>VZTD01002213.1:674379-944111 GCA_013397725.1 Rhagologus leucostigma | reverse complement strand
TAGAGTCACCCCAAGACAACCTCTCAGAGCAGAAGTGCCATGGCAGAGCTATAAACCTGCTTGAAAGGCTTCACAGAGAAGCCAGCACCCAGATGTGAAAAGTTGTTCTTGAGAAAGAGCATTTCTCTGCCAGCCCAGTGTGCTCACACAGAGCCTCTGATCAGCTGGAGCTAACAACATACTTGTTAAGAGAGAGCTTAAGTTAGTCAAGCTCTAGTACAGATATGTGAAAAAATGCAAGGTGAGGTCTTTTTAATCTCTCAGTTATATTTTTACATTGGGCTTCTACTAAGGGGGAGAGGGGAGTAAGATCTGCAAAGTTTCTTCAGCATGTATAAACCCCAAGAATTTAAGACTCCTTTGTGATATTTAGTATGAATGCAAATGGCTCTTCCCAGGACTTTGTTGTCCTTTTTCCAAGTTTTTAACGGTTTTGGCCTCAGGGCCCCTTACTCTTGAACAACTCTAGTTTAGAAAATAATAGGTATTAGTCCAGTTGTTCTGAGCTCCAGAAGAGGACTATGCTCACTTGCAGCAATCCTTGCCATCCCTGTGAGCAGTGAACTGCACTTAATAGCACAGCATCCAGCTTCAGGATATGTCCATAGGCACTATTTCACCAGTATGTTATTCTGGGGACAGACTTCCACCTGGGACACCATCAATTTGGGTTCAAAGTCTAGGTGTGTGATACAGATTATGTTGTGGATGCAAGGCCATTTATTGTCTCTGTGCTTTTTATCTGAAATGGGGAGAACCATGTTTCACTTTTAAGAGGCTGAGGTAGTATTAATTTGCTGAGGTTTCAGAGGATGAGAGAACTGCATCAGTGCTTAGAAGATTTAGCAGAGTCCCATCTGCATCTGTATAATGTCTAAGAGATTTTCATTGAGTAGACATCGTTTTGGGGTTTTAAATGGAGGTGGGCTACGGTGTGTCTCTGCAAGCTCAGAACAGGTCTCATTCACAAAGCTCTCAGTTCAGGAGGAAATCCTTCATCTTGCTTTCTTGTCTGCCTGCAGATGGCTTAAAGACATTACAGAATATTTTTGCTAAGGAAAAAAAATGCCTCTGCAGAAGACAAGGTTTTACAAGGTTGTTTCTTATCAATTGAATTTTGAGTTGAAATTGAATAGCGATTGCCTTAGACCAATATATGGCTTGTAAAGTGAAAGCCCAGCAGACAAAATACCTACCTTCTTCTCTGTCTGTCTATCTTGTATTTATTCTTTTTTACAGCCCAGTCAAGAGAGGAAACAATAAATGCACTTGTACATTATAAATTTACTTGTGAACAGCTTTCCCAGGGAAGGTTGGTGTAAGCGAAATGTCCCCCTCCTCTCACTAAGGCTCACAATCTTTATAAATGACATCTCCTCTCTTTCTGTAGATTTCTTCAAGACCCGCTGCCTGCAGCTCTCTGCTCTGCTGACAGCCTTGGGGAGCAGCATGTCTGGGTGAGCATGGATGTCTCTCGCCAGCTGTGTCACCTGTGCCCACATCCTTGCGTGGCACTGACTGTTATGGCTCTCTTCCTCACCATGTGAGAAGGTGGACAGCATTTTAGGAATGAATGTGCAATACCAGACAAGAAAGAGGGGGAATGGCTAAAGCCAGGTCTGCCTCAGAGGTCTGTATTACTTAGCAGCAGCTGGGTTGCATGGGAAGACGTAGATCCCCAGGCTGCTCTCTGCAAACAACTGTGATGAATTTAGACCCTTGGAGCTTGTTGCTTGCCAGAAATTCTTTTGAGAATACACCAGACATGAAGAAAGGCAGAGAAACAGCCACAGCTGGACCCTGGCCAGCCCAGCTGGCATGGTGGTGTGTGTGAAGCCCCTGGAGCCTGTTCCAGAGGCACAGGCTGGTGGGGGAAGCCGCTGGCAGCACGACCTGCTTTCCTTCTTCCACACGTGGCAATAGCCAGCTCGTGGTCAAAGGGGGAGCCAGACCCGGAACAAAAACAGTGGGCTGCACTCATGAGAACTACTGCACCGCTGAACAGCTGGAGATTGCTGATGTTTATCTCTATGGGAAACATGGCTGTTTCCATTTTGCCTTCATGTTGCTACACTTTTTGCAAGGAACAGCAACTCCTTCTGAAGATAAACCAGTGAGATAAACCAGTGAGGAATTGAGCCAGAAGAGCTATACTCTAATTCAAAAGGTTTTGACCTGTTTGTGTATCGCATCACAGCTTCCCTGTAAATATGTCTTGTCACAATGGTAGCTCTGGTGCTTCTTTTTGTCTGCTGAGAAGTCCCTCGGTGTGATGTGTGCACAGGTAAATTGTGCTGATTAGCTCCTCAAGAGGGGCTAATGAAAATCACATTAGTACTATTTAACAAAAAGGTAAATAAGGAAATCTTTTGGAAGTTGGCAAATATTTGGCATCAGTTGTGTTTCTGTGAACAAACCTTTTTAGAGTGGCTGCTGATGCCACTGACTATAAAGAGCCATGCCTGCAGGTTAGGAGTAAAAAACTGATGTTGGTAAAAGGTGTAACATAAATATTTGTTTTACAACTGATGAACTTGCTGTAATCACACTTTCAGGATTATCCAAAACGAATTATATCATTTTCAGGGCAACGAATACAGACCAGACAATTTAGCTAAACCACCTAATTTCTAATCTAAAGGCTTCAGTCAGGTATTTTCATCACTAACACTGTAACTGGAATGCTTGACTAAAAAGAAAAGTGGTGGGGCTAAGGGACTGAATGCACCCAGTTTTCTGGAATACATTTATACACCCAACGACCATAACAGCTCGTGCGAGATTAAGAGACATTTTGTAATCTGCTGGTATTCAGTAATATCATGATAAGAGCAAGATACACAAGTGTTCCTTTGAACACATGAGCAGTTCTCTATCTTTCTGGATAACTGAAGGCTAATCCTGTAAGGATTTTTAGAGTAACTCCAGGGTGGAAGTTTCTAGGGAAAGAACTCAGTGTACCCAGAGATGGCTCTTGCTATGCTTCTAAGAATACATCCTACAGGAAGCTTCTCAGCAAGAAGGAGTAATTCTAGTTAGAAACATGTGGAGGCATTGGGCTAGAATGAAGGTCAACTAACTTTGAAAAAGATTTGCATTTTGTAAGAAAAGCTTCTACAAAATGTAAATGTCCAGACATTTAATTAAACAAAATCTATTGAGTATCAATAATAGTACTGGCTGGTATTTCTTGACTGTACTATAGCCTTCACATCCAGCATTAACTTCTTTTTCCATAAGCAGGGATAGATTTTTAAAATTAACTACAGCATTTGTTGGACTTCATAACAGTAACTTCATTGCTTAAGCTGCTCTTTTCCAAGGTCAGAAGGAAATTGCCTTCTCTCCACCTACAGTATTGCACTTCTGGCACGGAATATCAGTCATGGATAGGTTTCGTCATTTTCCTCACATGAATCCCAGCCATTACCAAATGCAGCAGTCCTGACTGGGGGGCAGAGGGGTGGGATAGGAAACCTGTTTGATCCAGCGTAGCGAATGCTCTGTTGAAGCTGAGAATCCTTCAAATTCCCATCATCTGTGTCTCAATACTATTCCTGCATATTCTCAGATGAAGGAAAACGTACCACATCTTCACATGTCTAGCTAATAAGAATTGGTTTCAATCATGCCAGCGCTAAAATTGCCAATGTAGATAGTAACTTCAGCTGCAATTTAAATGCTGGACTCAGAAAAGAGAATTCAAACATCATCTTTTTATCTACTATCTTGGGATGCTGTAGGAGGGCAAGAGAAACCATACAGCTGGAGTATGTGGTTTTTCTCTGCACTTGAAAATCCCTTTATTGAAGTGGGAGGAAAAAAGTGGAATTACAAAATCTGTGTATTTGATGACAGAAAATTTGTTTGTGCCTAATCTGGAAAGAAATGAAAAACAGTCCATTGCTATGGTAAAGTGCTCCTTCTGTATGTCTGCCAAGGTCATTGAATGCATAAACCCAGGGAGAGTACAGTCTTTGAAAGAAAGCAGCTCAGCTGTTTCCCCATAGCAGCTCTCTTAGGACTCAGAAGGGTGAGAGAGTTTTCTTG
The DNA here is from genome assembly GCA_013397725.1 of Rhagologus leucostigma. NCBI lineage: Eukaryota > Metazoa > Chordata > Aves > Passeriformes > Rhagologus > Rhagologus leucostigma. The sequence continues at coordinate 940,061 of VZTD01002213.1, read as the reverse complement.
ACATTACAAAACTGTTAAATACAACTGAAAATATTTTTCCTACATTTGGCAGTTTGAGATCTCAACAACATATAACAGATCTAGTGATACCCAAGAGACTGTTATGGACAACAAGTCAGTATGTCCATGGTTTTTTCCCAAGATCCTAGGTCTCCTTGCTTCAGAGATCCCACTGCGAGGTTTCTGTGTCGCAGTCTTTCAACAACTGGGCTTGTTGTCAGACTCTTTGAATTCAGGTCACTCTGTTCTCTGGTTTTTTTCCATTTCTGCAAGGCAGTGCTATTGAGCAATTCAGAGCATACGCATGGGTTAACCCCCTCAAAAGTCCCTTCCTCCAGCCAGCACCCTTCTCCTTAAGTAACCCATATGATTTCAGAAGTTTTACTGGAATTGGAGAACATCAGGGTGTCAAAACAGAAATGCGCAGTGAAAAAAAGTTCTGTTTCAATGCACCCAGGTTGTCTCCTGTGTGCAACTGCTTAAATGCCTCTTGGTACATCTGGCTACCTGGTACAGACTCCTGAATCCTGAGTAAACATTTGGAGATGACAGCTGTGGTGTCACAGCACAGGCTTCCAGCACTGTGGTGGGAAGCCTGGGTGTTTCAGCTGCATATCCTGAGACACACAGAAGTCCTGGTCTTGCTCCATTGGTGGGGCTCTCAGGCTTTCCAAGTTGTTTGTTCGTGGAGAAACTGGAGAATATACAGGGGAAGGTTAACAGTAGAGTCCCAGTAGGATGAATCCTGTAATGAAAGGTTCGGCTTCTTTAGTCTGGTGAAGAGAAAGCTGGTGGGATTCCAGTAGGAGCCTACAGCTTTTCAGAATCACAGAATCATGCAATGGTTTGGGTTGCAAGGGACCATAAAGATCATCCAGTTCCAATCACCCTGCCATAGGCAGGGACAGCTCCACTAGTCCAGGTTGCTCAAAGCCCCACCCAAACTGGCCTGGAACACTTCCAGGCACCAGGCATCCACAGCTTCCCTGGGCAACCTGTTCCAGTGCCTCACCATCCTCACAGTAAAGAATTTCTTCTTAACATCTAATCTAAACCTACTCTCAGTTTGAAGCCATTGCCCTTGTCCTGTCGCTACATGATCTTGTAAATAGTCCCTCTCCACCTTTCTCATAGGCTCCATTCAGGTACTGGAAGGCCACAATTAGGTCACANCTCACCATCCTCACAGTAAAGAATTTCTTCTTAACATCTAATCTAAACCTACTCTCAGTTTGAAGCCATTGCCCTTGTCCTGTCGCTACATGATCTTGTAAATAGTCCCTCTCCACCTTTCTCATAGGCTCCATTCAGGTACTGGAAGGCCACAATTAGGTCACACTGAAGCCTTTCCTTTTCCAGGCTGAGTAATTCCAGTTGTCTTAGCCCTTCCTCATCAGATATGTGTTCCACCCCTCTAATCATCTTGGTGGTCCTCCTCTGGACTTGCTCCAACAGGTCCACGTCCTTCCTGTGCTGGGACCCCAGAGCTGGATGCAGCACTGCAGGTGGGGTCTCACCACAGCAGAGCAGAGGGGCAGAATCCCCTCCCTCGCCCTGCTGCCCACGCTGCTTTGGGTGCAGCCCAGGACACTTTTGGCTTTCTGGGCTCTGAGTGCCCATGGCTGGGTCATGTCCAGCCTCCCACCCAGCAGCCCCCGCAAGTCCTTCTCAGCAGGGCTGCTCTCAACCTGTTCACCCCCAGCCTGTGTTGAGACAGGGGGTTGCCCTGATCAGTGTGCTGCACCTTGCACTTGGTCTTGTTAAACCTTATGAGGGTCCACTTCTTGGAATTGTCCAAGTCCCTCTGGATGGCATCCCAACTTTCAGGTGTGTCGACTGCACCACTCGGCTTGGTGTCATCTGCAAACTTGCTGAGGGTGCACTTCATCCCTTCATTATGTCAGTAATGAAGATAATAAATAGCACAGGTTATTTAATATAACCAATGTTGCAAAGATGATGCCGAATCCTTTGTAGTGGCAGACCATATGACAAAGGGCAATAGCCACAAGCTCTGTGTTTGGTGGTTCAGGACATACATTAGACAAGATGCCTTTACTGAGGGTGACAGTGCAGCACCAAAACGTGATATCCAGTAAGGCTGTAGAATCTCCATCCTTCGAGCTTTTTAATATTTAGAAGTATTAGACAAAGCCATGAATTCATGCAGTGTTGGTGATAAACATACTTTTAGAAGGAGTTTGAACTAGAGAGCTCCAAATGGTGCCTTCTGACCCACACTTCCATGAATCTGTGGTGATTTGAAAGCTTCTAGAAGTCCTGCTCTTCAGATAAGCAAGATCACAGACAGGAACAGCTTATTTGTCTTTCAGAAACAGATAAACAATCCCCACTTCTCCTTCTAGGACAGCTGTACTTTTTCCCTCTCCTTCCTCAGGTTGCATATTTGCTGAATTTCCTGTCTGTGAGAACTTCAGAGAGGTCTCAGCTTTGTTCTGTGTTGAGATAGCAAGCATTTCACATCTGCAGGTTTCCATGGGACCACGTTAAGAATGTTGTCACCCTGAGTAAATCACTGTCATAGCCAGGCAGGCAGATGCAGACAGAGAGCTGAGATCACCAGCACAAACCTGCCCCAATATTCACTGAACTGTTTCAGTAGCCGGGCCAGCATTTCCAGGCATGTCCCCTTCCAAACACCCCAGCTCTCCAGGTGGGATCATTCTTAGCTTCAGTGTATCTCCATCCAAGAGGGAAGTTGGAGTGCTGATCTCTGTCTCCCCTTCTGGTGCTGAAGAAGCACACAGGCTTATCCCCCAGAATCAGGCCTGCCATTAAGAGTATTTGCAATAAGCTCTGCGAAGTTGCCAGAAAACCTTGCTGCTGCCTGCACTTTACTTCAAACAAATTGAAAGGGTTTGTCTGTGATTTTTTTTAACCACTCGGCAGCAACAGCAGCACAGTCTGAGCATGTAGAACAGCTCCACTGAGCACATCAGCTGAGTCACTGCTTTTTAGCACAAACCCCTCACAGCAGAAGCTGGAGAAATCAATAACACCGTGCAGCTTAGTAAAAGTGCTGAGACCGTGCAAGGTTCTTGTATAGAAACACACCAAGCGTTCATAGCAGGAAAAGCACCTCACCTCATTAACACTGGAAAAAAGCCTTTAAGTTTAATTCACCAGACACACCAAGGTGCAACCTCTGTGATGAGAGAAAGTGATGGCTGAAGAAATACAGGAAGGAAGTGACACCACCAGAGGGGGAAAAGATTAGTTTTATCACCGAGCCTTGGAATGCTGTTCATTGCATTCTGTATTCATCTCTATTCTGAACACACAGCCTGCATAAATACATAGATCCTGAACAGAGGCAAAACACGAGCTCTTCTTAAAGTGTAATGCTCAGCTGTTTGAGGGCAGGAGTACCACAGGGGAGCTGAATGCCCTCTCCATTTGCAAGTCACCCTCTAAATCCTGCTATTTCTGGGAGACCGTGTTCCCATTATCCTCTCTGGAAGGGATAACAAGATGCTAAATCCCACACGAGTAGCAGAGGCTATGCTACTCTCACCAGCTATGGAGAGAGAACTCTCAGCCTGCTCCATTGCCAGTGGTAAGAATCAAGACTCAGGAGAACAGCCTGTTCCAGTCTTCTTAAACACACACACAGATCCACATGTACATGTGCACCCTAGCTTGCATTCTGCATTCTACAAATCTCTTCTAAGAAACTTGCCTGTAGGTACTGTCCAGGCATGCTGCTCCTTCTTTGATAACTCTGTGAAACTCTGCATATTACAGTGATTTTTGTCTTGCCTGCTCTAAAATTTGGAAGAACTGCTGAACATTTCACCAGAGTAAACATATTAAAGCATAACACTAGCTATCCACTACACATTTCTTCACTCTAGAGGCAAATTTATATGAAAACAGCCAAGTGTCTCTTTCTATGAGTAACTTTTTTGCATCTTGCATCAACATACCATTTGATTTTACTTTTTCCCTCTTCTCTGTTTTAACTTTTATCTGTGAAAATGTGGAGGCTTCATCCAGAAAAGTAAGACTTTCCACAGCCAGTAAGCAGATGTTCGTTGTTTGAAAGCACACACTCATCTCTTCTCTGCTAGCATCTTGTGACTATAATCACAAGGTTTTTCTAATTATTACAGTATCTTCTTTATTTAGTTGTGAAACTGGTCCCTGGGAACTTGAATGCATTCCACAGGGCATTTAAGCTCTCTGACATTTCAAGGTCTGTGATTCTTGCAGCAGAAGCCGTGACCTCCCCCTTGAAAACTTTTAGGGCTGAAGAAAGAAATTACAGCTGCACAGGAAAACCAGGTATGCCCAGTCTAAAGAAGTGTAACCAGTCGTAGCTGTCCCTGGGGTGAGTTAAAGCATCGTCTCCTTTAAAGAGGCCACTGGAACAGTACCACAGCACCCCAAGGGCCACTGGTCTGTCTTTCTTCATTTTTCACATCTCAGTTTAGCTGCTAAGATCTGAGGAATACAAACAGGGTGCCGTATGCATACATAGGCCATGATAGTGTTGGTTTTGCTAGGGTTGAGCTGACCTTTTGTGTCTGACATTTTTGGTTTGAAAGAAAACAATGGTATTTGCCTTATATGACATGTAGGCTTTCAAAACCATTCAGCTTCCCTACTGTCTGGTGATACTGAATCCATGGTCTGCAAAATACAACACTTCTCAGCTGTTGAGGATGAACCTGTAAATGGCAAAGAAAAGCCTGATGGAATAATAAGGGGTAGTGTAAAGCAGAAACATCCACAACCCGTCTCTGGATCTGAATTACTTCCCTCACTAGCAAACACTGGACTTTATTTGCTCTCTGATAATTACAAGGAGAGGTCAAATTGCTTAGATAAGACCAAGACGTATGCAGCAAGACAGGAAGAGTACATCCCACCTTATAAATAAATCTTCCTTTAAATAAAAGGTTTATTTTAACATCTTTCTTTGGTTTAGGTAACATAACAAACTCATAAAACCAGAACACACCTGGAGTTATTCGTCACATTCCCTTCTGTTCAAATTGTTTATCTGCAAAGAAACAAGTAAAAAACACCTCATCATGTAGAAAAAGCAGGTGCACCCAAAAAGGTCTCTTGCCTCCCACCTCCGCTGTCCCCCTAACATGAGGGAAACGCCAAACCTGACACCTCCAGTTTCATGGCCTGTGACTTCAAATTCTTTCCAAAGTAAGCAACCTTTTTAAAGATTTTAAATTGCTTCCTATAAGTAAGGGAGCCACTTCCTGGCACAAGCTGAGGAGATTCCACTTCTCCTGCTGCATAACTCATCGCTGCATACGGGTGGTGGCTATGAGAGGATGCACTTCATCCAATTTCCTTGTACTAAGCTACTTTTCACTTTTCCAAGCAAGACTGGACAAAGATTTAGAGTCCACACCAGAAGAACCCAGTCTGGTGAGGATCACAAGTGGCCAGACCAAGCAACTAAGCTCTTCATTTACTGCCCTACAAGGAACTGCATAAAAAACTGCTTAACATAAAGTGAACAAAGCAGTGAAGGTATGATTCAAGGTAACACTTTAGAGACTTATTACTGGGACAAAAGAGGACATCTGGGATGTAACCCAGTGATTTATCCTTCTAGGGGATAAAGAGACATCGGGGTGAGGTTCCTCCATCATTAGATATGTTAAATATGCAGTCGTAATGGCTGATGTCTTCAGAGCATTAGCACTGCAGGGTAGAGAGTCCTTAGCGAATCACTTTGTAAAGCCAGATGTCCTGGGCTAATCATTCTTCACTTTGTATCTTCTTGCACTCTTCTGTCCTGCAGAGGGAACAGCGCAGCTCTTATTCTTCTCTGCCATTTTCTCCACTATTTCTTCATTTTTGCTTTAAAAGCACTCTCAAATTCTTCTTCCCATGCCCTCTACATACACTCAGTCTCCTTTTTTTTACAGACAAGAAAAGCAAACTTGCACTACGAAGGAGGTCTGTTGTTCTGGGGTTTTTTAAACAGCAAGCCTTTCAATAAGTAGGCAAGGCACCTGATGGTCTGTAGGCTTTCAAAGCTACTCACAGGTAACAAGCATTCTTAACTTCCTTCCAATCCACATTCGTGCTTACTGACTGAACAAAGTTTCTTCTCTATTATTGTATATTTGCGTTTGGAGAACCATCTCCAGGAGGTTTCTGTGAGGCTCTAGACCCACACTGGAAGTCACTCCTGACAGACAGTACCAAGACTGGCTGCAGACCAAAGAGCTACAAGTGGGTAAAACACAGCACACACCACAGGGTAACAGTAACTGTGACTATCTCACAAGTACCAATTCTGACCTCATCAGAAATCCTGCAAGAGGGACTGAGGCTTCTGAGAACACAGTCATCTCTATCTCCCTACTGCCAGCGTCAGTGGTGTGTCCACAAAGTCATCTAAATGTAAGCACCCATGCTTGCAGAACATCTTAGGCCTTGGGATGATGGTTTGGACTGGCTTTTTGAGCAGGGGCCAGACTACACTCATTTGTACCGTGAAGAATGTCTAGGGGTTAAAAGCTACTGATTGAACTGTGGAGAATTCCCTGAAGAGAGGGATTGCCAGCCTCACAGCACTGGCTGAGGATGAAAGCAGGGCAAGTATGCTGTTTGGACATTTGTCCTTGCTAGTTCTTATTTTCAAAGGAGTTTTTGAGCTATCAACCTACACAATTTTGTGACTTATTCATGGAATACTGTGTACTGAAATTTTATCAACAGTGAATCTATTCTTTTAGTGGGAAGAGTCTCCATCTGTCATGCCTTTCCTTCCAAGTCAGGGTGAGTCCTGGTGGAAAGCTGGAGGTCCTACCATTGGAAGAGAAGTTGGCTCTGTCCATACAGTCAGTCCGTCACTATGCTGAACCCGCCCAAAATGTGAATCCTCCCCATCTTTGCATGTATGTCCTGACACTGACAACCAGACTAAACCATTTTCCACTGACTGAGTAATACTTCTCACAAAATGGTGATCTCAGTTGGTATTGAATTAATTTGATTCAGAAACTTGGTAGGAAACTTCTCAGTGCAGTTACCAGACTCTAAACTGTTCTGTACTTAGTGACAGTGAGATAATCACTGAGGTGTTTAGGAATTTGTTTTTTATTTTGTATTAGTATTTTGTTTATATATATGTGCCAAGTACTTGAAAATAGATGGTGGACTCCAGGATCCCTAAATTGCATCTGTACAATTCATACAAGAATGCGACCACTGTGCCTGCATGAATTTTCTCTACCAACACTGGAGCACCACTTGTAAGTAAAACTCTAAAGTATGGAGTCATCAGTACAGAACTTAACTGAGGCTGGGTTGGGAGAAAAGGATTTAAATGAAACAAAAATTAGCTCTTTCCTTATTCCTCAGTAAAATAAATTTTCATTTCAGATCCAATGAAATAGTCTATTAAAAAGATTTAATTGTGGAGGGACAATGTAAACAGGGTTTTTTAGTAAATTAGTTGTTCAGCAAACCAACCATCATCTTTCCATAATCATTTAAAAACAGAGTATACAGAAATGGTGATAGGAATACCTAAATTAAATGAGCTTGTAACTTGGGTAGTATTTCTACAGGTCAGTATCTCACTAGGGAAGAAAACAACCAAACAATAATAGTATAAAATGAAACTGTCAAAGACTAGAGATTTTCAGTTTCACCAACATTTATTTTCCCATAAAATTGCTTTAAAATAGAAAAATTCTAGAAACTAAAAGTGTATTCATTATTAAATGATTTTGCATTAACTTGATAAACAATAAAATAATGGTATGAAGACTTTTCTGCCCTTTGAGGGATGCACTATTGAGTTTAAAATGATAATAAACCATTGAGAGCCTACTGAGCTAGGTAATAAATGTAGCACAGCAATTTAAGAGTTCATTTCTGTGGCTCTATAATAGTTTCCAGAGGTTTTTTTATCTTAGTAGGGTTTTTATGGTTGTGCAATTGTAGTAATTGAAAGTAGATTAAAAAAATTATTCTCCTCCAGACCTTTCCAGGAGAAAAAAAAGAGATGAAATCTGTATGATGTTTCATCTGGGAAAATGTGGAAATATAATTTTCATATAACATAATGGTTAGTATGACTGTACGTGCAATCTCATTATTACAGGGAATATGTATAAAATTTAAATTAAATTGGACATGCTCTCCTGGTTTGTACACCCGTTCCCACCAGCGTAGGCAGTGCAGAGAAAAGATACACCTGGCACTCATGTGAGCAGAGAGAGGGGTCTCCACCAGCACAGCTTCACCTGTGGTGTGAAGTATTAATGTTCCCTTGAGCAGCACCTGCCCCCCTCCGATGGCAGGAGAAGCTGTGCTGATGCCAAGACCTCTCCCAAGGTCTAGCCTGGTCTTTGCAATGGGAACATGCCAGGGAAACACATGGGGCTGGGAGCTCGTGTGCTAAATGGTGAAGAAAGCACAGAAGATTTTCATGCTGAATACAAGAGAGGAAAGAGTAATAATGTGGGGGGCTAAAGAATGTGAATAACAAATTTTACAAGGGAAGGTGATGCCAGGAGGCTGGAGGTGGGCAGGGCAGCTCGGGGAAGCTCATGTGCAACAGGTGTGTTTCTGGGTCCTGCTAGATTTGGATGGGAGAGAGGTGGTAACACCACAGGCAGAAAATGCACCCCTCTTTTTTCCAGCTTTGACTGAAGACACTGGACTTTGAAGAAAATGGGAGTTCAGAGCCTGAAATTGTAGATCTGTCAAGATGAGAAGAAAGGTGAATTTTGGCAGAGGAAGTAGGGATACCATCTCAAGCAAGACGATATGTAGCAAGTGAGAGAAGGCAGACAGCATCCTCACAGACACAAGAGGTCAGAATTATGTGGAAAAACTGGAACATGAGGCTTAGATAACACAAAAGCTTGAGAAAAAAGGAAACATCTGACTGGCGATAGGTAGCCAGAATACTTAAGTCAGACGGCCTGAAAGAGAGAGCTTGTACTGCTGTGATATTACACACCTGTGGCGGAAGAGTGGCATGTGAGCCAGAAAAGCAAGGATGCTGCAGGTGAAATAGCTGCAGAAGAATGGGATGAGAAGGTGAGAAATCTCACATTTCTTATGTGAGAATTTGATTAGATGTTCCAAGTCCTTCTGCTTTTCAACTATGCTGGAGAAGGAATTATATGCTGCCATGTCTTAGAAATGCATAGTGGCATTAATGAAAAACGATCTCTAGTGTGCTGTGTCCTGCTAGGAGAGTGCAGGAGCCTCATACCAAGCCCAGTATCTTGGCAATCTTTGAAAACAACACAAAGAAAATACTTTAAACCCAATGAGTTTATAATGCTGTGCAAAGATTTGCCAAATTTCATTCATGTTCTGTAAATAAAAATCCTGTTATCTGAGCCACAGTGACCTCTGAAATGAAGGAGACAGGGATATTGACAGAGAAAAAATTCTCTGATGCTACATATGCATGAAGGGACTCTGGCTGTATCAGCACTGTGAGCTGGGATAATGGACTCTCATGGCACAACAGAGCAGGGGTCACTTGCCGAGAGCAGGATGGGGATGGAGTTGCCATCTGCACATTCCTGATTCTCTCCATGATAATCAGCCCATTTTTCAAAACGTACTTTGCATGCAAACGCATGTGCTTAGCATTTATATTAGCAACATATGTGTCATTGTTCGAGCTGCAAGCTCATTAGCACCTCGATGTGACGTGCCACCTGAACAGAATGAAGCTTGCGGAGACTAAAAGGTACAGAAAAATGGCTGAGGGCAAAGTAGACAGTGGCAAACAATAACATCTAAAAGCAGGGAGAGTCATACTTTTAACTTACCATGCATTTTGATCGATGGCTCTAACAGCCATCCTCCTAAAGGTGTACAAAGAACAGTCATGTCCTAAGGCAATGGCTGTGAGCACAAACAGAGTCTGGACTACGCTTAGATGGATCAAAAAATCAAACCAAGGAAAGAGCAGGAAAAAGAAGACAGTTAAATCCCCAAAGCAGCACTGACATTTACATGTGACAAGAAGGTGGGAGAGGTACTATAAAAAAATGCAACTACTACTGTAGATGATGATTATTAAAATATCCAAGAGCACAGACTGCATCTATACTAGCAGCACTTGTGACTGAAAACCATGAAGGATCAGTATGGATGTTGCTAACAGACCAAGACTGACATAAGGCAAACTTCATGGACAACATCTTTAACACTTAATTGCAATAGAAAGTCTGGCTTTGTAGAGAATCCTCATCTGTTAAATAGAGAATGATTTATTGAAGTGACTTTCTCTCTCTGTGAGGGTCCTCAGAAGGGACCTGCAGATGATTTAAATACTTAGATGTACGTACAAGCCACCAAGAAAGGAAAAAAACAGTGCCAGGACTGATGCTAGTTTCTGGAGCAAAGGGCTGCTTTTGTGCTAAAAGCCAGGCTGGATTTTGTCTGCTTTGTTTAAGAAAAGCATAGCAGAGTAGATTTGAATTAGATATGAAAAGGTGAAAAAGGACTTCTACTCAAATTAACGTGACACAATCCGATGTGAGGCAGAGCTGTGAGGTAGATCTCCTTAGACCTTTTCCTTCTGCTGAGCACATAAAAACTGTTTTAGTCTCTGCAGATCCATTTCACTAAACGACAAGCTAGAGTTTAGTCACAGTTGCAGCCGAGGAAACCCAAATCAGCAGCATCTGAAACAGATTAGAAAATAACATCTTGTAAACAAATCTTCTCCTCCCCACATCCCAACCACCTGTTCTTCAGATTAGGTCCTTTCTTCCAGTCTTGTTCACAGACCGGAAACTTTTACTGACTTCCTAATTGCAAGAAACTTTACACAGCTGGGGAAACTTCTTTCCATCACCTTTGAGGTCTGGCTGCATTTCTGCACTTCCTGCCCTGCTCAGAAGCCTCCAGCCCCTCTGCGTGGCAGCGTCCCTGATGCAGCATCTGTCCTTGAGTAGACCAGCCCTGGATCCACAAACATTCCCTGCTGCTCCCTTCTCTCCCTCCCTGCCAGGGCTCTGACTGCCTCAAGTGTAGCAGCCCAGACTAATCTTGTAGCAAAATAGGTAGTACCTACAGCATAAACGGGGACCACACAAGTAAAACCTATCACACCCTTGCCATGTTTCAGTTGATCTGAGAAGTTAAACCAACACAGAAACTCAATATCAGAAGGGTAATCAAAATGAGCCCTCTTCTGCTGCATCATATGGGATAATATAGAACAATATATGGAATATAATGCATCACATAAACCAGGGAGTCCCCTGGATGCTTCAATCTGTGAACAAAACTAATTGAAGAACAACTAAAATTATATACCAAATACATGTGCATATGGCAGTGAGGCAGAGCCAGAGGAATAGCACTGCCAGAGAGTGGTAATAGGAGTGTGGTGCTCGCCTTGTGGAGACACTAAGCCTGACATTACTAATACATGAGAGTACCGCAACGTGGAATAATAAAGGGTGAATATAAACATGAAAAAACCAACAGTGAGAACAGATGGCAATCAATACACAAGGGGGGAATTAACAAAAAACCAGTGTGGATACTGAACTGTGGCTACAACTGAGCTGGTTTCTGAGCTCAGCTAAATCTGAGCTGACTGCTGCCTGGTACCTAGAGTACCTAAATACAACATCAAAACCAGGTTGGCAGTGGCCTATTCTTCCTCCTCCAGGCAAACACAGTGTTCATTACTTCAGGCACACATACCTATGTACATAAACACACATAGAAGAAAGTTGTTTTGATTAAGTCACCTCCTTTCATTTTCCCACGTATCGTTCTTCTGCATGACTGTAGCATTCCAACCAGCCTGTAATTCCAATTTAGTGGCAATTACCACAGGTATTTGTTGACATTTGTCTTGGTTTGAAAGACAAGTGTCTGCCAATGAAGGCAGGAGCCTCCCTTGGAATGGAAAATGTAAGCCCCTTCCCTCTAAATTATTATAATTTTGAAATTAAAGGGCTCTCAGGCAATTATATGAGAAATAGGAATAACAATTCTTTACTAATATATATACATAACAAAACAATAATACAGAAACACTGGTTTAACCTGGCAGAGTCTGGATATGACCTGACACCCTGCTGGGCAGGGTGGGGGTAGCAGTCCAATTAGGTGGTGGCTGCAGCTCTCTCTGAAGTGGTTCTGTTGAAGAGATGATCCTGTAGAAAGGTCTGGTCCTCCTTGGAAGATCTAGTGGTGGCTGTATGGCTCTTTTCCTCTGGGAACCCAGTAGGTAAAGATGCTTGTACTGTTTCAAACCCCAGATTATATCCAGATGGGAATGCTTGGTTCCTCCCCCTGGGCGGAGCATCTCACAATGGGATGATGTAATTCTGTGAATCATGCTGTGGGTCCTTGATAGCCCATTAAACAGAGATAGCTCTTGGAGGGAGTTATCAGGGATGAGTCATGGTAGGAGATAACGAGGACTGTCCCACCTGCTTTAACAGCTTGTGAAGATGATAATAGAATACATAGTTTTGGTTACATCTTATATTGTAACCTAGGTCACATTTCTCCACCTTTTGTGTGCAGACAGGTTGCTTTGCAGTGGCATGGATAACTAGATCACCTCACAGTGCCTTTGGAAAGGTTGGAACCTGTGAAGTCTGATTGAGTTTGATATTGTTATAATCTTGGCTGTAGTCAGTGTATCTCAATACCACTGAATTCAACTGTAATACGGAAATGAAAATGCATCATAATAACCAAGCCATCTTATATTCCACTATGACTTATTTTTTTCCTTTACTCATCAAATCTTTGTTTTATGCTTAGCTTCTTTTTCCATAACGTTTAATCAAATTTTATTTTATTTTTCTTTTTGTAGGTCTAATATGGGTGTCACTTAAACTGAAACCAATTAAGAAACATCTGCAGACAACACAACAGTGTCAAGTGTGAACAATGAAATTCCTTCTACGAGAAGAGAGCAAGTAGAGCGCACACTCAACAAGTCTGGGAAAGCTCTGTCCAAGCAAAAGCCATGTTTATGGCCTCACTGGAGCTCCAGTGTGCTGCAGCGTGTCTCTCAAGAGCACTGTAAACCAAGACAGAGTTGACCCACACACTGCAATCAGCAATACTAATTAAGTTTTGAACACCATCAGCTAGTCTGGTTTAGGTATAGTGTTCTTGTAAGACATAGGAACATAAAGCAATGATTGCTTGCTTATGAAGAAGATATTTTACTTTAAACTGATCTTTTTTTTCTTTTTTTTAATTCTCAAGAACTCACTAGAGAGCCTCGTAAAGGTTATACGGAGACATTTTGCCTATCTCTAACCCAGTTTCATTTCTTTTATGCTTCATCTCAAGTCACTGGAATTGTCATGTTTCTTTATGGGATAATTATAACATCCCTGTAAGGTTTTATTACCTTAACATACTGGTATATATTCTCAACCCTAACTCTAGTTTAATATGTATTTTTAAATAATTAATATGTAGCCTAGACAAGCATGTGGTGCAGCAGAGAAATTAGAAATCAGGAGTGTCTCTGAGGGAAAGATGTACACTGTTCACATCACTGTCCTTCCCATAAGAATAGCCAAGAGGGGTTAGACTCAAAAAAATTGGTACCATCTCGTTGCTGGCTCCTTCCTGCTGGTGAAACAGACTTTTACACAGTGTTGTCAACCTGAAGAAGCAAAAAAAATAGGAGATGAGTCTTCCATATGAGGAGACTGATCACGCTGTTAAAAAAAATATGGGGAAAGGGCTGGAGGTTTTTGTGTTTGCAAGTGTGAGGATAAGAAAGTGGTTTTGCCCTTTTTTCCTTGTGCAGAACGAGCTTCTCACAGGTCTAAGGAAAAGAAAAAGAAAAAAGAAATAATTTGGGAAGGGCTTGAAGGCTAACACTGATGGTATTTGAAAACACCGTGAGAGTATCCAACCCAGCCCTGAAACAGCCAGCTCCGTGCTGCTGATGCTCTAGATGGCACAGCCAAAGGGACAGCACAGATGAATCAAATGTCTCAGAGCAAAGACAAATGTCTCAGAGCAGTCTGCAGCAGTGCGTTTTGCAACAGACCCTGCAAAAACCATGCGACCGCCCATTACTTCATGTAGCTGGGTGCACGCTGGGATCGGGGCAGATCCAGGAGCTGCAGTGTTGACCTGCCTGTAGGGAGCTGACTGAGATCATCATCTCTGGCTCACAGTGAACATGCTGTTCGTCCTTTTTCCTGAGCAGAGATGGGAAGCCTTTACAGTTTGGTATGAAAAAATAATGTTTCCCTTTTCTTTATCAGAAGCAACAGACTCTGGCATGACAGGCTTGTACTCCACAGGCTTATTTTTCCTCAGGCAATGGTACCTGAGCTCCTGGTCCCACTGGTATGGCCACAAAAGTCCTTAATTAAAATACAAAGGAAAAATAATAGTAGTTATTATTTAAAGACAACGTAAGATGAAGGAACACAAGTGCCACAGATTAAGCAAACACCTGACTTGAATATCTCAGTATTGCCTTGCAGCACTTCCCAGGAAGGGGAACGGCCTTTATCACACCACCAGTTAATGGGGGCATGATCAGTGACAGAAGTGTCTGCAATCTTTCACTAAATTCACCACCAAGACATCTGATATTTTTTCAGAGAAAGAAAATTTGGATTGGTTCAGTAAGAACTGATTGAACTGAGAAATTTTCACATGGGGCATCTGCAGACACTACCAAATCTGAACAATACCATCCAGAAACAAATGGAAGGATGCTTCATGATCTAAGTAAATGTCAATGAATAAAATTAATAGCTCATTTCATTATTTTTTTCATTTTCCGCTTTCTCTTTCCCTTGTAGCTATGGGAAATGCCCATCCATACAGACGTTCATTTTAATAAAATCTTCTTCCTTTTCTGTTCTGACATATCTCCTTATATCTCCTCTCTTGCAATCTTGCTATCTCTGCAGCAAGTTCTTTAAAGCAGTTTCTAATTTTATCTTGGGCTGTGAAGTTTTTGAAGATTCTCTGTTTGAAAAAGACTGCGATAAAAAATAGGCTGAACTGAATAAATAGTTATTCTAACATTTTGATGTCTCATGGGTTCAGAACACGGGGGTAGGAGGAGGTTCTGAAAAACGGTGAACGTATTAAAGCTCCCTTGCTGTTTTCCTTCTGAAACACAGGGCTTTAGGTCATGCAACCTCCTTAACCTGGGTCAGCTCCATCACAGACGTCTGATGCACCACTCCAAGAAAGAGAAGAAACAGGCCAAGAGGAGATGAGTAAGAGGGACTGGGTCATAAGCTTCTGCTCCATGCAGCTGCAGGCACATGAACGGTGGAAATGTCTACAAAAGAATAAGCCATATTTGTAGCAACAAGCCATGTCCTGCTTTGCTGTGAAAGAGTTCAGGAAATAGTTTCATTGCTTTTTGCGAGTATATGTCTGCCTTTAGATTAAGAATAATGCTTACCTGTATTTACAGAAACACTCCGAAACACTGCAAAACACCGCAAAAATAGGGATACTCCTAAAATTCTTAATAATGCGCCTTGGATCAGTGGCTAATATTTGCGTTGTCGTATCAATAATAAATTTAAATAGGTAACATTGGTCAGATATTTTGCTAAAGCAGCTTGGTGGTGGTCTTGCTGTGTGTTTTTTTAAACTTAGGAGGTGCTCACTCAAAAGGTAATTCTTCGCTGATTGACTCAGAATACTGTGTACAATGGAATACATTTAACATGGGGAAAAAATTTAAAATGTAGCTTTTGTGCGACTTGGTAGGCATTGTGCTGAAACTCATGTACTCCAAAGGACCGTCTCAAATCCTGCAAAACTGTTAAACAAAATTACTTCACTATTTCTCAAGAAAATAATCAGATATAGTCTGAAGGCTATTTGGGGGATAAGTTAAGTCCTTTTTTCATATCCGAATCATTTTATCCCAAAGTTAGTAGCTGTCTTCACTTTTAGTGTTTTCCCCGAACACCTTTTAATGTTGTCTGTGGGAGCAGTCACAAAGCAATAGAAACATGCCAAACATATTGATTACAGAGCAAAATGGTTACCCTGGCAACTAAAAATCCTAGGAAAGCTCCTTAAACTTCCTTCTGTTCTCATGTGATTTCTTTTTATATACTTTTTTCCTTGGATGGTTTGAGAAATCATGGATATAAAAGTATTTGCTCTGAATATACAGCAATGGAGGAAAGGTGATTCATGCCTAGATTATTTATTCCACCAGGAATATAACTACCCACATTCCCGCCTTAGTAATACATCACTTGCATAACGGGTAGGCAATTTTTGTAACTTGGGGGGCAGAGTAACCCTCTCCCACTAATTTCTAAATCCATATTCAGATGTGACCTAAGGAAACAAATCCAAGGACTAGAATGTCCCTTAAGTTCCAAGGCAAGCAAAATGAACAGTGTGAAAGAATTAGAATTTATGTGGACGTCAAAAGTTTGCTCTGCTCTGTAGAGAGGAAAGGAAGTGATTGCCCTCTCTCCATGGGCTGTTTTGAACGAATGGTGCAGAGGAGCAGCAGGGTCCAGAGCTGGTGGCAGTGGTTGCTCATTCTAGGCACAGCCTAGGCACAGCCTGCTGGTGCCAGGATATTTAAAAGCAAGTGCAATTGAACAAACACATGAAGCTTAGTTGGGAGCAAATGTAGATGTCTCGTTTCTCTGACTCCTGCTTGGTTCAACCCCAGACACACAGAAGACTCTCTACTTACTGCTCAAGCAACCCTCATGGACAGGCTCAGCTTCTCAGCCTGTTAATATTTCAGAAGGAATTGCCCTTGTGGGCATTAAGCAGATGCCTGTTGATCCATTCATTTGTAAGCAGGAACAGTAACTGGACTATGAGGAAAGGGGAAAACATGTAACAGTGATTACATTAAGGTTTGGGGGTTTGTTAGAAGGGTGTCTAAGCCAGCAATTCAGAAAACAGGCCACTACTATTCAGGCTTTGATATGCTGATTTTTTCTTCTCTGAACAAATGGTGGTAGGTTGTTTTTAGGGGTTTTTTGTCCTCTATGCTGGCTTTCCAAATAAAAATGGTTTTGAAAAGCTGCAATTACAGAGGTTACAAATAACATGCAGCAACACAGCTGGCACTGGAACATTTCCAGAACATAATCACCTGTTGTGCCATGATGAGGGCCCATTATTTCCAGTGGGGTCCGATGGATCTGTTGTTAAAAATGTCATCTCTTAATGGAGCAGGTCTGGGATTGTCGGAGCCCTAGCCTGCTTTCTTATGTCAGTTTATGTTAAGGAGGTATGTTATTCCTTTGAATGATGGCTTTTTATTTGTCCCAGACTCGTACTGTCAGTAGAAGGCTGAAGAAAATGTGATTAAATTACATGGAACCATAAATTAGCTTGCAGTGAAAGAAATGACACAATCAAAACTTTCCAGTAAACATAATCCTAAGAAGAACTGAGTATGGTATAAAGTGTGGGGAAAAACAGAGTGGTTAATTTTTATAGGTGGAATATTACTTCAGTGCAACAAAAGGCAGTTCTCTAACTCCCTTTATTTGAACAGATCTTTGCCTTGTGTTGTCCTTTTTATTCTCAGGGTGTTTTTGTCAGTCTTGAGAAGGAAAATTTTGCTAATGCCCTTTTAATAATATCCAGTCTCCTTTAATTATTTTTTTTTCTGATTGAAAAATGCAAACCTCTCTAGCTAGACATCAGTATTTATCTCACATACAAGAATCACTGTCACTTCTATAAGCAGCTTTCTGCTGAGTTATAGAAAGATAACAGTGAGCACTACCATTTTGACATGTACCAGTCACAGGACTTAATGGTAACATTAAATTGACATACTTCTTAGGGAAAGGAGGGAATCCTCAAAGGAAATATGGTTCTACTTTTCTGTAACTGTCATCACTTTCCTTTGCATGGCACTGATTTGGGGAAGTTGGATCAAAACAGTGTAGTCAGCCTTAGGATTACATCCCAGCCTGACTGGTTTTGCTGCACAAGTGGGGCAGAGCACGCTTCTGATTGCACTCACAGTCATCTGCAGCTACAACAGAGCCCAGACTGCTGTTGAGACCTCTATCTGCCACAATTCCCAAGGGAGCGCTGTCCAGTTAAAATGAGAATATGAAGACTGTCCATCGTTAAATACCAGAAGTTTGTGAGATTTTTCCCATTTATGCTTGGCATCAGCCAAGCTTATTGCACTAAACCCTATGCATTTTTAATCCTGTCAGCTCTGAAGATTGGTGTGGTCTCAAAAGCCAGGTGAGCTTAGCTTCCCTGCAGCATGGGAAGGTCCCCTGATGCCACAGATATCCCATACTGCAGGAAATGGTGCCAGATGTCTGTGCCAAAGCTGAGTTCCCTGAGCAGCTCTGCCCCGCTTGGCCTCTGCCCTGCTGCTCTGGCTCCCGCCCCTGGGCAAGCGGTGCCAGCCGCGCCGGCAGGGCAGACGGGGCTCAGCTGCAGGGACAAGCAGCAGCCACTGCGGATGAAGGGTTTGCTGCCAAAGGTCCTCCCCCACGCATTTGGCACGGCGCGATTTGTGGAACCACAGCAACTCCCTCAGCCTCTGTCAGACTTCACAGAGCTTGGGCCAGGAAGGGTTTGCATGAAAGTACCCTGGTGCAGCAGGAACCCATAGCTCCATGTATGCATTGAGGATGGGTTTTGTGCTTTATCACTCACTTCCCTTCATTTCCTCTCCTCTCTGTGGATTACTAAGAGGACTCTGTGTGACCGGGAGCTGACCCTTTAGGCGCCGTATCCTATGGGGCATCCACAGCAGCAGCTGGGATGGCCACATGTCCCATGAGGTGGTTCTTTAAAAGGAAGCACCTCCAGGGCAGTTATGGGGAAGAGATGCTCCTGCCTTTCAAGCGTGCCTGTGCAGGGGGTGTGCACGTGTAGGAGTTGTTCTTATTACTCACTCCTTAAAATTTGACAGCATGTCTTATGCAATGATAGATGAGGCATCGAGCACAGGCCGTGGTTTACGGGATGGGAAGGGTGTCACTGTTACATGGATATCATTGACCCAACACCCTCCTTCTATGCTCCTAGGCCTCCTCAAGGAGATGCTGGACACAGGCTATTCTTTCATTTTTTGAGAGTTTGTCTTTTAATTTTTTCTGATTGTTCTCTTCCTTTCTCTGTGCCTAGTAATTATCTGTGACTTATTATAGGAACAGGACAAGTTTCCCTTATTACTTGATTTGAGGCCCTGAAATGGATACTGCTACTGAAACCCTGGGAAGAATATAGGCCTGGGAGATGGTAGTTATTACTGAGGGCCACAGTTAATTACAGATGCCAAAATGAGAGTGTGGATGGGAACAAGAGGTGAAAGGAGGGAGCACTCAAAACAGCATAATCAGCTGATGTGTCTTGTTATCAGCAGTGTTATAGCTAGCAGAGTTATTAGAAAAGCCCTAGAGTTTTCGCTCTTCTTTATTACTTCCTAATAAAGTAATATAAAATAAAGTGTTAATTGTTTTCACATGAGAAATTTAAAGGTTAGTGTATTCACTGTTTCCATGATTTTTCCTCTCTGATTTTAAGAGTGTCTGTTCCATGTGGACACATTTATGCACAAACAAGCTAAGCTCTTATCTTATACAGCCAGAAAGAAACACAAAGGCTACATACAGTTAGCATACAGACTATTTCTAAACTGGGGTTCTAGACTGACAGAAATAATGTCCAGGATGAGCAGAAAGGCTCCTAACTTTTTATACTTTCAAGTGCGTAATTTTTTTCCTACTTTCATCAGCTAATCTAACAAAATATATTGATACCTCCAAAGAAATGTTGCCTCAGTAATACCAAACCAAGCATCTGAACTTGCTCCCCATCTCCAAATGTGGCACTTACAATTGTTCTACGACAAACAGTGTCCCTATTTTGCAAATAGTCAGATGGGACAGTAACAGCAATTTTTACCAATAGCTAATGGAAGTAATAAAGCAGAATTTGGAGTTCTTCCTGGGAAGAAAAGTTCATACACACATTGATCATTCCCAGTAGATGTCCCAGTCTTGATGCTGTAAGAGAGATACACAGAGAAAAAGCAAGACACTGTCCCTCTGTTTACGTTGTCCCACTATACAGAAAGCGAACAATATTCAAGAAGCCAGAAATGGAGAGCTCTAAACTGAACAAATGATTCATTAAATTCAGCCTGGAGAAGCAGAATAGCCAGATGAGCCCCACAGAAACTGGTCATGCATCTTCACATTTGGCACAATGCCCTTTAACACAGTTAGGCATGGCTGGTACCTCAACAGGTTTATGTAGGGCTGGATTTGGCATCTCTCGCAGCACAACATTGTGCCACAAACACTTGTCTTAAATTCTGGATCAATTGGTTCTCATATTGATTCTGACATACCCTAGAAAGCCTTTCTTCTCTTCATGCTTTTATAGGATATAAAATATATTTGCATGTTATATATACACATCTGCAGTGTTAGACACGAACACGTAAATCCCTGCCTTACCAATCTGTACAAATATTGAAGAAGGCAGGGCTTGCTATGCAATATTTGCTTTTCACAAGGAAGTAGCTAAAAGTAGTTTTATTATTTTATTTTTGATCGTAAATAAAAAGCCCTCAAATTATATTTATACCCTTAAGGTAAACAACAAATGAAAGACTCTAATGAAATCAGCACTTGATTCTTCTTCTAGTCTACTTAATTGAAAGCTCAGACATGCCTTAATAGTTTGTATAAATCACTAATGCAGCTGATTTCCTCTGCTTTGATGAGTTAAAAATCCTTCCAGCAGAAATTACTGGTTAACACAGACTCTATTATCCATTTGGTTTTCCAGTCATGTTTCAGTCTTGTGAAGATTTAACATCCTTGAATAGCTTTGTTTTGCAAGACTCAGACCTTTGACTTCAGCTCTACTGTCTGATTCACATACATATATAAGCTGCTGACTACAAGAGAGGTAGAAGTCTTGTACAGCCTTGGATTTGAGTAATTTAATTGTAAACTCTTTGATACATGAGAGGAACAGCTGGGAAATAGGATTTTGCACATTACTGGCTCTCTACAATAGGAGGCACCTCCATACAGTTATGTTCTGCCTTTGTAATCTCACACAAGCATCAGAGATTGCACCATACACACCTCCTCCTCCAGCTACACGGGTTGCTCATGCCAGCACTTAGACAACAGCAGTAGCAAAAGAAAGAGAGAAACATGCAGTTGCTGAAAAAAGTGTTTTCTTGCATGTGAAATGAGCTCCCTCAACTTTGCTATTTATCTATCTTTTTCTTTAATGAAAGAAGCCAAGAGAACAGGAAGATCAAGAAATTAGAAGAGGAACACTTGAACTGAAAAGCAACTGTTTAAAAAATAAACCCAGCTGAAGGTTTGAAAATTAAGAATGTTACCAAATCCAGGAGTATCAGCCAATATTTCTGTTGGGTGACTAACAATTTTGAATTCCTCACTTTTCAGATCCCAGATGCAGAATTACCAAGTACTCAGCATTGGATCTCTGGAAATATGACCTCTCTTTCATCAACTTGCTCAAGAACTCAGAATTGTTACTTGCTTTTCAGAAGCATTATTTTTTGTGAATGTACCCCGCAGAAGACAAATATTTGTCTTTTCATTCTCTTTCACCTTCCTTTTTGTGCTTCCATGGTTATTTAGTTCCAGGCTACCAATCCGCTCTGTCAGATGGACTCTTCAGCTGCAGTTTAGCATAGGAGTATGCTTTGGGATGGAATAAAGTGGGGGATTAGTCAAGTAAAGGCATCTATGAGTAACTTCATTTATGGAGGAAGTGTACTCCCATGACTTTTCCCTGTGTTACAGGCGGGCGGCAGATCAGATTCAAAAATTAGAGTTAGCCCTTGTTTCAGTTGTGGTTACCCAAGTGTATCTGCTCTCAGGGTAATTCAGGCTTTAGCCGAATCCATTATTGGATTCCAAAATATGTTCACTGCAAAAACCAGCCCATCTCATTCTGCCATTTCAGTCTGACAGATGTTCAAACCCCCTGAAGATTAAGCTTGCAGAGAGAGAATACATGTGAGTAAAACCGATGCTAAAATCCTAGCTTCATAAAAATAAATAGAAAATGTCCCATTGCCATCCACGGAACTAAGACATCACACTAAGTGGCTTTGTACAGAGCACTTCTCTTTCTCAAAATAGCCTTTATGCATGGAAGCTTCCCCGGTGAAGCTAATTTATAATCTGGTCAGGATCTGTGTACGGGTGTGTACATTCATATGTCTGCCATGAAAATTTTCTACCAGCCAATCAACCCTCCAGAGCAGACTGGGAGCTGGCAGAGTGGCTAATTACTCTCACTAAGAGAAATCTGCTAGCTTGATTAATTAGCCTGTTTACCAATTGTTGCTGTTACTTCAACTGTAATCTCAGAAAAGGGTTTGCTGAGGATGACTCTTCTGGAACTTTGTTTTTCAGTTTTGCTGTGCTACAAGCCATGTCTCGTTCTTCATTCCCCGAGGCAGTTCCCTGGACTTCCACAAAAGGGTTAGACATAGTCATGAGTATGTGGTAATTCATATAGTGTCTGTGCAGCACCGTCCTCTTTCATAACGCTATTCATCTGTAGATCTAAAACTGCATTTGGAAGGAGGCATCACTATCACTGTTTGACAAATTAGATCTGGATGTTGAGGTTAGCCCCAGAGCTTCCACCCTAGTTAAAATCTTCCACTGGGATAAATAAGGACTAGCTTAGCTAACAACAGCTTTGGTAAAGAATAATCCATCCGTTTTGCTGTTCTGAGACCTATCAGATACTAAATGTTATCTTGTCTTTCTAAAATGGAAAAGAAAGAGCTATTACTGTCTTTTGAAGAATTTCAAGTGCACTTTAAATGACAGAAGTGTTTGTCCACGTGCACCATCCCTCTTACTGCAATAATTCACGCTGCCGAGGAGACTGAGATTGTAGCTCCTCGGGAAAATCAGATTGTGTGAAAATGCATCCCATCTTTTCTGGGAGCAGTACTCCTCAGTTCTCCCTGTGAAATCACTCTGGGGGCAGGAGCCAGTACTGAGCTGAGTACTGAGTACAGTACTGAGCCTGCCAAACCTTTTTCTGACTTACACTGGTTGACCAGGGCTCCCACCAGGCCCTGATGCGCTTCAGATAACCAGAGCACAGCTCACTCTCAATTCTCACGGGAAGGAGGCCACCAAGAAAGGCTGTCAGAGGAGCAACTTCTGAGACTCAGAATCCCCCAAGCCCACATAAAAGCAGTGCAAAAGGGTATTTCACAGCCTGTGCACTTGGCTCTGGCCTATGTTCTTCATGATGCTAGTGCTGATCTTTAGCATTTATATATTAAATGACGCCTTTGCATTTCAGCATTTGAGACTGGCCGCACCAAAGGAGCCAAAAGCTTCACCGGGTTCAGTCTCTAATTTCCAGAAGCAACTTGTAGCACATGGGTTGGGAGGGTGCAGGACCAAAGCAAAGACAGCAATACCTCTTGTGGCACTCCCTTAGCTTTGCCTCCAGCAATCTCTGGGTCAAGGGCTCCCCATCCCAAAAGTGGTATCCCTGCATTTGCACATGTGTACAAATTAACAGGGCCCTGTGCATGAAGTGCCCCCACTGCTGCCACTATCCCTCTGCCAGAGCATGACCCAGGGTGCTCAGCAGCAGCCTGCAGCCGCTTGCTTATATCCTGTTTGGTCAGAATGCAACAGATAGGACTGAAGCATGCATTCAAACAGGCTCTGAGCTATGATGCTCAGGTCTAGATTTGTAGCCAATTCTTTTTTCCTGGACCTGGCTGTGTTCCATCTCAGTGCTCTGGTTTAGTCTAAAGCTATGGTTTATGTCTGACCCTGAGCCCAGAGCCTGCTTGAATAGGACCTGTTGTTCTCTTTTGAGGCTATTTCAGATAGCAGCGCTCCCAAAGGAGTAACTTTGTGCCTTTTGAAGCAGCTCTCCCTCCCAGTGAACTCTTTCATCCCCAATAACCACAGAAACAGTCAAGTGAAACCCTCTTTCCAGCAGGAAACTCAACTCAGACTGAAGATGGAGCTCAATATTTGTGCACTTACCCTGTATTTTGCACAAGTTTGAAATACACAGGTGTAAGACATTCAAACACCCAAGAAGCTGGCAAACTCTACCTTACCTCCAACACCAGAGTAGGAGATGGGAAGGAGGAAAAGGCTGGGAGGAGCACAACTGGCCGTGGGGTCTGATTCAGTGCCAGCCTCCTCAGCAGGCCAGTGGAGTAGCTCATACACATCTCTCAGGAATCAAAATACATCACTTGTGTACTATTATTCCAGAGGTGTTTCACCATTTTTTTACCTATGCATATTAATGGATAGCAAAGACTGGGAGACAGAGCTGAGGCAGGATCCAGCCTCACAGACCAGTCCCTGTGCATGTGGTGTACATGCTGCTGCCCATGAAGCACTGATTAAAGGAGCTGGGTCCCCATTTCAGGTTTGAGAAGTGCAAGTATTTCTCTGTAGAGAATGAATTATGAACGAGAGTTTTTCAATGAGAAAATTACTGGGCCCTGTTACCTTCATTTCTGTCCCCTTCTCATCCGCTGACATGCAGGCGTTCTGGAAACAGTTCCTCTCCCAATGACACAAGAGTAGTTTATTTGCTTAAGTTGATGTTTAAGTTTAAAAACCAGTTATTTCTTTTGTCATTCCTTACCAATCCAAACAAATAAGTAAAATAAAATTAGTGCTCTGAGGACCTAAACGACATTTCATTGTCAACACAGCAGTAAAGAATATTTGACAAAGCCTAAGGCAAATAATTAAATTCTTTATCTGTCACACCAAGGACAGGCTGCTCCTCTTGGTAATAAGGCTGTATTTGTTGTCCCTGAAGGAGAAGGTGAAAAAAAAATTCATGACTAGAAGCCATAAAATTTTACTGGTTGCATGGTCTGTTTCAGGACAAAAATAGCTCCTTTGGGTTTGGTAAAACATATTACTAAAGTGTCAATTGTCATATTTATTACAGAAATTTCAGAAAATTACAAATTCCTGAACTTAAACCAGTAGTGTTTCCCTGGGAAACACGGAAGCTGACAAAATCTAGAAAAGCAAATGCTGTTAACGTAATTTTCCTTTTCATTCTTATATGTTTGTCTATATCAAATCTATTATATTAGGGTTTCCTACATATCAGTTATTTTTAGAAGAATCAGTTTGTTATTTTAAAATTAGCCCGCAACTTGAGATGTTAGAAACTCTTCGTGAAAATGTCCTGGAGATCATGTTGGCATGAGCAGAAAGATGATTAATCAGAAGTTACCATGAAAAAATCAGATTGTCTATCAATGGCACCACCTTGGAGAAGAAAGTGTTACTGACAGAATTGAAGTAGTGCAATCACACTCGGGGAAAATCACAGACCTTTACAACTTTTATTCCCTTGGCATAGGTCGCATTAGCAGAGGTGAATGTGAATAACTTTCATTTCTTGTGCAGTAGGATAGGAAACATTAGGATTTAGAATTGGTATTTTATGTTAGAATAATTCATGGGCAGGGAACAAAAACATGTTGAAGCACATTTATTTGTGATAATGGTAAATAAAAGAATGGAAAAAAATTGAAGATGGGCATCAGGGGTGGCAAAAGACTTAAGCCACGAGTGCTGAAGAAGCGGTATTCTTGGAGAAGGAATCCTTCCAAAGCATCATTGACTGTGCTTGGAGCTGAGACAGGGTTTAGAAATGATTCTTTAAAGATTCTCTTTATTTAAAGAGAGAAATACGTGACAATGAGCCAAATTGTGAGTTTTTGTCTTCGCGTTCTGCCAGAGTCACTATTAAAGAAGTCAGAGTATTGTGTTTCTCTGTTTCGGTTGTAGTATTAGCATTACACATTCAATAATTTTTAAAAATACAAAATAAAAAGCTAGCTATTCAATCCCCTCTGCTTTTTACTTCATTGAGGCATTGTTTGGTTTCAGGACACCCTGCTAGTGGGTTTCATCCCAACCGCAGCCCTGAGCTGCAGGCAGAGCAGCGCATGGAGCAGATCTTGTCACAGTCTGCCTCTGCAAGCCCACTCCTGCCTGCTGTGCCAGGAGACATAGCTCTGTTTTGCACTGCAACAGAAATCAGTCTGCTGGTTTTAATGTCATCCCTGGACAAGACTTGTTAATATTTCAGAAACAAGCAAACAAAATGTAACAAACCTAGAGAGTATCTGGCAAGTAAAATACCTGAAAAAACTGAGATGCAGGGGGAGCACGAGACCTCATTGCAGTTCAGAGGTGAGGTCAAGTGTGAGAGTGATGTGGAGGAAATTGTGGAGTATTTGTTGGCAGTAGCAAAGCCCTTGGCTGCCTTTTTGCTGGATGAATTCCTAAATCCACTCATCTGTTTTGCAAAAGACAAGGCAACACTTCTAGAGTTAATCATAACCAATTTATGTTTCCAAAAGTGTCACAATGTGACATAGAGAGAGTGTTTTCTTGACTAGCTTGTCCTGTTGAATACAATGGCTTATTATTACTGTTTTCATTACAGTGTGAATATTGCCTTATGTGAATGGAATGAATAACACCTTCCCTATTTAATTAAGTTGTTCGAGATTGTACTTGTACTTGTTGAAGCCGTCACTTTTCTTTCCTAGGTTATCATGCCTACACCTCAGCTCAGAGGAAAAGGTGAACACATTCCTAAGAGATGGTTGCTTAATTGCAAATTAATCCACCTGCTGGGCCTGCTAACTAAATGTAGTGTCTGGCATCTTTGCTGTGACGCCAACCTTGTCATTGCCTCCACAGCTGCACCAGCTGGTGGCCTCAGTCCCAGAGTTTTATATCTGCTCAGGCGGCATACAGTCTTTGAGATATTGTACAATGTGAAGAAATTATTTATGAGGACTTATGTTAAATGAATTTCTAAAAAGTTATCTATGCTGCCTTAAAGGGATTTATTAAAACTATCTGCATGCTAGGCTTGCATCATATAAATGAAGTACCATTCACATGTTGCCTGTAAGATTTCAAAGCAGGTGCATCCATTCTGCAGCATTGACCTGGTCTCTTGTGACATATTTGGAAGCTGAATTCTCAGGTCAGTATAAGATACTTTAACACACACCAGAGTTTCAAGATATTGCTCTTAGCTTCTTCACAGACACGCTTGTGTTGTGGTTGAGCTCTGGGAAAGTTGGCTAGCAAACTTTCTAGTGGTCTGGACTGTAACAAGAACACCACTATCCAGTCTCTGGCAAGTGGTTGTCTCTGATTCTTAATAAACCAACCACGTGCAGTTGAGCTGAAAACAATGGATGTCTGTAATATTTTTATGTGCAGATTAAAAAAAAAAATCAGCACTTGGCAGCATAGGAAAAGCTATACTTTCATGCAGGAAGACAAGCTGTAATGAACTGGATGTTTACAGCCAAACTCTTCCAGGGAGAGGCTGTGAAGCCTCCATCCTTGGAAATATCCAAAGTCCAATCCAAAACCACCTTGGGCACATGCTCTAGCTGACCATGTTTAAGCAAAGGGTTTGGATTTGACAATCTCCAGAGGTCCCATCTAGCCTCAACTAGAATTTGAGAAACCAAAGAGATACTAAAAACAAGAGTGTATTGATCATCCTAAAATATATTATTATATCATAAGGTTAAAGAACTATAGCACCATTTCCTTGTATAGGAAAATGCAGAGAAGCTGTTTGAGGAACAGTAAAGAGACTGAAAAGACACAGGTATTTTAAGAAATCCTTTAAAATAATAAGGACGGATTCTATCAAAAGCTTAACAATACAGTGTTCATTAGCTCATGCTTCGACCCGACAAAATTTCAGTTCTTTGCAAAAATATTTGTGCTCTTCCACATCCCAGCAGTGTGCACAGCACAGTCCACCTTCTGCTTCTTTCATCTGTAAGCAAAACAGTAGCACGTACAAATGTCCATATGTAAATTTGCTCATGTCCATGACAGATTCTCAGAGACCACAGGAACTCAGCAGATGCCCTCTCCAGCTAGAGACAGCTCAGCTAGGCAATTTAATACCCTACACAACTATTTTTTCTACAGGAAGGCTTGAAAGTGACCCACACTTCTCTGTGTGGTCCCTCAGGCTTTCCTTGCAGGGATCTGGCACACTGGCTTCCTCCACGCTGGCTTGATTTCATTCTTTTGAGTCCTGACAAAATCACCCCTGAAGTGGGGCAGCTCTGGACAGCTTTTAAACTTCAAAGGTTATAATACAATTTGCAGATTTTTGCACACTACCAGTTCCCAGGGCAAACCCAGGAAATCATGCTGAAAACCCTGGGAATCAGCGATGAGAGCATTTCAATTTAAACATAATATATTATAAACCACATTATTCTGTGTCACTGGAGACATAATAGTTTTGTCCCTCCGTTTTGTCTCTCAGTTTCTATCCTCCATAATGTATGTACACCCCAAAGCCTTGCATTAAAACAAAATAATTTGTTTGTCTTCTGAAAGGGAACCTTCCAATGCATGTCTGATAAAGCCATCAAAAGCCCCTGTTATTATGTGCTATAATGGTCCACAGGAGTGTTTGATGAGAGCATTTTCCTTGTCACGCTGACAAGCTATGAGATATTATCTGCCTCCAGAGGCTAAATGGAAGACTTGAGGGATAAAAAGGTCTATTGTTATTATATGCATAATCTTGTGACTGAAAATGCCACGTGGGATTAAGAGAGCTCTTCGGATGTATGGAGTGAGACATTATATGCAAATTAGTTTTGTTTACCAACACTGTTGTGTTGTAATTATTTTATCCAGCTACACTTAAACTTTAGAATGAACTAGGGAATACTCCAACTGTGATTAGATTGCTTTCTCATTTGTATCAAATGTTGTTTCCTTTATAATGGGAAGACAGAACTGATCTTGGTAACGAAGTAAAGACACTTTTAACACAGGAAGCTCAGTAGTGATATTAAACATTAACATTACAGCAAAGCTCCAGGCTTTGACATCCTCTAAGACTACTCACCTACCTAAAATGCCAGGTCAGTCGGACAGCTCTGTCATGCAGGCAAACAGCCCAAGCAATCCAGGTCCACTTGGAACAAAAGAAACTGATCCTGCTCTCTGCTAAACTTTGTGAGTGCCATGTAATATATTTTTTAGGTTTTGCACTA
Source organism: Rhagologus leucostigma (assembly GCA_013397725.1). NCBI lineage: Eukaryota > Metazoa > Chordata > Aves > Passeriformes > Rhagologus > Rhagologus leucostigma. The sequence continues at coordinate 910,978 of VZTD01002213.1, read as the reverse complement.
GGGAAAAATAGAAACATTAGAACTATGTGGTGCCATGTAGAAATATTGCTGAATATACCTGGTTAAATAAGGTGAGGAAAATAAAAAGGAGAAATTATGGCCCTGTGGGTGCTAGGACACAGGATGTTGGTGTGCTTCTTATTTAATTGTGCCAACAGTGATGTAATTGCTGTCAATCTTAGACAATACACCCCAAATATATATTTATAGATCTATTTATATGATAGATGTACTGCTCTAAGAAAATGCTGCTTTTCTTGGTGGTAGAACAGTTGTTATGGTGACTCCTCTTCTTCCCTCATTTAATACAGGAAGCAGAGCACCAAAATAAAAATCATTCCATTTATGGAATTTATCAGAAACCCACTCTGAAGCTGTAACTCTAGAGAGAAATCTTTTGGAATATTTAATGACATCTTTATTTTGTAGTGTTTGACCTTTCATTCCGGAATTTGCAGTTTTGTGAAAAAATTTAGTAACAGGAAATAAATGGAGGAAATGCATTTTTCGATGGTATACACTGTAACATTTGCTCATTTATATATTTATTATACAGTATTGTGGGCACTGAATGAACAAATATGTTTCGTGGGTTAGGTACCTACCAAGTAAAGGTTATGTGGGGTTCTATTTGGAAGACCTCATTAGGATGTAAGATGGATGATCTTTTTCTCCTTGATGATTCAATTTTTAACAACACTTTGTAGTTTATCCTATGGGTGTTAACTACAGTCATAGTGCTATTATATTAAACAACAATTCTGTAATTTCTTGATGGTATGTATTCATATATTTCCCATTATTTAAGCAGTAGAATTCTCCAAAATGCCTCTTTTTTTTCAGTTTCTGCTTAGCTCAGAGTTGTTTCTAAAGCTAATCTGGAGATTAAATTCTCCACGACCATATAAATTACTTAACATTTTATGCCAGTTCATAATTTTGAACACATTTACTCCAAACTGCCTGATAAGCATGGGATTTCTACTTTATAACTAAAAGGCTGAAGCAATCAGGTGTGCAGGCTGAACCCTGATCGAGGTTATGTCCACAGCCAGTGCAGATGTGGTTTCGCAAAAGCTCTCTCTATCTACAAGAATTTGAGCATGTCCAGTATTGGCCAAAGCTTCCAGGTGGACACGAAGGATAAGCAGCTCTGTAAAGTGCTTGATCCCTATCCAGAGGAGATAATGATCATTTCAAGGTATCTTCTGCAATGCTAAAGAAGAATTTGTACTTCCACAGAGCAGATATGCAGAATGCGGAACATGGGCTGAACCAGTCATTGTCAGGAAGGGACAGCAGAAGCTGATCGATAAGAGGGCTCTGGGAGGGAATCTGGGAAATTATCGACTGCAAATATTTAGAACAGGAAAAAAGGAACACACAGAAAAAGGGAAAATATCTTATGTACACATACATCAGGTTGCAGCTGGGGATTTGCTCAGAGACGAATTGAGGGCGTGTCAACTGGCAAAAGTGAAACAGGTCACAGGAAATACACAGTCCTATAACACTTTTTATTTTAAAACACTAAAAGGTATCTGTGGTGAAGTGTTGATTTGAATTAATGTGAGAGGATGATCTGCCCAAGTGCAGTGTTATCTTTCTATCAGCCTCCTATAGGAAAGTAGCAGCATCACAGTGGATGAGAATTGATAAAAGTTTATTAGGACTAGACTATCAGTGTAACTTTTAAATGAGTAATTTATCACCCTTACAAGGCCTGATTTTTATTAACCTCACCTGCAGCTGAAAATGAATTGCTTTCCCAGTCTAGGAGCCAGCAGCCACAGAGCATCCCCTTATCAGCAGCAGGTCATTTGCCTAACAAGTAGGTCCTATCCCACAGCAGGTTTACACCTGAGAGCACAGTAGAGCTACCTGCAGGACTTGGACTGTAGAGGGGTACCAAGGTGCCCACAGTGCTGGTGATGTCAGCCCACTGCATCTATTTTCACGCTGAAGGGGCCAGTTTGAACTGAAGTCCCCACACCCTATAAAAGTCCGTCACTTCCAGGGAGAGCTCCTACTTCTCCCAGGTGCCTTCTCTTTTTTACTCCTAAAGCCTCACCAGCTTAATTAAACATGTTTGGAAACCAAGTTAGACCAAGGAGCAACATCCTTTGCACGGAACCCCTGAGCTCAGCTCTAGTGCTGCCCAGAGCAAGAGCAAGAGCAGAGCTTTAACAAGTTTGCAGAGGTCAAGCAGGCAGAAGAGCCAAAGCCAGACAAACAAACCACAAGTCTGTCTAAGAGGATCCACTTTGGATCAAACTGATGACTGTTCAGCTCAGGTTCAAAATGCTACCAGAAAGCCTGCAGGGTTTTTTTTTAAGACTAGCAAAAATGCGTCCAGAAAAGAGCAACAAACCTGGTGAAGGGTCTGGAGCACAGGTCTTATAAGGAGCAGCTGAGGGAGCTGGGGGTTGTTTAGCCTGGAGAAAAGGAGGCTCAAGGGGTATGTTATCACCCTCTACAACTTCCTGAGAGGATGTTGTAGCCTTCTGGGGGTCAGTCTCTTCTCCCAGGTAATGGTGGAGCAACAGAAAATGGCCTCATGCTGTGCAAGTGGAGGTTTAGATTGGGTATTAAGAAAAACTTCTTTGCCAAAAGGGTGGTCAGGCAATGGAACATGCTTCACAGGGAAGTAGTAGAGTTACCATCCCTGGAGATATTTAAAATATGTGTATATGTGGCACACAGGACTTGGTTAAGTGGTGGCCTTGTCAATAGCAGGTTAATGATTGCTCAAGTACCTTAAAGGCCTTTTCCAACCTAAACAATTCTATGATTCTATTGTATTATAAATCATACAACTGGGGAGGCTGATTTTATTCTGCCTTTAATAACTTTGAACATACTTTTTGTAAAGCCCCATAGCTGATACCTAAACAATCTGTAGGGGGCAGGTTAAAACAGAGACCTTCAGAAGAAAATACCTTAAAATTCTTCACTTAAGGGCATGCAATTCAATTAGTATTTAACTTTCAAATCACACTATAGCAATTACTATTTTGCAAACATTTAACTTTCATTCATGAAAAATTTGATCGATTAGGAGTGTTGGGAAGCAGGAAAAGAAGATTATGTCCTTCTGCTGTTTGATCATAAAATGTTGATTTAACAAAAGTAAAAACAGATGTTTCTGAAACACAAGGAAATGAATCCTGCAATATTCCCATTCCATCCGATCCATTCACCGCCACTCATTCTGGTAAGACATGCCAAGCTATGAGTTTGCAGGAGCAAAGAAACAAACCCATAACTCACCATGAGATAAGGAATGCCCAGGCATATTCTTAATATAAACCCCATGAAAAAAAAATCAGCTGCTTTTTGGTTTTGATATGATTGTGTAGTCCCCAGGAAGCTGCAGCAAAGACTATTCACAAAGCCGAAGAAAAGGAGACTTTACAAATCATCTGACTGATATAAATAGTTTTATTATCATAATTGCTGTTGGAACAGACCACTCAAAATGGCTGCTATGATTTCAAATAACTCAATCAGTAAAAGCCAAATAGGAAGGCTTAGAATGCAAATACTGCCAGCCATGCAGCTTGAGTAGATGGGTATCAGAGTGGTATTATGTCCTAGTTTGAAAGCAAACTAGTGAGAGACTCCAAGTCAGAAATACAATTTAATAGGAAAAATGAAATAAATGCAATAGTACAAAAGACAACCCACTGACAGAGTCAGAATACAACCTGACCCCCTGACAGTCAGGGGGGTTAGTAGCAGTCCGATTAAATGGTGGCTGCAGTCCTCCTGGAGTGATGGTTCTGTTGAAGCAGTGATTCTGTAGAAAAAGGTCTGGTCTTCCCCTGAAGGTCCAGTTGTGGTGTAGAAGGGTCTGGTCTTCCTCTGGGAATCCAGTGGAAAAGGCTGCTTGTGCTGTTCCAAACCCCTGATTATATCCACATGGGAATGCGTGGCTCCTTCCCCCTGGGTGGAGCATCTCACAATGGGATGGTGAGTCACAGGGCAAGGCACTGATGGGCCCATTAACAGGAGATAGTCCAAGGTCGAGTTATCTGTGAGTCATGCGGCAAGGCATTGTTGGGCCCATTAGCAGGAGATAGTCCGGAGGGAGGAGGCAGCTCATGAGGATGGTAATAGAATACACTGTATCCCAGGACATATTAATAAAGGGATGGTAAAGTATTATTAATAAAGGGATGATAAGGTGTGAGAAGGCAAAGCAGAAAAAAACACCAAATGATGTCTTGGATGAGAAAAACAAAGCCCTGTAAGAATATAAAAGAATACAGAAAATTCCCTTCAGTGTTTACTGCAATGGCAAAGTAGGCAAGCACTATTGCAGGATTTACCTGGGCTAGACAAAAATGAACCCTCAAGAGCCTGTATTCCACTTTATGGAAGCTAAAAGTCAAAATTTTAAAAGAGCACATCTAGAACTCATTGCAACATAAAAACATGTCCCAACACATTGCCATACTAGTTATACATCAAACCAGGGGAAAATGAAATTCAACCTTCCTTCTTTCCTTCTGTGTTGCTGCCAAGGGACAAAAAAATACCATAGGATAAAGGTTCTCTGCCAGCCCCAGACAGTTACAACATAACATACAATTAACTTTCACAGCTGGTCACAAGCTTTGTCAGAAGCCTGGGGAAAACAAAAAAATCCTGTGTGTTGAACTTGATTGTGAATGTACTTATTAAATATATCTCATTAAATCCATCTGAGTTACACTTGCTGCTAGCTGGGTTAGCTGGCTGATGGTGTGCTTATAGGATCACATGGGAACTGTACAACATGATCTACCTCGTCAATAAAACCTCTTAACTTCCATGGATTAAATTGCTTTTGCCGTTACACTATACGCAGCCACAGCAAGATCACTGAAATCATGCCTTTTTCCTAACTTTGGCTTCAATCCTTTTCCCTAACTTTCGCCCCAATCCTTTTTCCTAACTTTGGCCCACAATTGCACACATGCTCACAACTTACCAATGAGATTTATTCCGCTACAGTATTTGGACCCCACCTGTTGACTCTCTATGGCCAAAGCTATCACTGTATTACATGTACCTACACGCATGGGTGTCAAAAACTCTACTACTGTGACAGTTGTCCCTTTTTTGACCCAGGGAAACATGGAGGGAACAAGAAGTTCTCACTTACTGCTTAGAAAGACTAGCGCAGAGGTTTTTCGACTATCAGACTGTAACCTGATGATTTTAAGTCATCTGACAGAAGACTTTCTCTCCTTGCAGTACTTGCATGAATGCTTTAGACCTTTGTCACGTGCCTCAGGGATTTGTGGACCACTCTTTTGTCTGATCTCAAAATAAAATGGTGCTTTTGTGCACCACGCTGAAGTGATACTTGGCTACCAGCCTCAAACCAGTCTGGTATGTATGTTGGACTTGGAGCATTTGGACCTATCTGAATTCATCCAAATTGGTGTGATTTCCATAGAGAAGCCTAAACCCAAGGTTTTTAAAGGGATGATCACCTAACATTAATTTGGCTTCTGATTACTGCAGTTATAAACCTAGTCTAGCAGAATTTGTAGCTCTTAAGAATTACAAATAATGCAGTTCCTCTAGCTACATGGATCTGTTTATTTTAATTAAAATGAACAGTCCTGATCTTCATCAAGTTCTACCATAAGATAAGGTGGGAGGTGCTAGATGAGGTGAATCAAACCAAATTTAATAATTTCAGTTGTATTCTTTTTACTGTTTCCAAACAATCCCCTGACTGGTATACTGACCTGAGTGAAATGAATGGAATGGTATTTTTTCTAGGTGTGTCCAGGGAAAGATTGATATTATATGTACAACAGCCCTATGTGAACCATGTATGTTTTTATTTGTAATTCACAGCATGATGTTGCTGTGCAACAAGGCACAGCAAGGAATAACAGCCCTCCTGAGACTTCTTTAACATATGTACATTCCTGTGAATCTAATGGATAAAGCGTGTATTTCACTACAATTCATCTTTAGCTTTTCTCAAGGTTTACCTGTTTTCCCTATACTTATTACTAGGAAATGTTAGATCAGTTCTTAATTGTACTTAATCCTAGTTATCTTCTAAAGCAAATCTTTATGGAAGCCAAAATAGCATGGAAAAAATAAACACAATCATCTGAAAGTGATCCATGGATTAGCTTCGTCAGGGAAAAGAAGCTATCCCAATGTGTATATCCATCCATTTAATCATGAGCTCTATAAAATTCCTTTCAAAAACTGTCTGGCATTAGTAAGAAGTGGTAGCCTGTTTGCTGACAAAAGCATTTACCTCTGTTTCTACACCTGTTTGCACTTTCAAAAAAGTTCAGCCTAAGAGCCGAGCATTGGAGACAGTATTAAACCGTTTAAATAGCCAGCAAGGAAAAAAAAGCTGTTCCAAATTTCACTGTAGACGTTGTGTGTAACACCAGCCTCTCTTAAAAACATACATTTATAGGTCATAAAAAATGAACTCATAATAGACCTCTCTTCTAGAAAGTGAAATGACACTGAGGAGTGTCCACAGGCACAGGAACAGAAATCATATTTACTCTTAAACACTAGAAGGGTCTCTGGAATGTATTTGGCATTGACTGATTTGCACTTTTTCTCACAGCTCCCAGGCACAGTGTGGGAGAGAGTATAAGCCAAGAACCACTCCCAACACGCAGCTCACCTATTCTACCAGATAGTAGAGTATTACATAGGATATGTGGTTCCAGCTGTCACCACTTCCATGGAAGGGGGGTCCAGAGAATTTTAGTTTAATACTGCAGGAATATATCCTTAAGGAACCCTCGTTCAGTGAATGGAGCAAAGTTAGCTTTGCTCTCAGGATTTTTGCACGTGAGAGAAGCCGTTAGTTTACACTTCAGTATTTGTACGAAGAACCCGTATTTCACTGCAGTGTGTTTGACTTAGGTAGAGAGAGATAATCCTTCTGTAGCCTTGGGACTTCAGTGAAAGCATCTGCTTATCTGCTTTGTTGGCATGTTTCATCTCTGTGCAAACCCCTGGTAGAGGAGACAAGTTTTTCGCTCTTTCAAGTAGGAAGCTATGTTAGATATAAAAGCTAACGTGATGCATCACTGTTGCTATGACTTTAAAAACCAACCAAACAAAAAAGCCTAGCAGATTGTAACATGCTGATTCATAGACAACAAGGCCATATGAACCATAAGGTTCAATGCAGTGTTCATGAACTACAGGCTTCTGTCAGGATCCCATTACCCTGCAAAAGCCTCGTGTTCAGTCTCCTGAAAGTGGATATTCAGTCATGTAGAAAATCAGCTTCCCTTCATGCCCATTTGCAATTTATATAATTTGGGGAAAGCTCATTTCTGCATTTCAACAAATACATTTTATGGTTCAATTTCTAGGTTCCATTGTCAAAAGGATGTTCCCACACGTGGAAAGGAATGAACCCAGGCACTTCTAGGATGCCTCGCTGTACCTGAAGTACCCAGATCACGTAAGAGAGCTAGCTGTGCAGTGCAGATAAATAACTGCTTTCTGCCTACAGTGACATATAGCGCTGAACTTCTAGGTCCTGGACCTGAGGACTGCTCTAATCCCACTCAGCATTTTGCTTGTAATTTTTTTCTCCCTAGTGAAAGACACTCAGAAAGCAAATTATTCATTGTTTTCAGTGTCTGCTTCCTTCCCCAAAACTGCTTTTACCCCGTGTGGCATCTTCTCTGACCTGTACAGCTTTATCTGTCCCAAATTAAGCTTCTTAATGCTTCATTCCTTCTGTCGTCAGAACGCTTAGCTCTGCCTGGAATAGGAGACTTCAGATAAAAGTTGCCATGTGCTCCCAGATCATATTAATTATTCACCATGATAAGTGCTTTTAAAAAGAGAAGGAGAAAAAAACATATCCTATACACTTTAAAAAAAAAATGTATTCTAGAGGCATATATCTTTCCCCAGAACAGTTTTTTGCCAGATTCTTAATTATGAGAGCCTCTGCCTTCCAAAGACCAGGACAAGTTCTGCAAAGATAAATTAGTTCCTAAGGAAGTCTGATAAAATATAAAAGAGTGTACCTCTGAGATCACAGTGAAGGTAAAAAGGAACTCGTAATAGCACCATGTCCTAATGGAGTCCTTCTGCCAGGCAGGAATAACTCCACAGGCAATATTATAGATCACACTCAGGAAAGGACTCATGTGGCCTGAAACTGAACTTCCTCACTAGATATCAGAATGTGTTCCCATTGCCTTCACTGCAGCAGTAGCTACTTTCAGTGAATTTAAACACAGCCTAAGCAGTGAAAGTATTTAAAAAAAAAAAACAAACCAAAACCTCCAAACAAACAGCCAAATATTTACAGAGTGGAAAACATGTTGCAGACCTTGGCAACAGAGAAATCCTAGAAGCTGTGTGACAGGAATGTTCTGTGACTTCATGTGAACCAGAGTTTTGTATTAGTTTTGCCTGCTGAATGCAATGCATCAGACAACAACACTGAGAATGCTTGCTTTGAGTCATGATTAGTATGCAAGTCCTCTCTGCTTTCCAGAGGAGCAAGCAGTCAGCTAAACCTAGCTAGGTCTTGGAAAAGCTTTTTCTTTTTTGAATAATGCATATCCATAGGTCCTCACACACAAAAGAATGCCAAAGTGCAATTTAATGATACACAACCTCTAGCAGTGACATAAAGCCACTTCAAGGGTGAAAGATTACCGGTAGTTCGTGTGGTACTGCACAGCTGCAGTGTTTGGAGATGGGGAATTCATGGCTGAGGACAGAAAGGTGAAGCTACTTCATATATTAGCGAGGAGATTTTTTAATGTCAGCGCTGCTCTGACAGAAACACAGCGTTTGGAGTCTGGTCTTGAATATTCAGCATGTAGCAAGCTGAAGGGAGTTCAATTTATTCAATGCAGTAAGGAGAAGTGAAAACTCAGTTTATCACAGTAGTTTTAGCAACTGATGCTGCAAATGCTTCCAGCTGTGATATTTTAAGTTTCATTGGAAAACTTGAAAATGCCACTACCCAATCTAAGCACTATCACCACCGCAAGTAGTGCTGAACGCTTCCTTTGAGTGCTCTCCCATGATGCTGTGAACTGTCTGAGAAGGCACAAAGGAAATTTTATGCATCATCACAGCTGGATTGTGACATTTTGCCAATTACATACTTTTTCAGCCACCAGAGCAACTTCAGCAGTGCCTTGACACATCATCCTCTGTCCTCAACTTCCTTCCAAAAACCTCATCAAGGACCTTTGCGGAAGGGAATCTTTGAAAGCTGCTAGGCTTCTGAAGGCATGCCTGGACCCCATACTTTGTGTGCAGTCACCCTCCAGGCTGCTGCAACCTCCCCTGATCAGTGGAGCCATAGCACTGCTACCAAGACACTATCCTCCACAGCGAGACTGGTGGCCTCCTTCCTTGCCATCTGGGGCAGGACACTCAGCTTTGGAGCTGGAGGTGGGAGAATAAAGTCAGCGAGACCTGCAATAAAGCAAGAGAGGTGATAAAAAGAGGTAGTTACTTCTCAGAAATAGCTATGGAGCAGGTAGAACATGTGACTGGGAGTTCGGAGTTGGTGGAAGTGTGGAAGTCTATGAAGCTTCCACAAGTGAAGCTGGTGGAAGTGTGGGGAGATCTCCTATGGGATGAGCTGTGTTGGAACTGGCCATCTGGGTTTGTGTCTGCTGTGGGGTGACACACCAGGCATAGCCCCCTCGCTCTTTAACCATCTGATAAAAATGCCTCTCTGAGTGAACCTAACCCACTCTCCACTCAGTGTGACCAGTCCTTCCAAAGCACTTTTAGGACACTCTGTGAACACACATTACGTCCCATAATTAACGATGGGATATTTGGAAGAAGAAAAGGCGATATAAAATTGGGACTTCCTTTCCAGTCGGAAATGATTCTTGTGATTCAATTCTCACCTATTTTGTAGGTTTAGCGACGACATTACAATCCTTGGCCAACTCCAGTGCAGGGTAGTGGTGAAAGTAAAATAAAGAGGCAGAGGAAAAAGAAAGAGCACTGCAAGCTGGTGTTATATGACTTAGAACATCAAAAATCACTAGATATACAACTCTTGGTGTTCTTCAGAAAAAAAATTTCTTTGATTACTATTTAATGGATTCATAGAATAATACATATCATAGTATCAACAACTATCAACAATAAAACTGACAGTGTGGGAGTACTAGGAAATGAAAAGGCACCATAAATGAATGGGGAGAAAGCATTCCTAAGAGCATATATACAGCTTGTGCTATCTCTTGCATCAAGACACTCCCTTTCAGAGCCCAAATGAAGAGTTACAGAGTAGTTTTAGATGGCTAAAGTGAAAACAAAGTCCTACTGAGAGTAAAGAGCCATGGAAGGCTTTGGCCTTCTATCTAGTGAAATAAAAATGTCATTAAAATGAAACCATTTTTTCCCTCTGCAATGAAGAATATATATCCACATGTGGATGCAACTGAACAACAGTGATAGCTGCCTGGAACACATGGAATAAAAGTCTGCAAACAGAAGGTGAACTAACTCTGGAAGATTCAAGGGATATGATTTTTAAATGTTGTGCTAGAGAAGTCTTAGCTGAAGTCCATATTCAGGACAAGGAAACTAGAGACTCATGGCAAAGAGATTGTATTAGAAATACTTTGCTTTGATGACCTCTATGTAACATGAGAGACATTTCACATCCCCTGAAACACGTCTGTGCTGTTGTCAGCTTCACCCTTTCAAGAGCAACACAGTAATATCAACAGCCTGGTGTTCTGTGTCAAGCTCTTCTGAGAGGCTCTGAGACTGATGATTTCATGTGAATTTATCAAATTTTGGAGTCTGCTCCAAGCTGGTCTGGAAGACAGAGCACACAGGAAAAGAGGAAATTCAAGCAGATAATATCCATCTGATCATTTCCCTTAGGATATTTGTGGCTCAGCTTTCATGGGAAAGTTTTCTTTTCAAATTAAACTATATTATCTAAACTTCATACCACAAAACCAGGACTGTTTCCCAAGTGTCTCAAAGGCTCAGGGGCCAATGTACTTTACATGTTTGCCATCCAATCCACTGCCCAACAAGGAATTAAAATACAATCTTTCAGCCACACACAGATACATTATGGCAGGAATGAGAATATAATGTAAAGCTCTTAAATACTGGATGTACTTTCAGCCATAGTAAGTATTTTAGAAAAACTGTAGTCAAGATTTCTCATGTTTATTGAGGTATGAAGTCCTTTTGGTTCACAATGAAATATGCATTTAATGGAGGGCTTAAACATTGGGCAGCACTGCAAATAGTCTTAAGTCGTACTTAAATCACACTGTGCTTTTAGTCCACCAGACTGCCATTGCATTCGTGCAGTGTGGATGCAAAATACTCTTCGTGACCATCAACACTGCGGACCACTCAAGCTATTATAATTCAGTGTGACTGTCCTACTGCTTTGTGCAGCATCCACTCACCTATCTGTTCTTTAGTCCCTTGCCCTGTGCACCCCACAAGGAACAGATTCTTTCAGAATGTGTTGTCTATAAATTTTTGAATACGTTTTCCAAACAGTAGCAACGTATGCTGTGCATACCTTGGCTTTGTTCAGAATATTTTATGATCATTATTTCAAAAACCAGCTCTGCACATCCCACAACACAGTGCTCCAAGGTTCATAACTAAGTCACACAAGCTATAGGCAAGAGACTTGCAGGGAGGGGATTGGTTCTGTTTACTTGTTTCAAGGAGAGCAATACAGAATGTTTAAATTTGGATATGGTTGTTTTACTGGAGAATATAATTTTTTTTAAGAAATCTGAATTATAGATTTACACGTTATATCTACAAAGCACATACTTTCTTGTGTTCAGGAATAACAAGTAAGTTTTTCTTATATCTTGAAAATAAATGTATGTGGTTTCAAGTCCTTTCATGTTGTCAGAACAGTGTTTGGGTGTCAGTGTAAAGAAGAATCAGGTCCTACAGGAACCAGATTTTCAGAATTCCTGCTTGATTTTTCATAAGAATTTTCAACAGAAGAATACAGAAATGAATCACTACCTGAAATATATTTATTTCCTAATAGCTATTATGATAGGGAGAGAGTATGAATCCTTTCTTACACACTTCCCCCAAGTACAAAATCTGAGAATTTGATTTAAACATTGAATATATTCATGTGAGCTAATGGTATGAGAACTGAAGTCACTGTAGATGGTATGCTAATGTTCACCATTTCCAATGTCATGCCAGTTATACAATGTAATTTTTTCCCATAGTATCCATCCGGAAATGCACACTAATGTTAAAATCATTAATATTTTTAATAGAGCCTGAAATTATAAAATTTAGCAGTCACTAATCAGCATGAAATCTATTCATTTTGCATCTGCTTACATCAGTTGAAGCTAGATAGTAGATATTTAATTCTTCTTGTCACCCAGTAAACACGAGAATTTAAAAATTCTCAGCAAGAAAGCAAGAGGAGAGAAAGGGTACTTTTCTGGCATAATTTTTTTATTGCTAGGGAAACCATTTCCTTTCGCAGCAGGCTACAATACTTACTATATTTCTGGTGTTTATTACATTTGCTCCAATACAGTTGATTTCATTGCGTGGCAGCAGAAAGACTTTAAAGTCTCATCACTAGTAATGGATACATTTAAAAGCACTGCCTGGTAACTGATTCTGTTTCTCCAAATTTCATTACATAACCTGCATGTATTTTTTTTCTGACAGCTGATATTGTTCATAGGTTGAAGTTTTTGACACATCTGTTTACATACTTTTCACTGTCAGAGAACCAAATTATATACCAAATTTTTATATAATACATGCAGTGCAGTGAGGAATGAGTCGTTTTTTATTATTGTTGCTTTCAAGCAACAATAACATACACATCTGTGTGTAACATGCCAAGTAGGACACTGCAGTGGGATGAAGGTAGCAGATTATATGAGCTGGAACAATGTAACTGAATGTCTTTGCGCTGCATGGTCAGGACTATAATGTTAAACAAAAGAGGGCATAGAAGTGAATTCAGAAACCAAAGCCTCGAGTGCCGCATTACTTAATTGCTAGCCTGCTCTGTTTGGGACAGTTTCAACAGGGTCTCTCCTTGAAAAACCTACTCTAGAGTAGTAGAATGCTAAGTACTGTGGATACAAGCAAGTCAGTGCCACTTGGCCTCTTTCATACTCCCATTTACATGCAACTCCTAGTACATCTACATCACAAAAAGGAAGGTCTTGCAGAGGTACTCAGAGTCATGGGAACGCAGATGCCTGAGTGGGTCAACGCAGCACTGCTGCCCAGCATTGCACGGATTGTCCCAGCAGGTGGCCAGATGCAGCCCGGATGTGTAGGGTGGCAGAGATGACCGCACAGTGAGATCAATTCTGGTCCTAAGGTGACTCATTACAAGTCACTGCCTGATACCTCGTAACCCACAGTGATTGTTGTTGAAGTATGGTAATTTGCCAGAGAAAGAGGATCATCTTCTATTGGTTAATTAGTATGGAAATCATGAGGAACCTTTTGCAAAAGCTAGACTTCCTAACAATATCTACTTGACGTTTTGATTCATTTCTACTGCTGAACTTTCTATTCTGTATCTTGAATGTTTCTTGGAAAATCCCATGATATCATTTCCTTTAATCAAGACTTTTTCAGCCTGGAAAAAAAGGAAGGGATAAGCCTGATACTTTTCCCTCCCTCAAAGATTTGACACTTGCACTCTTTGTTAGTCCTACCTTCAATAACTGCATTGATATTTTTGGACATAACAGGCAACATGATCGTGACTAGCAAGTAGTGATTTAATCATATTGGCTTCCACAAGTGTTTTCTGTCTCCTAATGTTGTTTGCCTACAGAGCTAATGATAACATTTTCTTCAGTCAGCTCAGCTAAGTCTGCTCTGTTGCACACAGCCTTGCTCAGTATGTAACCACATGACATATTCTTGGAACTGAATAGAATAGGCTGTTGTATGGGCTTTTAAGGCTCTGCTGCCTTTGATGAATCTCAATATAAAAATCTCTGTGAAGAGGCAAAAAAGTTATCCATTCTCTTGCTTTTAGTTTTGTAACATAATAAAATTCACCAAACATAGCCTTAAGTTTATAAAATAAATATTGCTAAAATGTCAAGGTTCAGTCCTACTTGGATTCTAACCTCAGTCTGGCAAGATAAATTTGACTTGTAGAATAAATAATCATAATATTTTAAAAATAAATCCAAGTAATCATATCCAAAAGGTCACTGACGGCAGCAGGGTTCATTTGGTGCTTCATGGGACAAATCCCTCTGACTTACCACATTTCACAAAGGAAACACTGACAATACTGCCTGATGAAGCACTTAGAGCTGAAATATTTATGCACTGTTATACCTAGGGAAAAGTGAGACTGCAGGCATTTCTTCTCCACATATATTTGCATGAGCCAACACTTAACTGTTACATCAACAGAGAGTTTGATGCGAAGCCTCAAACCCAACCTCAACCCAACCGTAAGAGATTTCATGGCTGGACCACCTGAAAAATGTCATTGTATTGTTTTCAAAGCTATACTATTCACAGTATAGGTAGGATATTTCCATACTTCTCCAAAACTAACACATATCTCCAGTGGCTGGGTTTCCAAGGGCAGCCAGGGAATCACACCTGCTACTGAGGGTTTGCAAGACATTAGATCCAAAATCCCTTAATGCTTAGAAAATGCCAGTCACTCTATTTTAACCAGATATATTTATTTCTCAAATGTAGCACAGACAATAGCACGGCCAGACCTCCAGATCTGGCTTTAAAATTTTCCCTCTGTCACCTGCCTATTTGCTTCAGCTCCACTAGCTCCCACTGCCTTGGGGGTGCAGTCCAGCACCTTGTTATTTAAGTGAGGAGATAAAAAACGCCCCTGTATTTCATTTCAGTGCATGGGTACTCTCTCAAAGGAAGAGCCCCACATCCCTATGCAATGTTCTGAGCCCTCCTCTTTAAAAAAAAACTCCATGCAAAGGAAACATAACAATTTGTTCCCATCCCAAGGACCGTTTGCCACAAGTCCAACCTTTGGAGCACAGCAGGGTGTAATGGCTTCAAAAGGCCCATTTTGACTGCGGTGGTGTGTGGATGCTGAGGTTTGCCCAGCACTTTTAGAGAACTCTTAACACTGCTGATGGAGCTGTTGTAAAAGGAGGACATGGGGCTCTAAAACTGATCGTTCTTTTCCAGCAGGAAAGCAAACGAGTATATCAACATTTGGCTAGTACCAGCACCAGATGGAGGTGAGAGAGAAAACGTTAAGAAGACCACCACACCAGTGCAGCCAGGAGAGTTTGATGAAGTGACTTAGTCTTCCCCATGATTTCCTGAAGGTGTAGTTGCTCAAGACTTATAAAATTCTCTTGTTAAATTTAAAGGGCCTTAGGTCAAGCCCGTTGTAGTGTAGAGTGCATTTCCTGTATTGCTGGCAAATAAATCATGTTGCTTTTTGACATTTTCCCTGCTCGATAAGCAGTTGTTGTGTCTTACACAGTGTGTGAGGCTTGTCAGATTGGTGAAGTCTGAATCAAAGAGCAATTTTAACTCAAATGCCAGCTTTCTGCAAAAGCCTTCCTTCAAGGGAGACTCGTTCCCTTTACATTCTCCACCACTCTGAAGAGGTCTGTTTATGTAGTGAAATATTTGTAGATTATAGAAAGGTCCTGTTATTTGGATTTGAACATTTTATTTTAACACTTCATGTGTATTTATATAGTTCCAGGGTTTCGTATCTTTCAACCACCTAGATTGGCCTTTTGAAGTCTGGTGGGAATGATATTTGGCACTTCCTCAGAACAAAGGGAAGCAGATGCACAGCAGTTTTCTAGCTTTGTTTTGTATTCTACAGCCCACTTACATTGTCTGGACAAAAGCATAAAGTCCAATAAAATTAACATTGCACAAAAACCACACTGGGCGTCCATGATTTCTTCCTTTCTCATGTAAATTTGCTTAGGATTAATTATTTTAATTAGAGTATAACTTCCTGAGTGACACATGTATTGCATAATCTTATTTTTTTCTCAGATTTTTTTTTTATTCTGCAGCAACATATTTCTTATCCAGTGAATTTTGTCACTCCCTACTACCCTTTCAAAAGAAATTTTAAAATGAAATAGCAAAATTAACTAAGTGTATATTAAGTATATTCATCACCGAGTCAGCTGTAAAAGTATCTGAGGTATCCCTAAAGGGTTTCCTCCATTTTCCCATTAGGTGGTCACCTACATTCCTTTATTGTTCCATGTCTTATAACAAAGGTATTATCCTGGGATCTATATTATTTTTAATTATATTTGGGTTTTTCCTCTTTTCATATGCTACATTTATCCAGTCATAACTTTTTCTCACTTGTTGTTGAATCTAAAGTGAATGAAGTAACACATTTAGCTTTACTGTTAATAAGGAGAAATTGGATTATAGATTCTCTAGATGCTCTGCCCAAATTTTCACTTGGTAAAACATGCTGTGAAACAGCCTTTTGGAGCTTGGTAATTTCCTCTCATCCTCAAATTTATTACAGCTGTATATTTTGATCAGCAAAGCAAATTAAGAATAGGTTATGCTGGTTTAAACAGAAATATTAATGTCATGTATAAATTAATTCACTGCATTCCACAGTGCTAAATGCAAATAATTTCATCAGTCACTTTCTGTCTAATTAAAAAAATAAATTAGAATCTTCTCAAAATAGTGCTATATGTCACTTTTAAATAGATTCTTATATATTATATTGCACCAGAGCCATAATTCAGCTTTCAGTTTAGGTAATTTTGTGTCTGTGACCAATGGCTTAGAAAATTCTACTTTCTTTCAGCAGAAATATCTGCCTCCAAATTGCATCATAGTACAACCTTCAAGTTGCATACCAAGGGCAAGAAAATTGTCAATGTACTCAGCTTCATAACTTCTTTCAGAAATTTCTTTGACATCAAATATACTATTTGCAGAAATGAGTATGACTTCAACTGCTCTCAGACCGAATTCTTGAGTTTTGAGCCTCTCTTAGGAACATATTGGCCTGTTTTAGGTCACAAGAATGTCTCCCCACCTCTCCCCATCTCCCATTCACCACACTTACTGTCACTATATATTTTTTTTTTACCTTTTTTTTTAACCTTTTGACCTTTTATCTCTCTTTGGACATCTCTAGGCCAGTCCATGGATGTATCTGGATCTCTCACACTCAGCAACACCAGCTAAGGACACTCTTATTTAAAATGTAGCAGCCTTGACTGCCCGTGCATTTGGAAACCCAGGGGGTGGAAAACAGTTGTTGTGCCTTACTGTGAAGGAAAAAAAATACAATGAAAGTTGGTCAATCTTTCTGAAGTGACGTTTTTTCACCATTTCACTCTTGCCAGAACACTCATATAGAATCACAGAACTATACAATATTGAGGGTTGGAAGGGACCTTAAGAATCACCTAGTTCCAAACCCTTGCTGCTATGGGCAGGGACACCTCCCACTAGACCAGGTTGCTCAAAGCCCCATCCAATCTGTCCTTGAATACTAACAGGGTTGGGGCATCCACAACCTGGCCAATCTGTTCCAGTGTCTCACCAGTCTCACAGTAAAAAATTTCTTTCTAAAATTTTGTTCAGAGTCAGAAAACAGACTTCCTTTACAAGTGACATTTCCAGAGCCAGAAAATTCATCCCATGGCCAGGAAAAGGCATTGCTATTCCTTTCCAGTCATGGCACAGAGCATATCTACCACAGCTTTGGTCTGGAAATTCTCAGCACTGGTCTGGGATGATGTGAGCAAGTGCTTGTGGCTGGCTGGAGGGAGCAACCTCTCCCATCTGTTCAGAAGCTCACCTTGTTCTGGGGTTAGAGCTAAACAATGGGGATCTGCTCACTCACTGGTTAGCGCTAATAGGCATAAAAACCCTTTCAGAATGTCATTACCCATAAAGTTACAACTGGGTTTTGACAGCCAGAATGCAGAACTGGTGGCCCCCAGTGCCATGGTCTCACCTGTCTTTGCAATGCTATGACTCTTGTAGTTGACCCCAAAGCAAATACAGTCAGGTCATTCGTGTTCCGGCTGCAGAATCACCACATAACTGCACAAGATGCTACAGTGCTAAGGCCAGAGCATGAGCATCACCTGCATACCCATACCACAGCTTTCACATATGTTGTGTTAGTGAACTAATGCTAACTCAGTCTTTTAGTGACTATAATAAGCGCTAAGATTTTCCAAAGTAAAACTAGTTGGTGACAGCATAATGGAGGATGGGAAGCTAGTTGTAGCCCTAGAGATAGTCACTAACTCCTGAAGTATCAGCTCTGTACAGGATCTATATTATATAGCATAAAAGAATGGTCCAATATCCAATAGTGCTTTGGTGTTTGTTCTGTCAAAGTCAATGCAATGTAGAGCAAACAAAAATACTCATTAAATTTGTCTCATCTTTACCTGAAAAGAAATTGCTTACTCTCAAATAATGCCACAGGTTTCAGGATGTCACTCAGTATGACAAAATAAAACTCTACCCTGGGGAAAACCAATAGGTTTTCTATAAATGATTTTAAGATAAATATCTCTTTTGTGGAACTGAAAAGTTTGTTTACTGTGAAATTGAAACACCATGTAAGACACTCCAGAATACTAAAGCATAATGAAAGAGAAAGTCACTCTTAAACGTAGTCTTTCCTTATATTTTGGGGACAATGTATTTTATGAAAGCAGCACTTCTGGATTCTAGTGAAGAATATGATCCTTTGTGTCACTTTAACATCTTGCACGAATCTCAGTAGACAGACTCTATAATCCAACAACCACAATCAATGCCTTGTTACGCCGTTGAACAGCAAAAGGGTTCTTTGACAGGACGATTTGGTGTTATACATGCTAATGTGAGCCATAGCATCTGCAGAATAGTTCATGAATACCCCCAGTACTGCTCAGCACTCTAGTCAGAGATGTGTTTTACTTAGCTATAGTGCCAAGATGCTGTTTCATTAACCTTATTTCTCTTTCTTTTCTGTAAGGCATAATTCTGTTGTAGCTTAGTCTCACCAGGATACGTCACGGATACCAAGCAGAGTAAATAGTATTAACATAATATGCACAGTCTGTGCTTCCAATTTCCATGCTTCACACAGGAAGATGTGTAACGACTAAAGTCTGACAGTTTAATTTATTCAGCCCTATGAATCTGGTTTGTTAAAAACCTTTCAATTTCGGATTCATTTTCCTTTTCTTAAACCATGAAGAAGGAAGTAATTTACTTCCATCCTGCATTAATTTTTAACTGACCTACAATGCACATGGTTAATAGAAGAGCTCAGATTTTTCAAATGTCAACAGGAACTCTGTCTGTAGTCTATATTTAAAATTCTGACCACTTCTTAGTAGAAGACCTCATGCCATGGTCTCTCAAAGTCAAAGAACAAATGAATTAAATGTATATTCAGAAAAAGAACAAAGTCAGAAACACTATAGCAGAAGTGAGTTTCCAGGATGCAGAGAAGTAGTTTGTTATAACAGGAAGGAAGCTGTTTCATCCCCAATTTCAGCAAAGCTAAACAAAAGAGAACCTGTACTGTGTCAGAAGTTGATGGAAATAAAGTCATTGCAAAAAAAATTGGCAAATATTAGTGCATGGTTCTGGAACAAAACTTTTTCAGAGAGACCTTTCCTAAAACCTCAGTTCAGGTCTCCATCACAGGTTTGCACTGTAATCCTAAGCAAATCATTTATGACCAGATTCTTAAAAGTGTTTAAACACCAAATCCTGTTAAACATTTTTTCTGTGTCTTTAGCCACTTGAGTAACTTGGAAAAAATCAGCCTGTCTGTCGTAAAGTTCTACTGCATAGAGGACAGACATGCTGACTTCGCTCAGAGGTGTTGTGGAAGTACGTAAAATACAGGTTCAACTGATAACTTTGGGCAACTTAAAATACAAAGAATGTTTCCTTGTAAATCCTAATTTCCAATGTCCACAGAATTCAGATTTTGAATTTTGCTTTCTATAGTCTTCAGCTGTTGATTTCTGGCAAACTTCACCTTCAGTTGTAAGGAAAAGTACAATAATTGACTACGTCAGGACAGTTAACCTGCACAGATCACGTTACAGCCTGAAGGCGCTCCAACTTCTTCTACATGTGAAAAAGTTTTGGACTCTGCTACCAGAATAATTATTCTGATGACTGAACCGCTCCTGTTACATTATGTCTCTTTCAACACTCTTATTTTTAACCCTTTCCAAGGTATCATAACCTAAACCAAAACACCCAACTTTCTAACTTGAACTTTTTGTAAGGTTACAATATTCACTCAAAGATGGGTTATCTAAGTCATGTTTCTTTATTTTTGCCACCCACTAAGAACACACATGAACAGCTATCTCCATGTGGTTGACAAGTAGCAACTCATCAAATCACAGATCACAATCCTGAATCCTGTAATCTATATTTCACCTTAAACCAGCACACACTTTCCACACAATCAAAGCTCCAGACTCCAATACAGATTCCACATAGTGGCCTCCTTGGTTTAGCATTGAAAGCAGCTTCAGATGACTGAAATGATCCAGTGGTTCAACTGTGCAATCCAATACTCCACTCACATTCAGAAGCAGAGGGGTTTTGAAAATTCAGAGTATATTTAGACAAGCAGTTTGAGCTAAATGCCATTACTAATACGAGAAATATAGAATAGCCCCTCAATGGCTCAAAATATGCTTATTTTGAATTACTTAATGCAACAATATTCTGTTGAGCAATTCACCATATTTTTTCCCTTTTCTATCACAATAGAAATTGGTTCATTTGTTTCCTAATACAGATGCAGCATCTAATTGCATCACAGATGTGCCATGCCAGAGATGTCACTACAAAAGAAATCTCTCTGTTGATCAAAGATATTTATCTTGTTATCGTTTCTCTCCTGGAAGAGGTATGCTGATAGAGCTCACCCACAGCATTTGTTCTGGCTCTGCTAGACTAATGTCAGCATATCTGAAAGTGCTACACCTTGCTAGTACCTTTGACTCCCAGGCCAATGGCAGCTACTTAGTGAAGCTAGCAATACTGAATGTAATTCCACACTCACGAGGGTAGAGCAACATAAGAGCAACCCTTAACAAATCAACAGTTGCTAACAGTGACCAAATTTGAAAAGTTTTGATAGCAAATTGAATAAAAATCCAGAAGAATAAGAAACTGATACCACATAATACCAAATAATTTCAAAAACTGAAATGTCCTACAGCCTACTTGTGCAGACACTCATGAAATTTGGACTATGTAAAATATTCCATGTGGAAGAGTCTTTCCAGGAAGTTTGGCTCCATAATAACTGTGCAGATGGAAATATCCATCTGGGGAAGGTTTCGCCTTTACTAGTGTATGATCATGTAGAATTATACAGTAAAATGGAAAATGAGGAGTGTTGAAGACCCTTTTGTTTTAAAGTGCTTTTCACTTAAATACAAAACAAGTCAGAGAAAGAAATCAAGGTTTACATAAACACACAAGAGGAAACTCCCAACAACCTGTTTTTTAAAGGCAGATGGACCCATGAACAGCTTGTGGTTCCTAAATAGCAAATCACAACAGAAGTATGAATTAACTCTTCAGAAATTCTTTTAATAATGTGAGTCCTGCTAATGTTGCTTTTCAGTGCTGCAGCAACCAGCAGGTTTTCCCTAATTTGTGGTGAATGGGAGGATGTCTGGCATCACCAGGGTGCGCACAAACCCCCCTTACTGTCCAACCTGGGACCATTTTTATCTTACTCTTTCACTAGATCTACCACAATTTCTTACTATGATTTCACATCAGACAGTTTGAAATGTAGTGCCACAGCAAGGCACATAACAAGAGAGTGCCTCGACTCAGGTGAGGGACTATATTCCTAGGTGAAGAACTTGGAGAACCACAAGAGTATTTTCTTAGTCATCTGCAGGGAAAACTAAAGCAGCAGGACTGCAGAACTACCTAACCCTCCCCTCTTATGAATACATTTGAGCAGAAATTTCTCACTTGAGGGACTTTTTTGACTGCAGAGTGCCAGATTGCCAGAGCTGACATGTTAGTGAGGAAAGGGCTTTGGTTTCAAAAAATATTTGTCCCTAAAAATATTTTGGGGAAAACCACCAAACTTTGAATCTGTCAAAGTATCTATTAGCATATTAGTAACTGGGATACTCCAAATCTACTAAGCTACTTATTTGGAAATTCAAGCTACTTCAAGCTATCTAAACTAAACAATGAAAAAATAGTTTTTAAAAAGTGACTTACTTAATTTTGTTCATGAATATATTTCAAGATTTTAATTTTTCATCCCAATTTGAGCAGAGCCCAAAACTGATATTAAAAAAGAAAATTAATGGAAGAAAAACATTTTACTTCCAAAAATAAGTTGCAGTTGACTCACTGCTACTCTAGTTTGCAGAACCCTGCAAGCACCAATCTACCAATTTATGCCCCAACAAGTGACCTTTCCTGAACTCCCCTGCTTTTGCTTTGTACAGAGCACTTCAAAGACTCAGTGGAGATGTCTCTTTTTCCAGGATTCTTTCTTTATAGACACTTTTCAGGTGATGTCTTTTCCCAAAGTTCACATATACTGAAATGGCACAGGTGGCACTCGTCATCTCTCAGCTTGCAAGGTGTCGCAGGTTCTAGGATTCCACCATGAGCCGCCCCCACTAATGCAGATTAATGGGAGGGTGATTTGTAGATTCAGATTTCTATCATCTGTCTCTAAGGGCCTAGAAGATACTGTTGTTGCTGTGAAGTAGAAGCCAACAGCTGTCTCTTGTTATTCACCTCCTTGAATTCTTCCTTCCCTCCTCATTGCTTTCACTTACTCTTCCAGCAAAGCGGGAAGATTAAAGAACTGCCAAAGATGAGAAATGCAAAATTCAGAAATGAAAGGAGAGGCTGCATGGACAGGATGATTGTAGATTACTTTCTGGAGCTTGCGCTGATTTAAAGGTCAGAAGCTTAAGTCAATGCGGATGAAGCACTGCCCATATTCCCAGGTACATTCTTAATTTCACTCTCTGAAAAAAAAAGGATCAGGTCAAACTGTGTTCCAAGACATAACGAATAATAAAAGAAACAAAAACCAAAAAGAATAAGCTACTGTTAGGGTCAAGAACACAGTTGAATGTGGGGATTTTTTCCTAGATGTGCCTTTCTGAGCATTACTCTGTAACTAGGATCTTTATTTAAAGAGAAAAGAAAAAAAAAAAGACAGAATTGTAGTGGTTTCCAAAAGAACTAGGGACTTAACCAAATTTTATAATACTCAGTGAAAATAATGGGAAAGTAAGCATGGGAACTGTGTGTAATTTTACTTACAAGAAAGTTTTACTGTTTAACAAATCCATGCATTGCAATTACCACTAGCGAATTAAGAACGAATTAGTATTTCCTGGGATTAAATTCCTTATAATGTGTTACCTGAACTTTAACTGACTTTTCCTAAAATTTTACCTTAACTTACAGTAAAGTTCTGCTCTGACAGATGGGAGAAAAAAAAATCAAGGACAACTGATACTTTCCCCAACAGCATAACCATAGAACATTTGTATTAAGACAACTTTGTGGGAAATATGTTTTTCACTGAATGAGTTACAGGGTAAATGATCCCATTTCAGATAAGTGGTAGGGACGGTATTCTATGCAGAGACTATTTCTCTACAAATTCTTTTTCAAGTGCCTGCCATACAATGCAACATTTCAGGCATGTCTCTTTATGTTTGCATTAATACAAAGGTATTCAGGCAGGTGAGAACTATACTGCAGGTAAATAAACCATCTCAACTTGACCTATAGTTCATCAGTAGCATTTTGTCAAAACTTCTGAGAATTTCCATGACTGCTTTGTAACATGTTTTTAACCTGTTTGCTTGAACCAGTAGAGGAACAGAATGCTGTATTGTCTTTTCGTTCTCTGTGTATATAGAACTTAGACCTGTGTGGCATTGGTACACAGCTACAGCTCTTACCCTTCACAGCAATAAGATGTCAATATTTAAAATTAGAAAGTGACGTGGTAATGCTATCAGCTGGAAGGAAAAGTTTTGAAATGTTAGCTTTAAGGCTGAGCCTGCGGATCCTGCTTATTTGTTGTATCAGCGCCACCTGCTGGTACGTCACACTTTTTCCAGTGTAGTGCTGAAAGGACGTTTTCCCTTAACATTTCATTTAAGCTCTAAAAATATTTGGGGAGGCATTAGAAAGAAAGATTGTTGTTTCCTAAACTCTTTTAAGACCCCATCAAACAATTTATACTGATGTTATTTCATCTAAGGACAATAGAATAAGAGGTTTATCCAAATCACTTAAATCCTATCTTAGGCAAACCTTGCTCTGACACCAATACAAAGCATCCAGGGAGCTGACTTCTGGTTTGCATAATTTTTTTCACACGTTATCTAGCTTATCATATTTTTGCAACTGAAACGAAATTGTGTTCATCAGCACAGTGAATGATTCTGAACAGATTTGTACACACACTACAATTCACCTGTCGAGACATTACTAAGGGAGGATTCATATCACCTAACACAGTCACATCCAGGAGTATGTTTCCAATCCAGCTGAGTGCATCTTCTATTTTTAGCTGACAAAATACATCATCTTTTTTTGCTATTTTGAAGTTGAATTCCACTTCATTTTTGCTAGATAGCCAAATCTACCAAATAGATGCCCAAGTGAAGTGGGGATAACTTATTCATGCATTGGAAAAGGGAAACATAGGGATGATGAAGTCTGTTCATTCTTCTGGGAGGCAGACATACATGCAGCTCTGGACAAGACACAGCAGATGATGTCCATGGTCCAAGTGAGGGGTCAAAATAGGTATCTAAGACACATGGCAGGGAGATGGGCCATTGCAGTGCAAGGCTACTGGGGACACAAAAATGCTAATGGTACTTAAAGAAGAGGCTGGAGGTTCTAAAACAGCCTTAGGGAGGACAGAAGGGAAGAAGCTGATGTTTTGGCTTGGAACTGGAGAGGGATATAATGGGAGGAGAAATACAGGGAGAAATGGAAATAAGGAATGCAGGATATAGATTTGTGGGAATTTGGCTTCCTTAGCTCTGTTGAACTGTTTAATATGTCTATTTTTCCAGCTTCCCCCACAGCAGAAGCAGTGGAAGGTCTGTTGCAGACCCACCGCCTGTAGACTTGCTCTCACACTGATATAAATATGTCCTTACTGCTTTTCCTCATCAAGATGCTTTCCTACTGCAGTTTCATAAATCTGGTTTGCAGCAGTTGCTGCACTACAGACCAACTGTCAAACCACTGAAACTTTCATCTTTGTCTGTACTATGTCTCTGCACCCATTAGTTCCCCTGAGGGAGGCAAGGGCATGGCTACTGGAGCATCAAAATTAAATAAACATACATTAGCATTGGCAGAATGAATTTAAATATCCTGATTTTCAGTGCATCTGCAGGAAAAACAGAAAGGCTTGATCTCAAAATAGCCCTAAAAAATACAATAAAATACCTACTTTACTTTTTATGTATTTTATGCAGAAGGTTTGTCTGATATCCTTAAAGCCCTCTGTTGCCTCCTGTGTGTTTTTGAGCCCTTTGGTCACATAGTGTGAACTGCAAGGTTAAGGTTGTCAGGGATCCTAATGACTTGTACTTTTGTTTCAAAGGTATTGAAGTGACCAGTCTCACTGGTCCACTGTAACTGGAGGCAGTTCAGTTCTGCTCTTTTATGCTACAGCTGAAGCCATAGCTCTGGAGTTGTTTTTTTGCTTTGTTTTGATGGAGTTTTTTTTGTTTGCTTGGGGTTTTCTCTTGTTTCTCTTCTCTCTTAATCTTTCATTTCATTCTACTGTTTAGGTTTTGGCAGAAAACTTTGCCATGTGCAATTCTCGTCAAGTAAAAGCCAAACACCTGTCATTTATATATCCTATAACTGAATGACACATTATTATATCTTTTCATCATCCTAGATAAATATAACCAGCAAAAACCAAAATGCTGTCC
This sequence comes from Rhagologus leucostigma, assembly GCA_013397725.1. Classification (NCBI taxonomy): domain Eukaryota; kingdom Metazoa; phylum Chordata; class Aves; order Passeriformes; genus Rhagologus; species Rhagologus leucostigma. The sequence goes on along the minus strand of VZTD01002213.1, from coordinate 884,996 downwards.
TTGATGAAACATTTGGAGACAACCAAAGGGAGCAGGGAAATGAAGACACTGTTGTTCTTTTGCAGTTATTGTAATACAAAGCTTGTAACAAAATCCAATACAAGTTGCAGAGTTAGGCCAAAGAAATTCTAGGTTGAAATGATGATGATGAAATAGCAGAACGTTAGACCTTAAAAACAACAAAAGGCCTATGAAAGTATTTTGACATACTGAGTTTAAGGATCATAGTGCTTTAGAAATTAGAAATACACATAGATTTTTAACAGACTATGTTCTATGTTTTATTTGTTTTGGTGTGTGGTGGTGATTTTATTTTTTTAATACAAATGTGAATCTCTCAGCCTCTAAGAAATTTCCTTTAATTTATCATACAATGTTATCAGTTGCAAAACAGCTGGTACATTGTGACCCTAGCCATGACAACCCATTGTGTTCTCCCCAAGCCTTTTCTTGTTCCTACATTATTTTCTATGGGAAATTTCCCTCTAACACAGTTTAGTCCACAACCACAAAGCACAGATACCCACTTCCTTATGGCATTCCTCCCTTTCCAGCACAAGTTTCATGGGGCTGAAGCTCATGGAGAAGCAATAGTATCAGGGAATTCCCTGCTGCCCAGTACTCACAAAACCAGTTTTAAAGGACCATGCATTTTTGGCAAAAAACAAGCAAATTAATTTAAATACAAATGCTACGCCAGCACTTACTCATTTGCTTCTCGGGTAAGAAAGATATAAGTTTTCCAATCAAGAAAATATCATTCACTGGGACTTCAGAAGCGCATTTAAAAGTTTTTATCTTACTTATCTTCATTCTCCACACTCTAGCACGGAGAATTTTGTCACTTTATATATGCACTTTATATTTATTATTTTATTTTTACTTCTGTTTTTAGGTTTGCTTCTGGACAGCACCGACACTGCAGTGAAATTTTGGGAAAAAAACCTGACTGCCAAAAAGAAGATTGTAAATGCTGCTAATTTTAGTCTCTAGGAGGAAAATATCTAGGATAATCGAAGAGTATTTCAGTCACAAAGATAGTACCAAATTTAATTAAACAACTAGAGCTACCAGGTAGTAATTAACTGTTTTAAATCTATAGCTGTGTGAGAAAACATCGGTCACAAGAATAATGTTATGCAAATTAAAATAGATGCTTGGGTTGCACAAATTTAAATTTCCACATATCTGTGACTATATAAATTTCACTGAGAAAAAAAGTTATGTGCTGATCTATATTCAGGAGATCTCTTGAAGTGTTGTTGACAGCCTTAAGCAGAGGAGGCAATCACAGAGAAAGACAGACAGGAATAATGCCAATGTTTAGGAAAGATAAGCCTGTCAAAATATGGAAAACCGAATTATAAAACACTGATTTTATAATAAAGTTATTTGGCTTTTAAAGTGATTACACTTTAGACATCCTCTCTGCTAATTCAGTCTGCATCACCACAGGACATTTTGACTTAGACAGCAGCTGTGCACCATGTATCAACCCAAGGAAGGCTGAATGAAATAACATGTGACTACAGCTTTATGCTTGGCATAGTCCTCATACGAATGCTTCAAGTACAGGAGCCAACTGAGGGGAGATCCTATTTCTATTCAGGTTCCTTTTTTTCCTAAATCAAGCAAGAAGTTCTTTGCAAGCATACATCATCAGCATGTAAAGTTCAGAATGTGGGAGCTGCATGAAATGTATTATATATGCAACGTTATATAAATATGTATACATAGAATACATCTCCTCAGTGGTGCCGTTCTTCTTTGTCAAGCACACAATATAGTTCTGTAGAAAAAACCTAATCATTCATATCTACATACTCCATAAGAACAATATTGTCACCAGTGTAGAGACCAGTGTCACCAGTGTCGCTACCAACCCTTGAGATGGATCTGGGTACCAGATCATATGTTTTTTTCCTGTGTTGTTTGTGTGCTGGGACAGACTGCTCTGTCTGAATTCTCACTGAGGGTTTGGCTGACTATGAAGGCATGAAGTGCTCAGTTTAATAGTCCAGCTTAAATGGTTCTATGAGATCTCAGCTCCATTTGCCACCATTACCAGCATTTCTGGACATTAAGCCAGGGTCAGCAGGTTCTAGAGAGACTGATTAGAAAGCAGCAGGTGTTTGAGCTGAACAGCCCTAGAAAAAACCGAGGATGGTTAGCTGGCCGTTCCAGCTGCAGCTTCAGAGTACTGCAGTTCAGCTTTCAGGTCATAGTCAAGAGTTCTTCATCCTGTCTAGGCTGGAGTTAATTTTCCATAAATGCTGTGTTTTGGGTTTGTGACTGAAAACCAGTGTTGGTAACACAGTGGTGCTTTGACTATTGCTGAGCAGGGCTTACATGGCATCAAGGCCTTTTCTGCTTCTCACCCTGCCCCACCAGTGAGCAGGCTGGAGGTACACAAGGAATTTGGAGGGGACACACACAGGACAGCTGACCCCAAATGACTGCACAGACCCCATACAACATGGCATCATGCTCAGCACACGGAGCTGTTTTAATGAAAAGAGAAGACAATCCCAAGATGAAGGGTCTGTCTGGACAAGAGCCTCCGGGAGTGAAGTCAGCAGAAATGAGCAATAACCGGAGGAAAGAGAAGGGTTCAGAGGAGGGCAATGAAGCTGGTGAAGAGTCTGGGGCACAAGCCTTTGAGGAGCAGCTGAGGGAGCTGAGGTTGTTTAGAATGAAGAAAATAACTCTCAGGGGTGACCTTATGACTCTCTACAACTCCCTGAAAGGAGACTGTAGCCAGTAGGGGGTTGGTAGCTTCTCCCCGGGAACTGGTGATGAGATGAGAGACCATAGTCTTAATCTGTGCCAGAAGAGGTTTAAGACGGACATTAGGAAGAGTTTCTTCACAGAAAGGGATACTGGAACGGGCTGCCCAGGGAGGTGGTGGAGTCACTGTCTCTGGAGGAGTTTAAGGAAAGACTGGATGTGGCACTCTGTTCAGTGGTCTAGTTGAACATAGTGGTGTTCTGTCACAGGTCGGACTAGATGATTTCAGAGGTCTGTTCCAGACTATCTGATTCTGTGATTCTGTGAAAGGTAATTCCAGCAGCGGGCAACCGTGACCACCGACTCAAAACGGATCCCAGACTCAAATGGAGGGAAGAACTGCACCTGCGGACTAAGAAGCATGAGAAGCGAGACATACAACTAGCAAACAGGGCTTTAAGTACTAACTGATAGACAAGCTATGCAATTCGAACCAATGAATGCTGACGGGTTTGTTTGCTGAAGAGGATAAGCACTGTAAAGTTCTGATGGCCGGGAAGCCGGCCCTCAGAGGGTCTCAGCCCNGGCCGGGCCGGGCCGGGCGGAGCGTCGCGTCCCCTCGGGGGCGCCCCAGGCCTTCCCTCGGGCCGGCCCTGAGGGGAGAGGGCGGTGCGCGGGTCCCCCGCCGGGGCTGCCCCGACGTGCCCTCTGAGCCCGGTCGGCTTTTCTGCCTTCAGCTCCCTCGCCCTTTTTGAGGCTGGGAAGGGAAGGACGCCTCTGGAAGAGAACTAGGCCCCTTAGGAAACGGCGGGGGCTCAGTTCTCCAGGGACGGGAAGGACTCTCCCGACCCTTCACTAGCTGGGTTTTGACTGTTCTTGAAGTTGCTTCGGTGCCATTGCATTTCCTGATTATTTGATAGGAATGTCTTGTCCCGCATGAAAATGTCAGTCTCCGCAGATGCGGTGTAAGACTAAGGACAAGACCTTTTCCCAGGTGTATGTGGGAAAAGTAGTGTGTGATCACAAATATAATTCAGCATTGGTATTTAAATGCTTAATTACAAACCCTTTTAGCAGTATTCCTTTTTTTGCATGTGATTTGACACTTTATGAAGGTTTGAAATATTTTAGCAAGAAATTGATTGGAAAACAGGTGAAACATAGTAACTGAAACTGCCCGTGTTCTGTTTAATTATACATAACAGAGAAAGATGGGTTTAGTTTTTTTCATGGTTACTATTTGGAATTTTCATAGGTTCTTTTTAAGATTAATTATGCTGCAATCATAGGATGCTTTGAGTTGGAAGGGACCTTAAGGATCATCTAGTTCCAAGCCCTATGCCGTGGGAAGGGACACCTTTCACTAGATCAGGTTGCTCAGAGCCCCATCCAACCTGGCCTAGAACACTTCCAGGGATGGGGCATGCACAACTTCTCTGGGAAACCTGTTCTAATGCCTCACTACCCTCTGAGTAAAGAATTCCTTCCTAATATCTAATCTAAATCTCTCCTCTTGTAGTTTAAAACCATTCTGCCTTGTCCTATCAGTATCTGCCCATGTAAAAAGTCGCTCTCCCTGTTTTTTCTAAGCCCCCTGTAAGTACTGAAAGCCCTCAGTGAGATCTCTGTGGAGCCTTCTCTTCTCCAGTGTTACTGTTNCGCCACCGCCCCCACAAGATGGCGGACGGCGGTGCAGCGCCCTCGCAGCCGGACGGGGATGTGCCCGCGGCTCCGGCCGCCGCCGGCTGCAGGGATCGGCAGCCTCGGAGCAGCGGCCGCCCGCCCAGCGCCCGGGATTTGCAGGTGAGAGGGCGGAGGTGCCGGCCCGCTCCAGGGGCGGGGCCGGGCCGGGCCGGGCGGAGCGTCGCGTCCCCTCGGGGGCGCCCCAGGCCTTCCCTCGGGCCGGCCCTGAGGGGAGAGGGCGGTGCGCGGGTCCCCCGCCGGGGCTGCCCCGACGTGCCCTCTGAGCCCGGTCGGCTTTTCTGCCTTCAGCTCCCTCGCCCTTTTTGAGGCTGGGAAGGGAAGGACGCCTCTGGAAGAGAACTAGGCCCCTTAGGAAACGGCGGGTGCTCAGTTCTCCAGGGACGGGAAGGACTCTCCCGACCCTTCACTAGCTGGGTTTTGACTGTTCTTGAAGTTGCTTCGGTGCCATTGCATTTCCTGATTATTTGATAGGAATGTCTTGTCCCGCATGAAAATGTCAGTCTCCGCAGATGCGGTGTAAGACTAAGGACAAGACCTTTTCCCAGGTGTATGTGGGAAAAGTAGTGTGTGATCACAAATATAATTCAGCATTGGTATTTAAATGCTTAATTACAAACCCTTTTAGCAGTATTCCTTTTTTTGCATGTGATTTGACACTTTATGAAGGTTTGAAATATTTTAGCAAGAAATTGATTGGAAAACAGGTGAAACATAGTAACTGAAACTGCCCGTGTTCTGTTTAATTATACATAATAAACAGAGAAAGATGGGTTTAGTTTTTTTCATGGTTACTATTTGGAATTTTCATAGTTCTTTTTAAGATTAATTATGCTGCAATCATAGGATGCTTTGAGTTGGAAGGGACCTTAAGGATCATCTAGTTCCAAGCCCTATGCCGTGGGAAGGGACACCTTTCACTAGATCAGGTTGCTCAGAGCCCCATCCAACCTGGCTTAGAACACTTCCAGGGATGGGGCATGCACAACTTCTCTGGGAAACCTGTTCTAATGCCTCACTACCCTCTGAGTAAAGAATTCCTTCCTAATATCTAATCTAAATCTCTCCTCTTGTAGTTTAAAACCATTCTGCCTTGTCCTATCAGTATCTGCCCACGTAAAAAGTCGCTCTCTCTGTTTTTTCTAAGCCCCCTGTAAGTACTGAAAGCCCTCAGTGAGATCTCTGTGGAGCCTTCTCTTCTCCAGTGTTACTGTTGTATTGGGATTGCTTTATTATTGTTGTTACAATATGTAACAGTAATAAAGTCTGTGTTGATACTTTTGGTTCATAAGGTCTTAGTCAGCTGAAGCAGACTGGCATTTTGGGTAGATACTTACTGATAAAGTGTTTAACCCCAAGGTTAACTCCTGGGTCTGTACTGGATTTGTGGTGCCACAGTATGAGATGGGTTATGAGGAAAGCACAGAAGCCTGGCCATGCCCTTCTGTGCTCTCTCAGCATCCCTCAGTCCTTGGATTAGGGGTGGCACGGGGTATGTTGTCTATGATTTACCCATCAGCTTTACATATCTGAAAGGTAATCTCTATCCTCAGAGAGAATGGAGGCCTTCAGCATGTTTTTTTGGGGGGCTGTCTTTACTCAAGTAATTTTCTTAATGGATATAATTCCTCATATTTATTTTTTCTCTGCAGAAAATACCTCATAATATTATAGAAACAACAAAAAATAATATGGGATTAATACCCTGTGTTCGTAGCAGTGTGTTTTCAAGGACAGATGATATTTCATTTTATTTTGATGTGTATTCCTTCTACATAAAACTGTAATGAAATTTTAGCCTAGTACCTTTTCTGGTATGTGTGATAAAATTTTAATGTCAGTCACATAGTGTGAACAGAATGGTTTGGGGACAAAACTAAGGATGTTTTGACAAAGTAGAGTATTATCCAGGACAAAAGAAAGATTGCTGAAATGGCATTGCAGATCTCTTGCATAACTTTCTAAGAATGAACTTGCCAGTGATAATGGCAGCATTTCGGGGATCTTTGTGAAAAAATTGTTGGGGTTTTTTTAAGTATTTGTGAAGTGATGTCTTGAATTCAAGCCAGCTAGGCTGAATTTGTTCTTCATCCCAGTACAAGCTTATTTGAATTATGTTTTTTACATTTCTATGTAAAATGTTTGTAAAATTTATTATTTTTTTCTGCCAGAGGGTTAGCTAGATACCTTATTTCAATTTGTTACCATTAATGAGCCGATGCTTAATATCTCTGTGTGTATATACTCTCATGACTCTGAATCTAATACAGGCTTTACGTAGCCAGTGAAGCAGTGGAAACCAAAGGATAGCAGAGTACAAGTTCCAAGTCATAATGTCATTTAAGCATTGTGTAGATTTTTTTTTCCATAGAGCAGGAAGAAGTTGGATTTTAGCTGGGGTTCCTCATGTTGGTGTTTCTAATTTTCTGGAGAGATGCGTATTTCACGTTAATTTTTGTTTTATTTCTATTCTATATATAGTTCTAGAGTTACAGACTTACAAAAAAGAATTCTGTTTCCTCCAGCTGGCCTTGGCAGAATTATATGAAGATGAAGCTAAAAGGCAGTCATTGTGTTCTGACAAGCCAACAGCTACAAAGATCAGCAACCCAAAGGTATCACAGAGGTAAGACGTGGGTTTTTTTCAGAAATGTGTGGATAGGTGTTGTATTACCTCACAAAACTTTGTCACTCTTGCTTGATCCCCTCATTGTATAAAAAGCAATCTACAGCAAGTCATAATCAAAAATTGTGAATCCCTGCAATAATGCATTGTCTGTCTTCTCAGAATATTTTTCACATTTATTTCTTTAGGAGCCTTTGTACTAATTGGTATTGCAGGTATTCCAAAACACTTTAAACCCACTTCATATAAGGTGCTATAAGCAAAATGCTGTGTTGCTCTTTCTTTACACAGACAGAATTTGGAAATCTGCTATATCAGAAAATTACTGCAGTTCTTTGCTTCTTCAAAATTCAGCCAACCCACAGCTTGTGTGAAACTTGGCAAGTGAGCTGCTTTCAAGGTTGTACTTATGCCAGTGCCTGATGAGACAAATAGTGATTCTAAAAATTATTAGTGGGTTCCTTAGTAGGCTCCTGTTGGGGTGACAGAAATAAGAAGGGCTTCTTAATGAATTTGTCTGGGTTGGGCAGGTGGAAGGAAAAACACATATCTATATTTCAGTCCAGCTTTTGCTAACCTACAGTGTTTGCAGTTCACATAACATTTGAAGATTCAGTGTAGTCTTGGATTTTTTTATAAAAGAATCTTTTCAGTTTTTAATTATTCTTTTTAAATAATTTAAAGAAGTCTTTATAGCATTACTGACAGTGATGCCATAGCAAGTCTCGTATGTGGCTTGTTTTTCAATCGCTGCTGCCAATATGGATCTCTGTGTTTAAGGAGGTCAAGCAACAGAAAAGATCTTAGTCACCAGTCATGCTTCAAGTGCACTGCAAATGCAGATCTCTTTAGGAAGAGAGATTTTAGCAGAGTGCGACACTGGGAAGCATGGGGGTTTTGAGGTTTTTTGTTTCTTTTGGTGAAACCACCTAAGCTGACTAACCAGCTACATGGAAAAAAGTTTACAAATAAAGCAAACAGCTCCATGTATCAATACACATCATGAAGTTACAACTTCCTACTCCCAGCCAAAGGAAAAGCTGCAATACCGTATCTCAAATACTTCAGTGTGATAGTTGGCAAATACTTGTTATTGTTAGCATTCATTCTGGAATCTGTGTGAGAAGGAAGAGATGAGTTAGTAGACTTCAGCTTGCTCTCAGATGAGCAGTGCATTAATTGCATGGAAACAGTGCTGCTCTTCTATGCTAGAAAAGAATAGTTCAGTTGGAATAGACCTATAGTGACCATCCAGTCCAACTGTTAATGCAAAATGACTCTGCCATACATGTGCCCTTTCCTGCTTATTCACTGAGAAGCATTCATGGCTGTGTACTTCGGCAAAAAAAAATCCAAACCAAACCCAAAAAACCAACCAAAATCCCAAAAACCAGGAAACACAACTTGAGATCCTAGGTTTTTGAAAAAGAAGTAGTTTCAGAAGTTAGATATGAAGTTTATGTGCCAGTCATCCTCAAATGTTTTTTTTTATTCCCTTGGCAGTCTTAAACTGGATTCTCTTAAGAGATTGAGAAAACCAGAGAGAAGCATGAGCGATGACAAAGAAAACCAAAGGTATTTTTAAAGCAAAATGAACAAATAATTTAACAATTGTGAAAGTAATTGGGGTTTGTGGCACATTTGCGCTTTGCTCCATCCTGTTTTTTCAAAATGCATGTGAGCTAGGTCTGTCCTGCAAAGAGCTAGGGGACTTACTAGAGTGTTAGCTGTACACTCTTGTCATAAAATTATGTTTATCAGAATCTGGCTGGAGTGATGTAGGACCTGTAGATGCCTTAACCTGTATGGTTGTAAAGGTTGTAACTTACACTTGTACTCAAAAGCTTTTATGCCTTTCTTGAGCATCCTGAATGGTTCTGTGTATCTGTTGCTCAAATATTTGAGTACTTCCTTTCTTTCTTGAATACAAATTCTGATAAGAATCCTTGTTTCATCTCCTTACCTCTATCCTTCTTTTAAATCTAATAATTAAAGATTTGCCATATAAATGGTAGTTGGGGTAATAAATACAGATTTATGTACAAAGGAGACATTTACTCAGAGATTGACAATTATGTGGCATTATAAAAACAGTATGAATGTACAGTACCTTCATACCCAATACTGGTTTTTTGGTAATTGTAAAATATGGTGGAATCAACACATTTTGGAATCAACACATTGTGAAATCACTGGTCTTGGAGACAGTTTCACATGGATTAATTGATTTGCCTTACCCCAAGTGGCTAAGTGTAAAAGTTGAGGAAAGTAGAAGGCACTTATTGATTATTAACACTTCCTGTAATCAGAGACAAAACACTCAGGTTTGACAGATCTTGATTTATATACAGATTTTTTTACAGCATCTGTTTCATTGGTATTTAGAGATTATAGTGCCTTTCTCAAGATAATTCTCGAGGAATATCTTGATCCTTACAATCAAACAGATACAGTTTTGAACAGAATTATTTGTAGTTCAGCAGTTTGTCTTCAAGACCTAGTAATGGTGCTGTGGTGGAGAAAAGAAACCCACAAATTAGCTTTCACAACAGTTTCTGCAGGTTTTAAAATGCCTTGAAAGGTTAATTAAATTTATTAGAAAATTTTCATTTCTGATACTGTCAGGAATGGAAGTATGCTAGATGTTTGAATTAAAAAATCAAACTATAGCACTGTTCAGGTTTTCCAAGAATAGTTTTATACTTGTTCTGCTATGGTGGTGTTAGCTCTGAATTTTTATTCTATCCAGTCCAGGCACAGTCCAATGCACAGGACACCCCTAAGGAAATCAGTCTTTCTGGGAATAGGTGAAAGACACATAAGATGCTCAGCTGCATCAGGACGGTGTTCACTTAAAAATTACAGCTTTGCCCCCTAATCTTTGAGATCTGTTCCAGAAGGCACCTTGGTTCTTTTTTAGTCAAATGTCTTTGGTGTAGTGTTGCTTGGATTGTTGAGAAAGTCAGAACCAAGTGAAACATTTATCAGAATGAAAACGTTTTGTGCCAAATTTGTCTTTGTTCATTTTTTTTTTTTCTTTTGATGGAAAGAAAAATTGTGCTTGTCGTTTAAAGCATTGTTGCTTATGTGCATTACTATTCTAAAGATTTTATTCAGGTGACTCAGAATATAGAGGATTACAGATTTCTGGGGCTTCTAATAATCCGAGTAAAATTGTTGCTGAACTCTTCAAAGAAGCAAAAGAACATGGGGCTGTCCCATTAGATGAAGCCTCAAGAGCATCTGGTGATTTCAGTAAAGCTAAGGTAAAAGTTAAGAGATGTTTTGATCTCTCTTTACATTTGTGTCTCTGAAATTCATTAAACCACATGAGAGCAAGTGCCTCTTTCTGTGATTTGTAAATAGCAGATTTGCTCAACACTGATTTATATTGTCTGTGCTCAAATAGCTTGCTCTAGAAAATAAAGAGGAAGAACCACCCTGTTTCAGAGGAAATCATTAGAAATCATCATGAACTGGAATTATATGCTTTGTTTTCAATTACAATGGGTTAAATAAGAAACCAGACTAAATTTGCATCCCAAATCAAAATCTCTTACCTGAAGCACTGCTCCTAGAGAGTAGTGGTCAACAGTTAAGTGTCCATATGGAGGTTGGTGACAAAGTATCCATAGTGCTGTTTAATGTCTTCATCAGTAACACAGACAGTGGGGTTGGGCACACCCTCAGCAAGTCTGCAGGTGGCACCAGGCTGAGTGTTGTAGTTGATGTGCCTGAGGTCTGGGATGCCATCCAGAGGGACCTGGACAAGCTGGAGAAGTAGGCTTATGGGAGCCTCATGAGGTTAACAATGCCACGTGCAGGGTCCTGCATCTGCATCAAGGCATCCCCAGCATCAACACAGGCTTGAGGATGAAGGGATTGAGCGCAACTCTGGGGAAGGACTTGGGCGTACTGGTGGATGAAAAGTTGGACATGACCCAGCAATGTGCACTCAGAGCCCAGAAAGCCAAACGTATCTTGGGCTGCATCACAAGAAGCATGGGCACCAGGGTGAGGAAGGTCATTCTGTCCCTTTACACCACTCTGGTGAGACCCCACCTGGAGTGCTTCATCCGGCTCTGGGGTTCACAGCACAAGAAAGGCATGGACCTGTTAGAGCGAGTCCAGAGGAAGGCCACAAAAATAATCAGGGAGATGGAGCATCTCTCCTCTGAGGAGAGACTGAGAGAGTTGAGATTCTTCAGCCTGGAGAAGACAAGGGTCTGGAGAGACCTTATTGCAGCCTTCCAGTACTTAAGGGAGCATTTAAGAAAGATGGGGATAGACTTTTTAGCAGGGCCTGTTTTGGTAGGACAAGGTGTCAAGGTTTTAAACTAAAAGAGGGTAGAGTCGCACTAATATAAGAGAGACATTTTTTACAATGGGTGTGGTAAAACACCAAAACAGGTTGCTCAGGGAGGTGGAGGATGCCCCATTCCTGGAAACATTCAAGGTCGGGTGGGACTGGGCTCTGAGCAACGTGATGAAGTTGAAGATGTCCCTGCTTGTCACAGGGGAGCAGTTGGTGACCTTTAAAGGTCTCTTCCAAGCCGAAGTATTCTATGATTCTTAGGTGTGAAAAAATGTGCGGAACAGAAGCTGAAATGTGTCACACAAAGCTTGCTTTGCCTGATTATGGCTGCTAGATATAATTTTCCACTTAGAAAATACATGATAGAGCAATACTTGGTTTTTATCACAAGTGTGTGGTTGGCTTTTTTTTTTTTTTGCACCTAGGTAAGAATTTTAATAAACTGTTTCAGGTAATTATTTTATAAGCTTTTCTATGTATTTTTTTCAGTCATTTTCTGGTGGTGGATACAGATTGGGTGACTCATCACAAAAGCACTCTGAATACATCTATGGAGAAAATCAAGATGTAAGTAAAATTTATAGCAGAAAACAGGGCCTCCAACAGAGGCCTGCTTAATCATGTTTACAGCTGGAAATGCCAGTATTACTGTAACTACATCTATAAGGAAAAAATAATATCTAACTATTAGATACGTGTTCAGCAGAAATTGTTGAAGTGTCCAAAGAGAACAGATGTTCATTGTATACCCCTAAGGCCTCCGTTATGGAATTGTCAGATGTAAATTACTTTAAAATTCTTAGCACACCTCCTTTTCAGTTACTTTCTACCAGGTGTTGTCCTGGATTCTCTTAGCCATGTTAACATTTTAATCCTTTTGGGAATTGATTCTTGTTGTGGCTTGCAAAGCAGCCAGTCTCAGACTGTAGGGCATGGATGTATTCTAGGAAAGGTGAAGCAGCAGGTTAGAGGCCTTTCTTTCCTATCACTTAAAAAGCAGGATGTGAAGGAGAAGGTGGGGAGAAGCAAAGTTCTCTGCACTTTGCTATTTTTGTGAATGGCTAAAGCAAATCTTCAGCTTGTCTAGGAACAAACCCAAGAAATTACTAAGGCCAAAGGATGTGGTTCTGGCTAGGGGGTGCTGTCGTGCCATACAAGGAGCTGCTGCCTTCTACTCTCCAAGTAACAGCCAGCTGTACCCAGCCAGAATCTTGTTGCAGTGGACTCACCATAACTGGGAGGAGAAATAGTTTTCTAAGGGAAGCCAGTTTTACTGGCTAGGGAAGCCTAGTTTTGCTGGATGGCAAAGCACTTAGAAGGGAGAGGGGTGCAGGTTTTGAAGCTGAAAGGTCCTGCCTGGACCTTTCATGTAGGATGTAGCAAAATAAGAAGGGAGCAAAGGAGGCTGGTTTCCAAGAGTCTTAGCATTTGAAATGAATGGAGCTACTTTCAGCTTTATTGGAGCTCAGCATGTAATAATTTGAGAAAAGAGTAATTTTTGCTGTAACTGGTGTATCAGCAGTAATTTGTAACTTTATGGGTTTATTTCTTAATTTATCAATAAAAATGTTTACTGCTTTTGAAAGTAATTGGAACACTGTGAAGATCACTACACCCTCACTGTATCATACTTTGTCATGGATAGCAGATTAGGAGATTCTTTTTCCCGAGGTAGGAGAGTGGTCTAGAAGAAGATAGTAGTCTATAACTATTGGGATTTTTCGAAAAGAATCTAACAATGACAGTTACAGTGCAATGTATTGTTCTTATTTTGTCATTTGCCTTCTTGGTTGTGGTCTGGTACAAAATCTGTTAAGTATAGATCAAAACTTCTATAACTAGTCCGTGTGAAATTGTACTGCCTTATTTGTCTTTCTTCACTTTTTTATTTCACTGGGTTTGCTTCATAGGTTCAAATTTTGCTGAAACTGTGGAGGAATGGATTCAGTTTAGATGATGGCGAGTTGAGATCCTATTCAGATCCAACAAATGCTCAGTTTCTTGAGTCTGTTAAAAGAGGGTGAGTTAAAATGGCAACTTTTTCGAGGTATGTCTTTGAAGTGGAGTGAGCTCCACATGCTTATTAAAAGCTCCAGACTTCTTTGCCTGAACCCATGAAATATAGTCTGTATTTGTCACCAGATGCATGGGGCACTTAAAAATTTGGAATGCTTTGATTCCTTTGAGGGTTTAACTCTGAATGGTACTTGTTACAACAGCTTTTATATTCACATTTTTTTCCTAGCTCATTCTATGATTCAGCTGTCAGTAGGTTCTGGGTTTTGACTGTCAGTTCACTGATTTTTTTTCCTTCTTTTAGGATGAAGTCTGTTCATAAAATAATTGAATGTGACTGTCAAAGTAAACATAATATTACTATTGACTAATACTGTGTGTGTACTATTTGGATAATTTCTTTTTGCAGTCCAGGATGTAATTGGAAAATTTTTATTTTTGTAATTAAGGGAAATTCCTGTGGAACTGCAGCGACTTGTTCATGGTGGCCAGGTTAATTTGGATATGGAAGATCACCAAGAACAGGAATATGTGAAGCCCAGACTGCGATTCAAAGCTTTCAGCGGTGAAGGGCAAAAACTTGGAAGGTGAAAAAACCTAGATTCTCTGTTCTGTGCTCTGTATTCATATGCTGTTTCATTCCTGTGACTGAAAACTTCAGACTATGTCATGTTAATAACCTCTGGTTTGGTTTTTTTTCCAATCCTGTAGCCTTACACCTGAAATAGTCAGCACACCTTCTTCCCCAGAGGAGGAGGAGAAATCCATTCTTAATGCACCTGTTCTGATTGATGATTCCATGCCAGCAACTAAAATTCAAATTAGATTAGCAGACGGAAGCCGATTAATACAAAGATTTAATCAAACACACAGGTAAATTGATTCTGCATCAACGCAAGTAACATTAACTATTTCGATAAGTTTGTGTTTTGTCATTAATGAGTCTCAGCAAGACATCAAAAAGGGGGAAACACCAGCCTTGCTGAAATGTGTAGTTCTGTGTCACTTTCATTACATGGATGTATGATAAACTGACTGTCAAAAATTCTGTACTTGCAAACACGATATATTTGATAACTGCAACTTTTATACAAACTTTTATAACCAATTATGTTCTTTGATTTCTCTAAGGGTGTAGTACAGGATGTAACTGTTCCCAGGAGAACTGAAATCTGGATAGCCCCACTATACAGTCATCCCAGCCCTGGGCCCTCCTTGGGAGGACCAGGTGGATGACTTGGGAAACACTATGAAAGCACTTTATTGCAAAGTGTGGAGTGTAGTCTCAATTGGAATATGGTCCAGACTATGGGCAGAGAAGTCCTGTGGCCCATAATCAAGAATTCCAGCTTTCTACCTTGTTATACTCGAGGCTGTGACAAAACATGTCCCGGATATAAGTGTAGATGGCAGCCCATATGCAGAAGAGTGTATAGACACTTCATTCTAATTTGCAATTCCAGCATGTGGGTTGGACATAATACTGAGAACCTACTTTTGTTTTGTTTTGGATGGTCATCTCCTAAGAACTGGCAGTGTGTGAACTTGATGAAGGTTTTAGATTTGTTAGTAGCTTTGCTGATTAGAACTTGGCACCAATTTTATTGACAGTGTTGGGGCAGTGCCACAAACGGTGTTGGCCAACCCTATTTATTTGCCTAAGAGGTTGTGTTAGTGCAAGGTTCTGCAAAGCTCCGCTCTCCACTGTGTGACTGAGAGAACCTTGGGCAGAGGGCAGAGATTTGGGCAGCAGTTCTACCTGCTTAAACAGTGTTAAAGCCAGCCTTGATTTGAAATCTGCACGATTATGTTAGAACATGGCTGCAGCTTGAATCCTGGCTTGGAGATGGTGTTAGCACGGACCCAATTCCGTGTTAATATTGTTACATGGTGGGCTCATCTGTTTCCTTTTTTTCCTCCTGGCTCAGAATAAGGACGATGTGTAGCTTTCTTTACCTGACAGTATACACAGACCACAATGAGGAAATTTTAGGTGAGATGCCAGTAGGGAGGAAGATAGAGCAATATTTTTTGATACTTTAGACCTGATAATATATCCTAAGAGTACAGGCCCAGATCCTTTCTTCACAACACCTGCTGAAGAAGTAACTGAGACAAACCGTGGGGCTTATTGAGAGCCTCTGTAGCTGAGTTGCATGTTCTTCTGTCTACATGAAATGGTAGAAGTTGTAAACTTGCTAGTAACATCTGTAACAACCAAGGTTGTGTTGACAAGAGGTTATTTTAATTATTATTAACTTTCTCTTGACTGTGAATCTTTATGGTTATCTCTGACATATATATGATCAAAATCAGCTGCTAAAGTGCATTACATATGTCATAGGCCTTGAAGACTGATAGAAAGCTGAAATCCCTGCTTATTTGGCTGCAGTGTATTTGCCAACATAATTAATTACAAAACATCTTCACAGATTTATTCTCAGCTTAGTGTCTTAATAGAAAAACCTCAAATTTCAGGATTTTATCTCTAAAGTACTTTTTTAAAATCCATGTTTTATAAAATTAAATTATTCTGGTTATGTTGTTGATATGACTGTTGTATTAACTATTGTTCAGAAGTTGACTGCCAAGTGAAAGTACGGGAAACTTCTTACTTTTGAAGTGCATTAGTAATTCCCCTCTGCTTTCTCTTCACTCTGCCCATATATTTTAAGATTGTCTCTTCCATTAATAATTTCACCTTTTTGGAATATACTAATTAATGAAATTTTTGACAGTGATGTTGAAATTACTTGACTTCCTGTGTAAGGGATCAATTTGCAATATACTTCCATGTTACAAATTTTGTTTCCATTATTTGAGAAAACAAGCAACATTCACTGTAATTTTTCAGGGAGTTTTTTATGCAAGAATCAAAAAATTGTAGGCTACAATCATTAGTTATCTGGATCAAAGAGAAATGTGAAATCTAGAACTTACTTAGGGGTTTAGTCTGCTTGATGGTTTTGTGTTCTCTGATCATCGTAATGTTCAGAGATATATGTCAGATGGAATCATATGGAGTTTTCATGTCCATATCCTTTTCACAGGATTAAGCATATTCGAGATTTCATTATCCAGTCCCGTCCAGCTTTTGCAACAACGGATTTTGTTCTTGTGACTACCTTTCCAAATAAAGAGCTAACAGATGAAAGCCTGACACTACAAGAAGCAGATATACTTAACACTGTGATTCTTCAGCAATTAAAGTAATCTTATGGTTGTTGTACAGTATAGGGACCCTGCTGTACTGTCATACAATATGTTTCCAGCAGGTGAAAGAAAGGAGATATCAGTGTCTTTTTATTTCCTCATTTCCAGGGATCATATTTTTGGATTTCATGTCTTCCAGCTATAACATATCTAACTTTTTTATTTTGATTTCTTAACATTATTCAACCTTTTTTCAATGTTAAAATTAAGCTTCTGTATGTTAGTATGTTTCAAACCACATCTTATACCAAATGTGAAATGAGATAGGACTTTGTGACTCGTTGTTTTGAGGGGGGTGGGGAAAGGAGCATTTTTCTGAAGGGGACAGTATCTTTCATACAGTTGGTAAGATTTGCACTATGGAAATGTTCTATGCTGCATTGATTAACAGCCATTTGAAAATTTAGACTGTAGGTTATGTTTACCTTGCAAACTGTGTTAATATTAAGGTGTTCTTTTTAATAGGTTTACAGATAATTAATGCCCTAATATAATTTTTGTACATTCTATTTGTAGTGTTTCATGGTGCAGTATAATATTTATATTCTAGTTTTTATGTCATTTTCTTTGTATTGTTGCTTGTATGAGTGAATCAGTTCAGGAGATGCAAACCTCAGCTGTTGCAGACTATAATAGAATGTTCTTATTTGTATTCTAGTTGTACTACTTGTGATGAAAATAAATATGAATTTTTTTCTTCTTGGAAGTTAGAGAAACGTGAGAGACCACTGTTATCTGGAGAAATTATGTGATTTAGAGGAGGCCTGTGGTCATTTTGAATCTGAATGTGCAGTTGGACCCTATGCAGTGACATGATTCTTTACACAAACAATTACTTAACCCCCAAAAAAATACACTGAGGTGCACAAACAGAACTGGTCTACTTTTGTGCATGCAAGTGACAGCATAAACGTGTTAATTGGTCACGTATTTTTGACCTGAATTTCAGTTCTTTATATTTGGGATTTTGGCCAAGGGCAATTTGTAGTATTCAGTGGGGATTTGGTTGTGCAGCTTTCACTGTGCTTGTTTGGAAGCTGTATAGTTAAACCCCTTAATCTTTGAAATTATATATTTTTTCAAATAACTTGCCCCGACACTGCAGTAAGCAGGTAGGAGTCTTATGTTGGGGGAAACTGGCTGCTGTGCTTTAGTAGTATGCAGTTTTTTAGTATTTTTGGATTTATATCAGATGAGTGGATCACACTCTGAAGGAGAATAGATGGGCTGTATCTCTTGTACCAATGTGTGTTAAAAATTGTTGTTTTCCATGATTATTTTGTTCTGAAAATACCAGTACTTGTTTATTTCTGTTAAGGTTATAATTGCTTAGTATATTCTTACATTTTTACCTCAAAGTAGATATTTGACTGAGTAGATTTTAAACATGCAATTGTATTTGAAGTGTTTTGTTTTGCATTCTGAATATCTGCATGATTTTATTCATAATTCATTTCATGTGCTAAGTAATTAAAGTTTTTTGTTAAAGATTGCAGACAAGACTTCTTGTATTATTCCAAATTTATGTTGTGATAAAGGGGTGATTGTGTTGTGTGCCAAATATTTAAGCCTAAAAAGAAAGGAATTGTCATGTACTATGCATATATTTTATATACTATATACTAACAATTCTCTATATAAATGCTAGGCCGAAGTTCATTGTAATGATTTTTGTGGTTTGGGTATATTTCAGTTCAGAATACAGGTAAAGTTACATTGCTTATTCTAAACACCATTATTGATTAAGCAGTGATGTATGAAGACAAGGGGTTCACTAAATTGTTGAGTTTTTTCCCTCTTATGCCAAAACCTACAACTACATATTATCACAGTCTCTTTGTTTCAAATACCTGTTAAATCTTAGTACTTAACAACAGCTGAGAGTAACTGGGAGCCCCAGAAGTTGACATTATTTTGTCAAGCACTAAGAAAATGTATCAATGCTTATGTTTAAAATATTTCATTCCTTCTCAGTACTTGAAAGCCTATGGAATCTTCCATCTCATAATTTTATGTTATGACTTTTATTACCATAAATTCTCACTCATTTAGCTAACCTTGGCATTTTTGGCACAAAACTGTTCTTTGAGTGCAGACCTATGTGGATATGCAGTTAAGACTCACTACAAGGGAGAAAGAACTTGGTAAAGGATGATGATCTTCCCTCACAGGAAGGCTGGTAAGCTTGGGAGTTCGATTTAGTTTCCATTAAATACAGGTAATAATCCTATTGCTTGCTCTTGTCAGCAGCTTATGAAAGGCTCAGGCTTCACCTCTGCTTGACTTTCCTAGAAATCTTTTATCACACAAGAGCCAAATAATCAAAACCTGAATGTTTTCTTTAAAGAAAACTCCTCTGTAATCATTTATTCTGGATAACAACAGCCTTGTTCGTTTTTGGTTTGTTTTTTTTTTTCAACAGCACATTGAGATGTTTGTAAACATTTTGCTTTAATTAAACTACTGGACACACTTGTATAATTAGCATATATTAACAGTTATCTCATGCTGTACTTGCTCTTTGGTGAAAATCTGTCCAGTATTAAATGAAGCAAGGAAGAGCACACAAGTACTCTGAGGTGCTATTTGCTAGCTTCCTGCTTAGTTGCTTGCACTAAATTATGGTCTTTAAATTATCTTATTCTGTGCAGGGAGAAGAGACAGAGATGCACCTCCCCCTTGCTCATGCAAAGCTGGCTGGCCTCAGTGTAGGCATGTGCTGCTCTCTGGGCAGGTGAGACAGTGAGCAGCAAGAGTCTGGGATAAATACTGAGTGAAAGGCATGCCAGAAGAAGTAAGCTTGTGTTTCTGTAGGATGGGTATAATAAGAGCATGTTCCTGGAAAGATTAAAAGTGGGCCTGGTTCTATTTAGCCTGGAAAACACTGACCCTGGAATGGGGTTAGATGAAAGCAGTGCAGCAGAACCGTTTACACCCATTTGAGGTTTACAGAATTGACTTTGTGACTGGGAGATTATTTTAATCCCTGTGTTTGTTGTTAGTGAGTTTGATCAAGTTTGAGTTTATGGTGCTGGTTCTTCTTCTTAAGGACCTCTCTTTCGAGATAGCATTTCCATTGAGTCTTTGGTCCCAAGTTAAATTTCTTATCTTAAAATAGCTCAAAACAGGTAACTTACAAGGACGAAAACAGGGATGAGGTGGTTTAAAGTGGGCAATTACTTCACATGAGGGAAGTATTAGAGGACTGTTTGGTAGAGAAAAGCATAAGACAAATTAGAAGCTTATACAAAGCTGGAAATTCAGTTCAGGTATTCTCAAAGGGAAATTCAAACACATTTTTCAGTAGTTGAACTACTGGAATGAACCAACCTTGAAAATCAACTTCTCTCTTTTTGTTGGGTTTTTTGTTTGTTTGTTTTGTTTCTTGTTTGTTGAATTCTCATTGTTATGCTGGCTTTCTGTAAAACTGGTTTTAATTAAACTGAATTTATTTGTGTTTGCTACTGAGATGAAATAAGATGGCTTAGTTTTTGAAAAGCAACTTGCTTTGCCTTTTTCTAGTCAAAATTAATAAATTCTGATGTATGTTTCGTATTCAAAGGGCTTGAGATGTTATGTACATTGCTGTACATCTTCAAAATTTCCATTACAGGCCTTCCAAAAAAAGTGCTGAACATCAAAGAGCTCAGATTACAGACTAGAACTCAACTTCTTACTTCTTAGTTGCAATTCTCCTTTAGTAATGGTCTTGTTCTGCCCATAATTGAAGTGCGCCCTGGCAGCACATCTGAATGTTAAAGCAAAGAAACTGTGTTTAAAAACTTTTTCATCTACAACTGAGAAATGGGGAGGGTTCTTTTCCATTCGCTGGGAGCTGTCTGCTCTGGAGTTAAATAAGTGATCTACAAGCTATGTGATTTAGCTCTTTGTCAGGGATATGAGAAGGTAGATTTGTTATTCCACACTGTGTTAAGATAAACTAAGAGAGGAATTCTTAACTGTGGAATTAAAAAAAATCCTTTAGGGAATTATTCTGGAAGACCTACTGTTTTACTTTGATAAACCTTCTTCAGTCCAAATTAATTTGGTAAGATCTTAGACCGTTTAAATACTAACGAGGATGAATTCACAAAAGGGAATAACCATGAGTTATTTTTCTAATATGATGTTTATATCTGAAGTTTGAATAGAAGGAATTGTTTATGCAGGGCCATGAAATTGGTATTTATTTCATGGAATTCTTAGTGTCTTACTAGGTGCTGATATAAGAATTTTGAATTGTCTATTCTAGAAAAAGAAAAACTAAAACCATTCATAGTGTTTACTAGCTCTAACCTTAACAGTACCAAATAACTGCACTTTGAGGACAAAATAACTTTTCTGATTTCCAAATTAAATTTTCATTTTCATGAACTTTTTAATGGCAATAACTATCTACAGTCTTTTGCACCAATGGAAACCTCAGAACTTCAGTGACTGCCTTGTGCAAACTGCGGACAAATTTTCTATTTCAGTGCAAAGAATTAATTTCTCTTTAACTTACAACTGTTCCTAAGCAAGTTACATTAAGCCATCATTAATCAAATGTCTACAGCGTAGATGTCCTTACAGTCTTTCATGACAATTTAGTCCATTTTAAACTAGATTTTGCCAACCAATGCCCCAGCCTGAATGTGAAAATGAAAGTGCTAATTTTCTTGAAATCTTGCAGTTAATAGAGAAAAACATAGATAATGTATTTACTTCTATTTGCGTCTGAATTCTTCTTCACTTAGCAAACTGATTCTTGGTATAAGAAATTTTCAATAGAGAAGATTTTGGCTCCAAATGCAGAAAAGTGGTACCACTTTTTGTCCATAAATGAGTACCTCAATACACGTCAACAGTTGGTTCCACTATTTTATTTATCACTTTTTAGTATTGGTTCTCTTGTTTTGATATTGTTTTCACATGTCTGCTTTCACCTCTCTTAACTATAGAATTATATTCCTGCATATTGTTATTAATGCAGGACTTCTTCCCATAGCAGCCCTCAAATCCTGTAGTCTAAAAGGAATCGTTGAAAGCAGAGGAGGAAGCATAAGTGGATATAAGCAAATGGTTATGTTAAAATGTGTTTTACTAAATTATTTGCTCCTGCTCTTATAGTCTAATAATTTGTTTCATTTTTTAAGGACTATTCCTGAACACTGCATTTCATGGAAACAGACACAGACCTTAGACCCAGTTGGAACTGCTTGGTAACCTTGGCCACCACACAAAAAATTGTAAGCAAGGATTCGGTTGCTGAAAGGAATGAATGTTTCAGTGGAGAGATCAGACAATTAGACCTTAAAAGGATCTACTCAGGGTTCAGGTTCACTTTTTTCCCCTCTCTCTTAAATGCCAAGACTGGAAAAGTTTGGATAAACCACATACACCCTGCCATCAAAGGACTCAATAATGTGTAAGGTTGACTTAGCTAGTACTTTCTGTATTCCTGTTGTTGCAGAGCCTGGCCTTTGGAATACAGTTCTGTCTGGGTTTTGTGTGTTTACAATAGTATCTCATGGCCCAAGCTAAGAAAGAAGCTTAGGTCACACATATGATAAGGATGTGGAGTAAGTAATAGTGTCAGCAAATAAATAAATGTGACAAAACCAGAAGCTTGAAAGGATTTTGGAAGAATTTTGATTCTTCGCATTTCTTCTCTAATCTGTACTGACCTCTTCCACGCAAAGATTTTCCCTTATTTACTCATCTAAACATTATTTTATGTGTGTACAGAAAGTCTCTTTAAGATCTGCCTGTCTTCCTAAGCAATTCCTGCAGGCACTGATGAGAATAATGAACTTTATATTCAGTGCTTTCATCGTAGGTTTTTTGTGGCTGGTTTCATGTCTCTCAGTGTGTCTGCAGTTCCGAAAAAACAGTGGCTGCCTGGTTGGAGTTGCAATCTTCAGGCCCTACTGGAATAAAACTTTGAAACAATAAAAAATCAGATTCATGACTGCCTTATTGTTCCCATCCATTCTATCTCCTATTGCCTTGACTGATATCCAGTATCAGAACATGTCAACCTGGCAAGGTCTGTTTGCCTTCGTTGTCTCTGTGGGTGTTATTACCCAACCGACTGCGCAAGCAGAGAAGGTAGAGATGACCTGGAGTTAGTTATTTCCAAACGGCCTTTACTCATAGTCAAGGCCACCAACAAACACGCATTTAATTTTATGAACTTTCTTAGAAGAGTAGCCTATCCAAGCTAAAAGAGTGCTGCAGGCTTTGTACAAGCACAGTAACTACTTATTAAGTGCTGTTACAGTAGTGAGATGTTGAAAGAAAGCTACATTTTGCTAATACACTTGCTATGAAGATGATTAGAGGGATAGAGCGCCTCCCCTATGAGGAAAGACAGAGAGTTGGAATTTTTCAGCCTGGAAAAGAGAAGGCTTTGGACTGACCTAATTGCAGCCTTCCCAGGACCCAAAGGGAGCCTACAGGAATGATGGAGAAGGACTATTTATAAGAGCATATAGTGACAGGATGAGGGGAAATGGCTTCAAACTTGAAAGGAGGTTTAGATTAGATGTTAGAAGAAATTAGAGAATTCTAATGAATGTGACAGAGTGAGGCACTGGAACAGGTTGTCTAGAGGCCCCATCCCTGGAAGTGGTCAAGGCCAGGTTGGATGGGGACTTTAGCAGTGTCCCATGGCAGGCAGTTTGGAATCTAGATGATTTTTAAGCTCCTCTCTGACCTAAATCTTTCTACAATTCCATGGTACACTTAGATGAACAAATCAGTTTCTTTCCTGTAGACTAACAATGTGATAGTCAATAATATGGATTTTTGTAATATATTGTGAACTTGAGATTCTGTAGCATTGTTATAAAAAGCTTATCCACAGTTATAAGGATATTTAATTCCTGCAACACAGGGTTAAAAAACCCCTGTAACAATACTATTATAGTAATGGTCATAGCAAATGATTAGGGGGAGGTTTTTTCTCCTCTCTTTATCTTGTCATTCTGAGGGAGGAATAGATTATAATTCACATCAGGTTTTCTCCTAGAAAAGTTTCAACAGATGTGACAATGAAAGACACTGCTTTCTTATTCCAGCTATCATAGCACCCACAGAGCTTTCAGTCTGCACTTCCCATGAAGGTGGCTGCCCATCTCTGATAAATGTCATTCCTTTTTTTCTCTTCTTTCCTTCTTGAACATCTGTCACTGAAACTGAGGGAGTCTTCTGACATCAAAGTTGTATTTTGTACTATCTCATCTATCATGTTGCACTTCATCCATTTTATTTGGTCTTCTGCAGCTAATGCTTCTGCTTAAGTAATGAGTTGCTTGGGTGGCTGATCATATTAGTTTGTATTCCAAGGATTCACCTTCTTTCTGAGAGCCATATTTTTGTCCATAATTAAGAAATTATTTGGAAGATATATATTAGAAGAAAAGAAAAC
The DNA here is from genome assembly GCA_013397725.1 of Rhagologus leucostigma. NCBI lineage: Eukaryota > Metazoa > Chordata > Aves > Passeriformes > Rhagologus > Rhagologus leucostigma. The sequence continues at coordinate 860,987 of VZTD01002213.1, read as the reverse complement.
AACTCGTCCTCAACTCAGTAATGAAAGAATGTCACATTTCATGCAAACATCACCGATGGCCTCTGCTTTCCACACTCTGCACTTTTTTTCATCCATAGCTAAGCTTAATTTTTCATATCAAAGACCTTGATTCTCTTTTGACTTTTTTGACTAAGTGGACAATTACCATGTTTAACTTAAGTTCAGGGCACTTTGGCAGTATTGCCACCCCAGTTTTACCCCACTAATGTGAATTTAGCCATCATTGCAGCTGGTCTGTCAACCCGTGACATGCTAAAAACTGCAGATAGTGCAACACATTTTGTGGGAGAACTTCCCCTTTCTATTGTTTTTATTTTATTTTTTCTTGTTCCTCTGTGTTCTAAAGCAGAACAGATGGAATTGCTGTAGAAGTCAGCAGGAATTTGTTCTCATTCTGTGATCCAATGGGTTTTATAGATAAGGAAGTTAAAAGGCAAATGAAACAAAAAAAAAATCTTGAGCAGCAAGTGACTCTTCTTATGATCTTCCTCTGAGCACTGCATCAGAGGTTAAACAAGGCCAAGTGCGGGGTCCTGCAACTGTGTCAGGGCAGCCCTGGAATTCAACACAGGCTGGGGAATGAAGGGACTGGGAACAGCTCTGTGGGGAAGGACTTGCAGGGTGCTGGTGGCTGAAAAGCTGAGCATGATCCAGCAATGTGCAATCACAGCCCAGAAACATGGGCTGCATCAAAAGAAGAGGTGATTCTGCCCCTCTACTCTGCTCTCATGAGACCTCACCTGAAGTGCTGTGTCCAGCTCTGGGGTCCTCAGCAAAGGAATGAGGAGTGAGTCTAAAGAAGGGCCACAGAAGTAAAGAGAAAGCTGGAGCACCTCTCCTATGAAGGCAGTCTGAGAGAGTTGGGGTTGTTCAGCCTGGAGAAGTGAAGGTTCCACGGAGATCTTACTGCAGTCTTTCAGTACTTAAAGGGAGCCTGTAAGAAAGATGGGGACAGACTTTTTGGCAGGGCCTGTTGCAATAGGACAAGGGGTAAAGGTTTTACACTGAAAGAGCAGACTAGAGATAAAGAAATTTTTTTATGGTAAGGGTATTGAGACACCAGAACTGGATGCCCAGAGAGGTGGTGGATGCCCCATCCCTGGAAACATTCAAAGTCAGGTTGGACTGGGCTCTGATGCAGTTGAAAATGTCCCTGCTCATTGCAGAGGAGGGTCTGGACTAGGTGACCTTCCAAGGCCCTTTCCAACCCAAACTGCTCTTATGAGTCTATGAATTGCCTGGCAAAGGAAAAACAGACAGATGTGCTGCACATGTCAAATGAAAAGATAAAGGTTTGTGGACCTGTTGGGACCACTGTCACCAGTGACAACTCTTTGAAGAAGGATTTCTTTCCCCTTATTTAACAAATGTTGGGAATAGGTGTTAAGAAAGGGAATGACCCCAAAGACTAAAACATAATCTTTGCTCTTAGAATCATGACTTCATGAACTTTTTTAATATGACTCAGTTTTGTATTGTATGCTAGTGAGAATTTAGGGTAGAATTCTTACCCAGAAAAATTTTCCAGTTTTCTTCTGGTTTCTTTAGAATTATTTCTTTGAATGATATGATTAATGAATGTAATTTCTTTCTGAGTTTTGGGGGGAAGAAGTAACAATGGAAGTAAACTTGACATGCATCTACAAGCTAAGCAAGACAGGATTTTTTTTACCTTCTGTTACTAGAGACTGTTTTGCTGTCTATATAAGCAAGTAAATTAATAAAATTCTCATGCAGCAACAAATGTAAATGTGTAGAAGCTTATAAAAATAAATAGAAAAACAAAAATGCAGTATTATAAGATAGCAGTCAGTGACTTTGATTTGTGATTAGGAACGGTCTTCTCTGTTATATTTTAAAGTAGACAACCAAGATGCAGCACTGCACCTCATTATTTACTGTAAATGGTTTGTGCAACATGCATTTCACCAACTGCTTTGTGCCTTATGGCTGTGATAGTCATGAGACGCTGCATACCAAAATTTAATGTCAGCAGACAGAAACATCTCTGTAGTTTGATGGATCTGTATTTGTGCATACAGCAACAGATAGAAAATAATTTTTAGAATCTGCTCGGATACATCTCTTCTGTTCATTCAAGGTAATAGAAATATACAAAGTTACTTTCCTTATGTAAATGTAGAGGAGAATTTCAAGAGCAGTACACAATGGTGTCTTTTCCTGTGGTGAAAGTTTTAGATTAAGTTCCTACCGATACTGACAAGATGGGAAGCAAACCAGTGCTAAGTGCCTTGGGAACTTTTACTGTGTCAGAACTCCAAAGAATTAGTTGGTAAATGTTTTCAAAGGTAAATACTGTATGAGTTCTGCTTAGATTTCAATACATGAGTGCCTGGTAGGAGAAAGTTAACAGTTCTATGGGTAAGATGGAAAAGAAATTTTAGTTACTAGGGAAGTTATGAAAATAATTCATTCCAGAAAGAATTGGATGGTAGCCATTTAGTAGATTTGACCTAAGTCAAATATGTCAGAGTTTTCAGCAAACCAAAACATTGACAGCCAGTATAGATCAAATTAAGTAAAATCATATGCTTTCCATCTTTTAATCTTTTAACTTGAAGTAATTTTGAAATGAAAACAATTTAAATGGGAAGAAAACCAGGAATGTGTCATTTTGAATAAAATGGAAGGAAAGAATTAATTTTCTTATTTCAAATTGAAATTCATATTTCAGGAAATATGAACCCTGTGTAGCTGGTTTGAGTGACTACAATTTGCATTTTCTTTCACTGAAGTTGTTGGCCAAACTATTTTCCAGATCTGTGCAATCTTGACTCCCTTGGTTTATGCAAAAATTACATTATACAATTCCTAAACCAAAACCACTGTCTCTCCAGGACTTACTTTCAGAGTGTTATCAAGAGCAAAAGTCTCCAGGGCAGTTTTATTACTTATATGCTTGATAGCTATTGTTCCTGTTGAAATAAAAATTTGCTTTTGAAAGCTGATGACCAAGACTGAATTCAGAGCTTACATTTCTTTGATAGTCCTTAAAACTCTGAGAATGGGCTTCAGTTAAAAGATTAGGGCACTTAAATGTAGGTATCTACCTGTGCGCATTTGTGTATGAGTGAAATCCCCAGCTCCCATTCTGTTCTGTGGATGTTTAGGGCTTGATCAGGCAGCTACCCACAGTCAGGTCTCAGGAGCTTTTCAGTCTCTGAAGACACCATGAAGTCAACAGACTTGGCACCTGACTTTTGGGACTGTAAGTCTGTATGAAAAGAGTTTAGACATACATGGGTTACTACAGGGTATTTCAAATGTCTCTACTTCCTGTGTGGGGACAAATGAGTCAAACCCCTTGTGAGTGCCATATTTCAATTTAGAGATTTATTTGGTTTGCCCTAAAGTAACATACTTTGGCAGCTGCTGGTGTTCAGCTGCCTGCATGTGCTGGCCAGATCTCCACTGGCTATATGAGTTTTGAAACTTAATTCATGTTTCTTAACTTGTGAACTGACTCTCACTTTGGCTGTCTGTCACTCTCAAAACAGGACTTCAAACTTTTTAAAAATTTTATTTTCCTGTAGTCTTTGGTGGCACAACTTAATATTTTTCAGACTATGAGATATTTTAATTTACTTATGTGGCACCCATTATTTCCCTTGCTTTCTTGTATTCTTACCACATATTCATTACAGAAATCTCTATTACACTGAAATTAGGAACTTGAAGTAAAGGCTCTTAGGTAAGGAAAAAAAGCCTGCCTCAAAAATATTAGAATTATCCCCCAGATAAGCATAAGAAGAAGTAAAAATTCTGTATTTCTTTAGCTACCTCTTGTTATCCAGCATATTTTTGACAATACATAAATTGTGATAGTGGTTCTACGGTGCTGGTGATGGTTGCACGTGTGTTTTATTTGGCAGGCTCCAGATACATTCTACTCTGTATGGCTTCACTGGTAGTCCCCTGAACAAGGTTCAAGGCTGACTGATCGTACACTTTGATGTACTGATCTTTAGCAATAGCTGTAGTAGTGGAACACCTTAATAAATGCTGTTCAAGGCCAGTTTCAAGGCTGGACATTATCACCCAATAACTTTGATCAGAGTGGTGGCAAATATTTGCATAGTGCATGCATGTGGATTCAGTCTGTTGTATTTTATTTACAGAGTAACTATTTGGAATAGGATCTGTCTGAGGTCTACTCTGGAAATTGAGATTCATGGTTTCACAGAACCATGCTCTTGCAGACCTCTTCTCCTCATCTTCTGACTCCATGCTAATGTATCTCCTCAGAGCCATTCTGTCATGCCCTCCCTTAACCTTTTGTTCCTCCCTAACCACTGTGACCTATTACAAGCTTATTTCTGTGCTGTTTGTGTTCTGTTCCTTTCTTGCTTCACAGCTTGCTGAATGCACATTAAAAAACCACATTCTGGGGCACTGCTTTTAAGTGCTGTTCTGGCTCCCCAGAAACTGAATTTATACCTGCTTCACTCAAGTGATGCTGCTTCACAATGTCTTTAGTCGGGCTCAAGACTCAAAATCAGAACCCCATCCTCCCCCTTGGTCACCCATCAGCAATCTCTGTCACTGTCCGTGTAGTCCTTCAAATGTTGTCTTGCCTTCTGCATAACTGCTGATAATATATAGCCTTCTCCAACCATTCTCCTAACAAAACATTCTCCCAAGTGTTTCCTCCTTACACTGCAGTATTTTTCCGGTGCTCTCCTCTCCTCTCCTGCTACATCCATTTATATATTTGCTGCAAAGGGCATTTATCTATGCTATCATCCCTCCTCCCTTGCTACCTTGTCCTGCATTCTTTATAGTACCAAAAATAAACTTTTCTTTTTTTTCTTCCGAGGAGCTTTGTACCTTAATCCTCACCTCTCTGTCATCTGGTATTGGCTGTCTAGTTCTCATGTTTTAGATCTGACCAGATCAAGACGCTTTGATGTCAGTGATAAGCTTGATCTTAGCTGACCTCTTGGTCTCTTCAGACCACTAGCTGACATTCTGGCAATGCTGCCTCATAGATTTCTTGCCCTCTTCTAGATGGATGGTTTCACCTTGTCTTTTCCTTGGATGGCAACATCCTTGGGAGAAGCATGGTGGTTTTGTTCTGTGTTCGTACAGTTCTTATACCAAGTCCTTATCTCTGTGGAAATAATATCAGAAATAAATAATGATTGTAAAAACATTCTTAGCAGGGAAGGCTGAAGAATAAGCAAGTAATTTTTGCCACCATTTAGCTTAGAAACCACTCATGGGGCAAGATGGGACTAGACCTTCACCTCTCACCTCTGCTCTGCCTGTGCCAGGAAATTCAGCAGGGAGCTGGGATCTTCCAAATTGCAGCCAGGCAACTCTCTTCTAGCACTGCAGTGCCTCCACTAGGAACCTCATCTGCAGATACCTCTGCAGTGTGCTGTATCTCTTATATCTGCATCCAGCACCTCTAGCCTCTGGCTATGGTTTCTGCAAATTCACAGGATTATTAAATCAACAGATTTCAGGGACAGTCCTCTGACTATAGTCTCTTTACAGAAAGAGGAGAATCTCTTCTAAGTCCAGACATAGAACTTCAGTGGACAACAGTTGTGTTGGTCTGTTTAACCAGGTTTGCTGTGTCTAAATAATACATGTAAGAAGATAATGTACCAAGAGTATGAGGCACAGTGAACACAACTCGTGTAATTGCATCATTAATGGCTTCCCCTGTTGTTTTTAACATCAGCTTTTAATTCTCATAAGGATATTATTCCTTGTTCCAAGATCTTACATTGAAGAAATAAAATAGCCATGAAATTGTCAATTCAATGTGGAGGATGTATTTTTAGAAAGCCTCCCCTTAACTATTTGCCTTTCCAAGTCTTTGCTTACTTGGGCAGTGCAGTCGAGCTGAAATGTTGCATAAAGCAGAGAAGGCTTTCCCTCAGCATAAGGAGCAATTATCATTAAAGAAGAGCAGAGCTGAGGTCACTGCAGGTCAGCAAGACCCAGTTCCCCTCTCGCCTGCTGATGCAACCCTATGGCCAATATTCCTCACCCTGTGCTTCAAACTAGAAACGCAAGCTTGTGGCGGGGGGGCAACAGAGCTTTCACAGGCACGAAATGTTCGTATCTGTCTCCAATTCCCTTGCAGGATCTGGCTTACCTTTAGAGTCCAGATGTCCATCTGGAGCACGGGCTGAGATGAGATGGGGTCTGGCACTGTCCTCTCTACAAACCCAGTGAGAGGCGAGTCTGGCCCTGGAACAGCTGACAGAGGCATAGGCACATCCCGGGGGTGACAGCGGGGACTGACCCCGTGCTCTTGCCAGCCAGCACTCTGCACAGGGTGCTTAACTGCAGCTAACACAAGGATGGAGGCCTCCCAAAGCCCTCCAGAACCCAACAGAAAACCAGCTGGTGTTTTGAAACATGCTGAGCACCTCTGAGAGCAAGTCTGTTCCTTAGGAGCCTTGCACAAATCCCAAGGATCCCAAGGAAGCTCTGCTTGTTCTTGCCCTGGGTAAAGTGGAGCTCATTCCATACCTAGGGTGAAGTGACTTCTAGCTTGACTTCTTCCAGCCTATGATATTTAATGTTCTTCCTGTGTGTGTTTTTATGTCTCAAGTCTGCAAATACTGGGGGCCTTTTCCAATCCTTTTCCAATCAACTGTTATACAAATGTTACTGAGAAATAATTACATGGCCAGTCACACTGAAGAGTTCTCAAAACAAGAGAGATTCAGTCAGCCAAGCTGTTTTAATCTTTCAAAATCTCTATGGGATCCTGCTATCGGATGAGACAAATTTTAGAAATTACTGTTATCCTTAAAAAGATAATTGGAGCCCACAGGATCTTATCTACAGGTGAATTAAGTAAAATGAACTTTTCATTTGAAAAATCTATGGCTCTTTAGTGAATTGTTCTGAAGTGACCTCTCTCTCCTTTCATGACTCATGGGCCACTGCAGGTCATTTGATTCGAAGTGTGTCCCACAGAGTTGTCTGTCTTGGCAGAAAACCAAGTAAAGTCAACAAGAGTTAGCAAGCTGGGTGTTTACACTGATAGCAGTCCATTTAATAGCATGTAACCTTTTTATTATTTAATTTTATGATTATTAGGAGGCAATAACTGCTTTTACCACCAAATCCCCTGTATGTAGCTAGACATAATTATGATCAAGCCTCCTCTGTATGTTCTTTAACTGTGTGGACCTGGTGGTGTTAATGAGAGGAGATCATAGGACCATAGGACCATAGAACCATAGAATAGTTTTGCTTGAAAGGGACATTTACAGGTCTTGATCGTCTTGATCAGAAGATCTTGGCCCTATCTTCAGCCTGTTGACATGCAGATGTAGCACTCTGCGCAGTTCATAAATGGCAAATAACATATTTATGCTGCCACAGCTATTGTTTAGACCAAGACGATGAACAACTTGAAGCACGCTATCATCAGCTAAGCTATAGTTATCACTGAAATGAATTTCATGCTCTCAGAAAAATTATCCCATGACTTTTCCTCTTCTTGCTTCCTCTTTTATTTGATCAGAAACTTGCATAAGAGGTCTCATAATATAAATACCAGTTTATCCTGATATTCCTACCGCAAAATACAAAAACAATTGAAGAAGGGCTTGAATATCTTTGTTCAAAACCACTGTTGACAAGTTGAAGTGTGGCTGCCTGAACATAGTGGCAGCTCTGTTACAACACCTGTGGCCAGCATGGTTTCAGAATTGTAAAACTGTCTTGTTTCTGACATCGTGTCTTGTTCCATTAGTAAGGTCACCATGTCACTTCCAAGATCTCCATGATCAGTAAAGATTTCTTTCAGCCTGAAAAAACTATAAAGCATTTTCACTGCCTAGGCAATCTGTTCACCTAAAAGGTCTCCTTCTGCTGGATTATGAGGCACATGGTCTCACTCAGCTGGCTGTGCCTTGCTCCTAATCCCCAAATCACTGTTCAGAGGCACCTGACTACAACAATGCCCAGCTCATCTGGGTCCATAAAAATCTGGTGTGCCTAATCTATGGTAAGCTTATGTGTCCCTCAAGAGGTATCCCTCACTCTTACTCACCCTTTACAGGACAACCACAAGCTTAGAGTTGTCCCTTGGGGAGTGGGAGTGACCGAACTCACTAACCTCCTCTTCCTCAGAGACTTCAATCTCATGTTGAAATTGAATCTCTTCTCAACTAAGAGAGCACTTTGGCTGTAAAGGCACAGGAAGTCATGCAAATCATCCTGTTGAGTCTGTTACTTTTTTTTTAGAGAAAACACGCTACAAATTCCCTGAGAAAAATGCCTGAGCTATCCTAACGGTTAGGGTGCCCACATAGGGGCTGAGGTCATTGCTCCTCTTCTGCCCATATCTCTTTATGCATTTTAAATAGTAAGTATATAATGTGAAATACTCACAGAGCCTGCAGTAGAGGCTGCCTGCTTCCTACCAGCCTGGATCTGCCCAATATATTTCTAATTGCTCTTACGGTCTTCAGTATTACTTTTCAGCTGTTCTCCTGTCTTTAGAAAAGTACTGCTTTTAGGAGAGGCAGTAAAAAGAATTGCCCTGTTATAACCTTGTGGTGTTTGTGACCCTGACAAGGCAGATGAGTATTGATTGCTGAAGAATTTGATTACATTAGCTGAGGCATAGTGCCACAGACTTTGTACTCTCTTTTCTCCCCTCGCTTGCATCTGTGTAACCCCAGTAACAGGGGTTTAACTGAGGTTAGAAAATTAGCAGCTACAGCAGTAAACCAAAATACTTGTATATAGCCCAATATATATATATATAAAAAAAAGAAATCCATATCCGAACTATTCAAACTGTTCATCTGCATGTCTTTCGTCACAAAGTGGAAGCATACTTACAGGCTTATACTGGGTCTTTTCATCTGCATAACACGAGGCCAAAATGAAGAAGGAGATGCTCTGAAGGCATGCTGTATCGTCCTCAGGTTACAGGAGCCCAGAACTGAGCAGAAAAGGGCTGGTTGCCTCTGTTGTATACACTGCATATCAATCCACAGGTTATGTGGTCCAGCCATCCATGCAGAACTGCTACCCCAGCAAGAGAGGAGTGGCAGCAGGCTGAGTGGTGAGGACCATGGTCCCACAGGAGTTTGAGCAGTAGCACTTGAGCCATCCTTACAGAACCCTGTCTGGTGACAGTGCTGGTTTCTGCCAGTTTGTGATGATTCTGCACTTAAGTCAGTAGCCTCTCCACAATGTTCAGAACTTGACTTTAGTCTGTGGGGTAAATCCTCTGATGTTTTTACCTTTCCCTGAGTTCTCTACTGTTTGTATTCCTTGGTGTGTGACCCAGCTCAGGCAGGACACAGGAACAACCACAAAACCGTGGATGAAATGCAGAGAAAATTTGGTTTTGTCGAAAACAAACCATGAATTTTCTAACTTTTACGCTTCTGATTCTTTCCCTGATCCTACTGCTGGGTGAGTGAGTGACTGGCTGTTTGGTGCTTGGTTGCTGGCTGGGTTTAAAACACGATGCCAGTGGGGGGATCCCCAAAGCAGCACCTGGGCAGCGGCACACAAGCAGGGATGCAGGCACCATGGAGCTCTGTGCGTGCTAGGTGATCACCAAACCTTCTCTTTTCCCCAGTATATCAGGGATACATGCAGGTGTAGCTCAGCACCGTTTGATTGTTCCCACAGCAAGGCAGGAATCTCAACCATGCTCAACAGGATGCCTCTAAATCTATCACCAGACTACATTATCTAAACACAGGTGTTGTCCAGTACATGAGGCTAAACGATTGGTATGATGTACATGGTTGTTGACACCCCAGCTTGCAAGCCATTTGAGCATGTTCACAGTCCTCCTCACTAATCTTCCATTATTTTCCCACACTTGAGAAGCTGAAAGTCAGATCAGCTCGAGGAGCTGCTGAGTACTTCAGTTTCTCATAGACCAAAGGAACTGACAAAGTCCCATTAAACCACAGTCAGAAAAGTCTGCAGCAGCCAGTTTGAAGGAGAAAATTGGATGTGAAAGAAGGCTTAATTTTTGAAGGAACCTAGAATTAGTTTAACAGTCGTCTTATCTTTTTTCTGCTGCTGTAATGCCATGTTGAATTCCTTTTCATCAAGGAAGCGTATTTTGTTCAAAACATTGCAGAGCCTTGCTGTCCTCAAAAAACTTTTGTTTCAAGCAGGATTTATTTAAGAAGGAAGGAGTAGATGCCATAATGATAATAACATGTGCCGAGCACAGGTTACTACAATCATGTCAGGCTAGCATTCAATCTCCAAATCAGCTCACATTAAATATGCTACAATTTATATAAATCGTACAAAATATAATTGACAGAAGTATGAAAACAAGCTGTACTGGATACTACCCTTACCAAGAGAACCAAAGTAAAAATTCAAACCCCCTTGCATTATGCATAATAGTTTAATATTATACATAATGCAAATGGCAACAAATCAGTGTTCTCTGTTCTCCTTTGAAAATACAAAAAGATTAAATAAAATTACAAGGACAACACCAAGGTAATAAATAATCACACACTGCATAATCTTTTTATTAACCTTTGAATGTTTAGCACAGTGGATAGTGAGAAGAAAAAAGAATAGATAATTTAAAGCAGTTCTAGAACTCAATGGAAAATTCCTTATTTAGGAAGAGCTCTATCAGTTAGGCTGGATATCATTCCAGAACATGAAATTTGAAAATATCTAGTAGTTCTGTATCTCATCTTCTGTCATGAGGCTTACTTTTGAGTCAAGGACAAAAGGTCAGACCATAAGTCCTTAGAAAAAAACAGGATAAAAACAGTGTTTTAAGTCCATTTGTTCTTTTCATCATCAGATGATAAGAAAGCTCTCTCTTTCAGCCTGAAGATGTTTCATTAAAAATGGAATTTTGTGACACACATACATACATCTGTCATTTGCAGCAGAAAAAGATAGGGATGTTACAGAGAAGCAAATTATATTAACGCGAAACAACTGTTCTTATGGACATACTGCTACCCATGGTAACTTTAATAGAATTAGACTAGGAAGACCTAAGGAGGCTGTTGGAAATACGGAGTTTAGGCAATGAGGCTAAAACCAGCCAGAACCACTGGTGAGTATGTGCTAGATATTTATTTATCTCCATACTGGTATTTGAGCTGGCTAGTTTAAAACTGGTTTAGGTGGCTTTGGATGAGTGCATAAACCTTTGACAATGTTAAGACAGAAAAACAACAAACAGTCTAGAGATGCATTTGGTTCAGCCAATATAATTTATTTTAACACAGTTAGCACTTTCTGAAAATAAGTATCTTACAATGAATATAATACAAGTTTTGCAGTTTCACTTGAACGTGAACATTTTTGTAGGTTATTTTCAAGTCTTCTAGTTTTTCATAAAACCATAAAGGTACTTCCCCAGAAAACTCTCCCCTCCCCACTGTGAATCTGCCTTTATACAACAAAAACTTTATTTCACCTGTGGGGAGAACTACCACCCCCCTTTCTCTCCCAAACATTTCAATTATAGAAAAGAATATGTTTGAACTGTAGTACAATTTTGAAATTATGATGAATTAGCTGATGAAATTCTAACTGTGGGAAAGTATTTGCTGACTGAAAAAAAACCTGCTATTGTATGCACACAATTGAAAATCTTAACTTGCATTTCAAAATGGTTGGTAGAAAGGGAGACATTTGCATCAAAACAGCACATTAAACCTACTGCATGCTGGTACCACACTGGTGCACATTTTTCATTAAAATGGTGAATTAGCATCTTCATAAACATTTTTCCCCAAGACTTGAAGCATTTCATTTGCATATATACATAAAATGTATATAAAGCATATGTTATACAGTGTATTTAGTACTGTTAGTATATACAGTGTATTTATGTACTACTAGTACATAGTGTATATGCATAATACAAAATATATATTCATAAGCATTTCAGCCTGTACCTGAAATCAATGTCATTGGATGGCTGCAAAACACCCAGTCCTGCACGGGATTGATCTAAAGAGGGACATTTCACATCACTGTCCACCAGCTCTATCTCAAAATATGAAAGCATCAGAGCCAAAAATTGTTTAATCTCATGGACAGCAAATAACCTGCCCGGGCACTTTGCAATGCCTGTCCCAAAAGGCATGTAGTAATACTTCAGCTTCCGACCATTCCGGTAGAAATCTGTCTTTTCCTCTCCGTTCTCATTCAGAAAACGATCATATTTGAATGTCTGCAATTAAACACACAAAAGAGTTCCTTGGTATTTGAATACCTCCAAAAACCAGATAAAGCTGCTAAGACACAAAATGCAGGCTGGGAAAGAGATGCCTCTAGCAATAAGCATCGTACAGTAGCACCAGGCCCCACGGTGCTCTTTTAGAAAGAGTGGCCTCTGAGAAGTTCTGTTATGTGGGACAGGATCCCAGGTTCTTTGCTGATAACTCTCCTTTTTTGTCCTGACCTCTAAAAATAAGCATTGCAACCTGCATCCTTGTTCATGCAGCAGAAGAAAATTGGAAGTATTCTAATTCTGTGCCTTTGGGAAACTATTATCCTCCTTCAAAGACCCCCATAATGGTGATCCTTCATCACTGAGGAAAGTGGTAAGTAGAAGGCTGTCTGGGGCTGCTAGCACACCTTTTGGTTACACTAAAACATGTTTCGCAGAGAGTGTTTGCACTGACTTTTTTCTTTTTCTTGCCTATCATTACATCTTCACGTGTAGGAACGGACTGTCTGGGATACCACAGAAAACCAGCCACGGGGCAGCCCTGCAAACACGTTATCTAAAGGCCTGTTAACTTCTGCCAAGTTTAATGCAATTTGAAAAAAATACTTACCAAGGGATCAGCATAGATTTCCGGATCAAAATGCAGCAGCTGAGGATAAAGAGCTACAATATCATCTTTGCGAATGTTGTAAAAGTCGTTCTCTAAGTGCAAAGTGAAATCCTCCTTGGCCACTCGGAATGTCATGGATGCACTTGAGAGCCTCATCGCCTCCTTGATGATGCTGTCTGTTGGGAGAGGACAAGGCATGGTTGCCATGGAAACAGTGTATTCACATCCTGGGGGCGGGTCATAGATATTGAACTATTTCAGAGCCATTATCAAACCTGAATTTATTAGAAGAAAAATTTTAATATTAACTTTCTAAATGCCTAAGAAAGTATCTTTCTCATTTCTTTTTAGCATCTGCAGACACCACTGAGAACCTAATCTGCTTTCTCCTAGAAAAACGCTTATAGTTGATGAAACCAAATGTTCAAAAGTGAAGCACATTGTCACTCTGAGATAAAGACCAAACCAGTGAAAACTGAAAACATAACAAGAAAAAGAAACAGTGCAGTAAGCAGAATTTTCTGAAGCTTTAAGAGTTTCTTTATAGAAACCTATACTCGGAAATAGAGTAATGTGCAGGGTTTTTTGTTTCCATGTAAGCTGACTTTTTTTTATAGTAACAGTAGTTGAAAGGCAACATTATCAAAACTCTCTGTAAATTCCAAAAAATGTGCTTATAACTTGAAAAAATATTAAGAGTAATTAGAAGTAACAGTAGGAGAAAATATTGCTTCACATGATAAGAATTGGGATTTAAGTTTTGGCAACATCTTTTTATTTGATTTAAAGACATAACCAAACAAAATATTGTTAAGAATTATCCACAGGTCTGTGTTATGTAGCTGTGTAGGATTATTGAGACATGCCATTACCCATGAAAAAGTGCTGATCATGTGAATTTTGATACTCTCAGTACCGCCTGGGACACTGGGAATCCTGATTGTGTTAGCTATTGCTAAGGAACATATAGTTTCCTCTTCTGCTGTTTCTTTGCTAATTCCATAGGAATTCCATAGCAAGTATTTACATGGTAATAAATAGAAGATCATGGAAATTGTAACATGATTTCTGCATAAAATAATCTTGCATAAAATAATCATACCTAGTATTGTCATATTATCCAGCTGTTTTCGGTTCAAGGAAATATGTTTGCCATCCAAGCTGATACTTTCTTCGGCACTTTCCAGAACACGTTGCACTTCTTTGGTAGCAGCTCTCATTGCTTCTGGATTCCTAAGATCAAAAGAGCAAAGGTATAACATAATTTTAAATTTAAGAATTCTTTAAGAACGGGTTTTGCTATTAAATTTCTTCCTGACTAAAATTTATTTTGTTGGCTTACAAGTACAACCTTCTAAAATGAAAATGTTGCAGCAAAATGCTGCAGTTCCACTTTTTCATGTCTTAGCAAAGGTATGATAACTTCAAAGGAAAAAAAAAGGAAAGGAACCCCAAGTATTTTATTTTGTCTGCAATGACAAGTGGGACAGAACTGATGTGTGTAATTCAGGTAATAAACAGTACTGTCACTAAAAAGCAGTGCCAAGAATAAGAAAAAAAACCAGCCAGCTGTAGATTAGGAAACAGCCCCACTGCAGATAGGAAGTTTAGGAACAGGATTATAGATCAGTTTTATAACATCACTTATTCTGGTTGATGTGACAATATTCTATCTAGCCGAAAAGAATTTTCCTAATACTGAGAGCCCACAGAGTACCCTTCACTGTCTAGCCTTTCTTTCAGGCACGGAATATATGAGCTACAGTGAAATATACAGAGACAATAAAAGAAGGTGCAATAGTGTCTTGATGAAGGCACAATCAGGGTGTTAAAAGACTCCAAGTCCAGAAAATCTAAAGCAAATGCATTCTTGGAGCAAAAAGTACTAATTAACCTCAAAAATTAGCATTGGCAAGTAGATATGATAAATAAAAACATTAGGAATTTAGATACATAATTCAGTTAGTTATGCTGAGGCAAATAATCCACAAAGGCCCACTCTAAAATGGACATTTGATAGTATTATCTGAACTGTGCACTTGTCTCACGAGTAACAAGCTCAGCAGGTGCAGTCTACAGTAGAACTTCAGTGGGATCTATCGACATATAAATTAATTTCTATTAAGTATCTGTGAAAACAACAGTGAAGTTAAACCTCATTTTGCCAGCTCAAGTGAGATGGACTAAAAATGTCTAGTTATATTCGTAGCCTTTAATACAATTAATGTTTTGACTGCAACTAGCACTTTTAATGTCATATCATATAGATTTACTCCAAAGCTTTCTTGACAAAGTGTAGCATTGCCCCGGAGTGTTGTTTCTTATTAAAAAAAAGGCTTCTACAGAATTGCTCTGTTCTACCACTACTTGCTCTCAGATGAGTGAAGGGCTTTTCTGTGGAAGTCTAGGACAACACACCACTTCTGTTGCAAACAGTAAGTTTTTTATCACTGGTGAGGTATCAAGCAGTGGAATTGGCCTGTATTAAGGAACGGGTTTCTGAAAGATAAACATTTTTCTTGTTTGGGAGAAAGACGCATTGGGACTTACTTAAGAAGATAGAACAAGGTCCAAAAAGTGGCAGGAATGGTGTTTGCTTGAGAGGCCCAGAGCACTGCCACGTGGGTCTTCGCTTTTTCCATGTCATCGAAGGTTGACAGGGTGTCATTCAGGAACATGCGGAGGGTGACAAGCTCAGAGAGGTTGTCCCTTTTCAGGAGGTTCTTGTGCAGGAGTGCCTCTCCCAACTTCTCACGAGCACTGTGGGCACTCTTGAAGAGGTGGATAGGCAGCCCTGCCACAAGGGCTGGGAAAATCTTATCGAATTCCTTGAAGTTTTCAAGGGCATTTAGGATATGAGCTCTCTCAGTTTCCTGCTTTGATGATAGGTTTTTGTCATTATTTGAATTAAGTTCTTTACCAAAAAGTGTTAAAAAGCCAGATTCGAACATCACTTGGCAACAGAATGTGTAAAGTCCTTCTGTCACCCAGGTATTAGACTGAAGCTTAGGTGTTCTTGACTGCAGCATGACGTACTGTAGGTTTTCCATCATTGCTTCAATGAGGGCATCTAGGGCATTGCCTTGAAGGGTTCTAATGAAAGTCTGATGAAAATTTTCAGTGGTGTTTCCCTCTGCTGGGTCAATGCTACCATGCCCAAAAACCTGTCACAAAATAAATTGTATGCATGGTAAGTAAGGCCCATCATTACTTTTATGATAAAGTCTAACAGAAATGAAAGCCAAAGTATAACTTCATCGCTTACTAGAGGGAAGAATAATAATGTAATAAAATACTATACTGTCTTAGAATAATGTAGAGTCTTAGAACAATCCAAATCACTGCAAATTTCTTTTCCATTTAGGAAGAGGAAAAAAAGACCACAGCATTTTAAACCAGTAAAAGTGCAGAAATGTGAAACCAATCCTATTTCAAAGGCAGAGTTATGTTTACAGGTATTAACTGGCTATGTCAGCAGATACTTTGCATGTTAGATATTAAAACCAGCAGTACCTTGGCAGAAGTAGCAAAATGGAACTTTTTCCAGTCCAAGTGTTTTCCCTGGCGCATCAATGCATGGTAGGAAAAAGGGTCAGTGAGGAAATGAATGTATTTTCCTGCTACATGGCAAGTGAAGATATGGCCATGCTTCTTCTGCTTTTCTTTGAGGAATTCAAGGGGATTGGCACCAAACTTCAAGGCACAGCCCAGGTATGGAAGGAACCCATTTTCAAGTGGGGGCTCACCTTGTTGCCTACAAAACACAAACAAAAGCTGAATTTAAAATTATGTATAAAAATCCCTTCTCTAGGACTATCAGGTATGTAAAATACTGATGATAGGCTTTGTGAAATGTAAAAAAAAAGAAAAAAAATCCCAAATGAATAGTTTATTTACAAATAATTTTCTCCTCTTTAAGGGCTTAGCTATGCAAGAAAGAACAACTTTAACTACTAATAGACATATTATGTCATCTTTCTTTTCCCTGGATCAGAAGTATATTTTTCACCTGTTCAAATGCAAAATTATTGCCATTAGCTAACATGAAGTTATGAAATTGTCACATTAATAAATATTTCATCACACTAATATTGTCTGATACATTTTTGGGCAATTGTATCCACAGTTTCATTTGAATACCAAGGAAAGAAACTTTTTAGTATAGAAAGGTTGTTATTATTGGCATATCCCATTAATGGACCAGATCTTTCTAAAAATACAGGAATTTTGCTATGATCCTCAGTATGCATAAGAGCTAGTCTTTCAGACAGTGTCATCAAGCACATGCTTTAAATTAAGCAGATACTTAAAGTGAAGCATATGCTTAAATGATTTTCTTTTTTGAGTAGAAGACAACTTTCCTGTATAAGGACATCAAGACTGCTGAAATAACTTTCATATAACACTTCAGCTTTTCCAGTAAATGAAGTTAATTATTTTCACCTTTTTTTAACTAAACTTTTTAAAATAAAACACAAAAATGACTGCTGAAAATACAAAATCAGAGCAGTTAAGCAAATTACTTGCTCCTAATGTAAATGTGCCAGTAGGATAAATGCTTTTAAGGAATATGTATTCGAAATAGGATGGTACATAAATATTACCTGTATTAAACTGTGTTAGTAGATATAATGTAAAAATGTTTGTAAGTAGGTACTAAACTATAATTACATGTAAGTAAGTATTAGCTGTGATTACAATACAGGTGAAACTCCAGCCCAGAACTTTAGGAAATCAGACCATACATATTCATATTTTAATTACCTCTCTTGTGCATAGATTTGTATCTACAGCTGCCTCTAGGCATCACTGCACTATCATTGCAAAGTTCATACACAAAAATTCAGTTGGAACACAAATCTCTCAAAAGACCAACTACAGCACTGTCTATGCTATCCTGCATATGTCCATCTGACAGTCTTGGGACTACAGTTCTTTTAGTGATGTACACAGGATATTTGACACAAATAAAGGCTAGGCACACTGAGATGCATTTACAATAGGTTCCTTACCTTCTCCTCCTCCCTAGAAGAAACCAAGACACACAACAAACTATTACTGCCATTCCCCAGAGCCAGGATGCTAGGAACATTTCTGGTAATGCCCAAAAGCTTCCAAGTGGAAAATGGGTAACTACCAGGATGGCAGGAGAGGTGACTGAGAATGAAACAGAAGACAGGTCACAATTTATATACAGTGGGTGCACCACTGTCTCTAATGGCATTGAGTCAACCTAGCAAGCTATTGATTAACCATTTCTGGAGAGAGCTTGTTCTCTCTCTGTTCTGGCACCTTTCTGCAGAGATCTTTGCTGGATTGATGCAGAGAGTTGCAGATCTGGCCTTGAGCTGATGTCACGTAGCAGCAGCAGTTCCAAAGTAACCAAACAGCTGTAATAGTTGATAATTTGAAGGTTAGTCAGGTGTATTTTGATTAATCCTGCAGATTTACCAATTGCAGTTTATAGTTCAAGTTTAGCAATATATGAAATGGTTACTGACCGGTGTCCAGGAGATTCAGACTGCGCTAACTGGTGGCTGCAGTCCGTGCTGCCCTTCAGCTGCCAGCCTGTTGCCTCTCCCTTCTCCTTGTGGGCTGCCCTGGCTCTGGTGTGCCACTGCAAGAGGGAACGGCGGGGTTCAGCAGTTGGGCAAAGGGATGGCTGCGGAGGTGGACTTACTTCCTCTAATAACATTTGTCTGGAAGAAAGGAGAAAATGGTCTTTCACAGAATCATAGAATGACTCATAGAAGAAAGAGAAGAAAGTAGATCTCGGAACCCACTGGTTTGGGGTTTTTTTCATTGTCCTTGATCACCTTTTATTTTCCCACTAAACCTTTTCTCCTTTCTGTTGTTGACTTGTGAGAATTCAAACTTTGGCTTGCTTCTAGATCTGGAATCAAGCCATCAAGGAGGCAGCTCAAGTATAGTGATGTTTCATTAGTCATCCAAGGCCTAATATGTTTCTAAAAGATAAACTAAAGGGTTTTTCAGACTCACTTTTGTACCAGTTTTTGTTGGTGTCCCTACAGCTGTGTGATAAAACAATAAAGATTTGGACATCTTGTTGTTGCAATTGAACACTACACTGAAGGCATTAAGATGCAAACCTGGCAGGTGGAAATATTGTCCTGGCTTCAAACCAGGGCAAGCAGTGAGGCATGGGGTAACTGTGCACATGCCATTACATTTGAAGAAATTTTTAAGTTACTATACTGAAGAAATTAACCCTATTAACAACACCAAGGTTTGACTTTAATCTAAAAATCACTCCTTTTGCATGTCAGCTCCAGTCTTCTATCCCATTTTCATTTAAGCACAGGTGTTTCATTTATTTTCCTATAAAAATTTTTTTTTCATCAGCTGAATTTAGTTTGTTATTACATAATTGCTTTATAAAAACCTTCTCTTCCCATTTCCTGCTTGTTCACATTATGGAAAATTTCAGTTCTAGGTGTCTTTGATTTCATCCTGTGACCTCTTCATCCTAAACGAGAATAATAATTTTATTATATAGGTGTCTAATTCTTTTTGCATGTGTTGTCCAAACAACACTGAAAAAAGAAAGAAGTTAGTGTCAGTTTTGTGTCCAACACAGAGGAATAACATTTAACCAGCAACAGTTGCCTGTGTCTCCTCACCATATATATCTTGTGTTGCCCTAGCTAGAGCTGCCAGTCACACTTGCCTTTTCCCTTCATGCTTTGGGTTGTTGCGCTGCAATCTAATGATAACATCATTTATAAATGGCATCCTGCTGCCAGCAAACAGAGTAACTTCTCTAAAGCTGCCCACCTTCTTTCACTTTCTGCTTTGTACGTATATAATAGTACTAAAAGTATAACCAGATGTAGGCAGAGCACAGGAGCTGCTTGGCAACTTACCTTAAATAATTGCTTTTTCTCTCAGGAAAGTCTTAAATAGGCCAATCTACAGTCCCAAAGCCAGCCTGTACTAGAACATGCTGCAGCCTGTGACTTATGCCCTCGTGATAAAGGCAAACGGGAGTCTTGCCTGCCAGAGATACTCCACCAAATTTAGCAGATGATAAGTGAGAATCTCCTTCCATTTATATTAGTGGGCATTAGGCTTTCCTGATTTTTTGGCAGCACCAGTAGAGTGCCCTGATGTTCTGGGTGTGGTATTTCAGTGTTCTTCAGACAAACGCACCATTTCCCACCACCAAAACTCAGGCAGTTGCCACCAGTCTGCACAGCAGGGATTGAAAGCACCACATGGTCCCATTTACTGACAGATATTACATTTTCTGCAGCACTTCGTGTGTTGTGTATGAGCTTGGCTCTTTTGCCCCAGCCCAAGAGGTTGACCCACAGGAGTCATGGGTGCAGTCAGAAAAAACATACTAACTTGGCTTCGTGAAGCAAACTCCTTGTGTAAATGGTAAGAAGAATATTAATGCAAAAAACTGACACAATTTGGGCTGAAGACTCAACTCAGGCCAGTGACACCATCAGGAATAAAGCACTGCATATGTTTAAATGTATAAGCCTTTGTCACTGCAGGTTTGAACATGGGTGTTCATCAAGACCTAGCAATGCATCAAATAGTAGTTAGGAAATGCAAAACCTTTTAACAGCTGTAATATCTTTTGATGAACACTGAGCTAGAACCAGTTCAGAAAGAGCAGCTCAAGAGCACGTGGATGTAGGCAAGAGAGCGTGCTGACACTTCAGCCAGTACGGCGCATTTAGCAGCCGCTCCCAGCTCAGCCTGGCTGCCCACACCAGCTGCAAGGGCAGCCGTGTCCTCACGAGGTCTGCTTGTGTCTTCAGGGCCAGGAATTGTGTCGAGACTGATGCACGGTCACATTGCACCACTCTCCCCGAAAGCGCACCACGACACTTTTCACCCAGATACACCCACTGGCTGTGGGCAGAGGCTGCCAGGAGCACTCTTATCTATCACCTCTGCTCCAGCCGGTGAAGTAACTTGGGTTGTGGCCTCCATGGAGCCAATACTCTTCCCATAAAACAAACAGGCCCAGCTCACTTCTGTGGTGATTCCTGAAGCCTAAGAGAAGCCTTAAGGCTTGCTTCCTCCTGCTGCTCCAAAACAACTCACTATCTAAACCCAAGCTTCATCTCATGCTGTAGCTATATGGCTTTCATCAGTCACAACCCACACGTGATATTTAAATTAATAGAAAACAATAGATAGACCAAGCTGAAGGGAACCATTTTTTTTCCAGGGTTACTGACAGCTTCATAACTTGGGACCACCGACACACAGAAGGGTGTGATGGACTTAGGAGAGGCTGCTGATTATATTTGGCAGTAAATAGCAGATTTCCACACAGCTAACTATAAAACTTGTTTATTCACTGGAAGTAAATAAGAGGTACACACTACAAAGAAGGGATTGACTTCTTTTTCTCATGCATCTGTTGCGAGAACTGGGTTATTTTCTTTTATCAACAGACAAAAAACCCTGAAACCACACAAAGCATTATGCTCAGCAGTGGGAAGGCAGCCCTGCAGTTCTCGGAACAGGAGCAGGCTGACATGCCACATCCAGAAGATGCAATTGCAGCTATGAAACACTTCTGCAACTGTGAAACTTGTAAAAGAGATCTCAGAAAGGTGGAGCAATACAAAAGGAAAGCTTAAACAAGAAGTTGCACAGTGAAGCTGCTTGTAGCTCAGAACCTTTGCAGCCAGAAAACAGCTAATAAATAATTTTATGTCACCACCTACTGGTAAACCTCCTTGTGTGGCACTTGTGTGTTGTGTTCTACAGCAGCCACTCAGCTCTGTGAGTTCAGATCTGTTTCCTGTTTCTATGCTACAAAAACATTATTTCTTCCATGTGCCTATGTATTTTTCTTTGTATTTACATCAAGTATCACTTTTATGAAGATATGGAGATATGCTGAGTAAGATCACTGAGGTTTCTGAGGGCAAAGCTGAAAACCTGGCTTTTCTGGCATCACTGAAGATGTTCAACAGAACAAGAATTAAGGCTTTAATCCTCACCAGCCACAAGAAACATCTGTTTTTAGAGAGGAATGATGGCTGTCATCACACAGGATCCTGTACTGTGGGGAAAGTCCAGAAATTGAAGGTCCTTGTGCAGCATCAGTGTCGACTTGGCACAGCCATCATATGTCTGCAAACTGAAAGGCATCAGCAATGCTCCAGGCACAGGGAGCAGAACACTGGCTGCCGTGTCCCCTCACAACAACAGACCTGACACACCATGGCACACCACGGCACAACATTGCCCGGCCTGCCTTCATAAACCAGCTGCTGTAACCAAGTGATCAGGCCAGAAATGTAATATCTTCCCCAGAGAGACTGTAATTCCAGAAATAATTCCCACAGATCCCTAGCTGGATTCACTTTTTCCCTGGTTTTCCTGGGTCAATGGAATAGGTGGAAGTCTTGTATACCTAAATTATAACAGAGTATCTAAAAGAATATGAGTGAAATGATATTAAAGATACTGTAAAGAATAATGCCATAGTTTAATTATTTAATGATCTACACAATCTAAAATAAATTCATGCTACTACAGTATCACTCCACAGCTCTATTTTAAAAGGGCAGATTTTGCCTACATTATACTCTGCCTTCTGCAGAATTTGTGAGTCATCTGACTCCAGGAAAACAGTGTGCTCATATTTCCTTAAAAAAAAAATTTAAAAAATAAAATTTAAAAAATCATCATCATCATCATCATCATCATTATCATCATCATCATCATCATCATCATCTTTTTTTCTGTAGATTGTGTGTAGATTGTAGAGCTACAACTCTTTTGTAATCTGATATCATTGTGATATATTTGACCCTGTAATTTTTTTCATGATGAAGAACTCTGCATAGACAATGCCTCGTATTTACATTAGGATAATCAACACTCTGATGGGCTATAAAATTGAACAGGCTTGGGAACTGGGTTTATTTGCATCCTGTTTCAGGACAATTGCCCATGAGCATTTAAAGAACAATAGGGACAGATACTTCCTCTAATGACCAAGTTAATATTTCCATATTTATCTCCAAGTATTCTCTGAATGTGCTTATATATCAGATAATGAACTTGATCTACTTGTGCCATATCAGTTCATTTTCTCTCTGGGATTTTCTTTGTTCTTTAGGAATGTCAGTTGAAAGTTTGGTAATCTTCCTATCAGACCTGGGATTTAAAATGCCACTATCCTCCCTTTATTATCAAGCATTACAAACGAAATCACAATCAGAAATACCATCCTTTATTTGAACAAAAATATTTTAATAATATGTTGTATTCCATCATGACCAGTTTCCTTAAAATCGTAGAAAAGGGAACTATTAAACCTATGATTAAAGCATCAATTTAGAATATTACAATTTATGAAAGTTACTTTTTTCTAAGTATTGCAAAAGAGAAACAATAAAGAGAGGAATTACGAAAGTGGAGACAAAAGAGAACTGATATGGGAACCCAAGCAGGAAAAAGAAATGGCTGTAAAATAAACCATGAGGAGTTATTACCACTCACCCAGTGCAGCAAACTGCATCTTCTTAAAGCAATTTTCTCTTTTTTTAAACTCTGGAGTTGAGTTGCATCGTATCATTTCATAGCAAAACAGACGCTTCTATATTATCCTGTTACACCTAAACACGCAATTACAGGTGCTCAAAACACTTAACAAGGAGAAATCAAATCTCAGATGTGATTACAAAAATGATGCAGCTCACTGCTACCAAATAATTATTTGAAGAAAGGTAGTCAGGTAACAAGCCAGGAGTAGATAGCTGCAATCCAATTGTCTGGGTGAACACGACAAGCTGTTCTGCGCTGATCCAGCAGATGGAGCAGGGAATGTAATGGCACCTTCTGCCTCACTTTGCTTCCCCTTGCTTTTCTTCTGCTGATGATTCCGATCTTTCTTTCTTTCTTTCTTTCTTCCTTCCTTCCTTCCTTCCTTCCTTCCTTCCTTCCTTCCTTCCTTCCTTCCTTCCTTCCTTCCTTCCTTCCTTCCTTCCTTCCTTCCTTCCTTCCTTCCTTCCTTCCTTCCTTCCTTCCTTCCTTCCTTCCTTCCTTCCTTCCTTCCTTCCTTCCTTCCTTCCTTCCTTCCTTCCTTCCTTCCTTCCTTCCTTCCTTCCTTCCTTCCTTCCTTCCTTCCTTCCTTCCTTCCTTCCTTCCTTCCTTCCTTCCTTCCTTCCTTCCTTCCTTCCTTCCTTCCTTCCTTCCTTCCTTCCTTCCTTCCTTCCTTCCTTCCTTCCTTCCTTCCTTCCTTCCTTCCTTCCTTCCTTCCTTCCTTCCTTCCTTCCTTCCTTCCTTCCTTCCTTCCTTCCTTCCTTCCTTCCTTCCTTCCTTCCTTCCTTCCTTCCTTCCTTCCTTCCTTCCTTCCTTCCTTCCTTCCTTCCTTCCTTCCTTCCTTCCCTCCCTCCCTTTTAAAGAGGCACACTGCCCTGTAGCTTATTAGCTGCTATTTTGCTATCCAGTATGCCTTCCAGTATGTAAAGGGGGTTGACAAGAAATATGGAGAGGGACTTTTTGGACAAACACATAGTGATCAGACAAGGGGTAATGGTTTTAAAATTGAAGAAGGTAGATTTAGATTAGATATGAGGAAGAAATTCTTTACTGTGAGTATGGTTAGGCACTGGAGCAGGTTGCCCAGAGAGGTTGTGGACTCTCCATGCTGGAAGGATTCAAGACCAGGGTGGATGGGACTCTGAGTAACCCAGTGGAAGGTGTTCCTGCCCATGGCAGGGGGGTTGGAACTAGACATTCTTTAAGGTTCATTTCCAATCCAAACCATTCTACAATTATATGATTCACTGCCTGAGTTAGGCATCCATTAAGTGTAGCACTTACTTCACGTCCCCTCCTTCATCAAACTCACAATTCAGTCTACATCTGCATTTAGAAGCCACGGAGATTCAGTGACACCTGTACCTATTCTGTAAGAAGGGTGGCATCTTAAGAACCACTCTATTGTTTACAGCTATTTCCATCTTCTCTGTGCAAGCGCTGGTATCGCTCTGGTCCTGCAGTCTGCATTTGGGCTACTTTGGCAAACCTCACATCAGGTTGCCGTGGGGTTGGCTTTGTGCTCCTTTTGTTCCTGAAGTGATCACCTGTGCAAGGACAATGTCCATTGCTCCAGTGTGAAAGGAAATAAAAAGGTCCACCACCTTACCGGCAAGATGACATTCTGGCTGGGAGCCAGCTTGGCACCTGTAGAGTCAGTGGGGACTTCTTCTCTTGGCTATGGCCACTACAGGTCTAAGGAGAGACAGAGGCCAGCAGTAGTTGGAAACCATCAGTGACTTCCCCTTGATGGTGATTTCAGCAGCTATTAGGCCACTTTGGGATTGCAGAAGTCTCCAGAAGTTTGGGGCAAATGGAGAAGCTGCATTAACAATGCAGCTGGAAAGGATCCACAGCCTGAAAATGGTGGGGTTCATCAGCACAGCTTTCCTTGAACAGGTTTTCTCTGGTTTCAGAATCTTTTTACTTTTCTTTTGCATCTACACATGAACACAGGAATCATTCTCTGACAGTATCCCTGGTGGATTTATGCAAGGTATGGAAAATTTTGCCAAGAATGGTTGTATATATATATGTTTTTTAATGAAGATATGAGCTTCACTGGACTGTGCAAAATGCAAAAAAGTAGAAGTGTGGGGCACACGTTTATGCCGCTGAGCCATATTTTACTCTTCCAAGGGAAAATACACGTCCTTCTACTACTAGATTTACTTAAAGGTTTCTTTTTCCTATATCTATATCCTACTTTTTATAATACAATATTTATTGGATGATACAAGCCAAGATTGAAGAGTGAGTACCTTTCTATACCGCAGCAGAAATCGGCCAGTCATCACTTCAGTTCTTTTCTGTGATACATTCCTCTTCATGATCATACTTCTATGAGCCAAAGTTTTTTTCATTCTCTTTTTTTTTGAAGAAAGGGAACTGTGTCAGTGAACAATATCTTCATTGTGCAAAAGGAAGGAAAAATAAGGTATGGTGGTATAACAAGCATAATATGAAACCAACTTCAAAGTATAAGGCTCTTCAACTGTCCAAATTAGATTAAAAAGAGATGAATACGGGACTAAATAAACTGTCCAAAGCACAGCCCACTGGTTTTACATGTGAATCAACCTTCTGGCCTGAGAAAATTGAATTGCAACTGAATGCAGATGGCTAAATTGAAAAAAAAATATATCTCTGTGCTCCTGTTTAACAAGTAATAATTATTTTCCACTACCAGAATTGCTGTAATATTGCATTTTACCTATTTCTTTCCATATGTTTTTATATTATTTTTGACTTAAAAAAGCAAATATTGGAGATCTACCTCTTACAGCTTTGCTTTGCAGTTGAAAAGACAAACCACAGGTAGAAAAACAAAAATTAAAACAGAAAATCACAAAAAGAACATGGTAACATAGGACGAAAAAACTGATGGAAGAGGGGTGACAGGTAGATGTCGCAGAGAACAGGAAGATAAAGGCAAAACACAAGGTAAAGACAGAAGCATTTAAGCAGCTGGTTAGTTTACAAATAGGGACAATTTACTGCTTTTTTTAAGAAACAAACAAACATTGGTGCTTCAGTAGTTACATAGCTCAAGACTGGTCTCATAAGCTAAACAGGTTTGGTGTGGTCAGAAATGCAGTGGCAGACTGCCAAAAACCACTCCTGGAGCTACGGGAAGCATCTGACTTGCTGAGTCAGCATGGAGACAGCTCCCCAGAAAAGTGAGGGCACTGTGCCAACACCAATATATGCCTTTGGATGAGCCATCTCCTGATTGCTCACAGCAATTCCAGTTCCCATGTCAGTCTCCCCCAAGATTTTTGGCTCGGTCTATAGACTTCCAGTGGTGAGAGAAATAAAAGGGAAATTCTAACTATAACTGTTCAGCAGTAGTAATTTGTGACTGAGGAATGATCTGGCATGCAGGGCAAGGAGGGGTTAAACTGGCTGGAAGCAGGAATGCCAGAGACAGAACAGACTCCTTCCAAGGGAGTGAAGTTTCCCTTGGTGACGAGATAAGAAACAGTCTCAGCTTTGTCTTGCAGCCATCCTGGAACAAGTGCTCAGGGATCCGTGCTCAGGGATCCGTGCTCAGGGATCCAAGCTCAGGGACAAACTGTGGGCAGCAGAGCTGGGTGAGGGGTGGATCCACAGGCTGAGATGCCCCACGCAAATACTCTTGGATTCGGTGATGTGTATATAAAGAATCTGTTTGTGATGCATCTTTGCAGATCCCATGTAGAACCGCGTATTTTGATGGGACTTTGCCGAGTGCATTGTTCATTAACTTCTTCTTTTATATTTAAGCACAAGGGTTTGTTTAATTCACCTCAAGGGTTCTATAAAAATTCTCCAACAGGTGCCACTAGTGAGCCTTGCTGGAGCAGCTGCTCTTGGCCTCAGCTCTCCTTTGCCTCTTCTGCCAGGGGTTACACCCCAGTAGCCAGAGCAGAGCAAGAGAAGTGTCCACCTCTGTCCCACCACCCCATCCCAGAGGCTGATGTCTGCTCAAATTTATCCTTGCTGGCATTTTAAGACAAAGAGCCAGGCTCCCACTGAGGTATCAGAGCTCATGATTCCTCATCTTACCACAAGCACTTGTGCCCAGGACAGGTTGAATACGGCTTTGAGAAACCTGGTCTAGTGGAAGGTGTCCCTGCCTATGGCAGGAGTTTGGAATGATACGATCTTTAAGGTCCCTTCCTACCCACAGCCTTCTGTGACTCTATGATTCCATTACTTTGAGGGCAGAGGGATCTGCCCTTTTGTCTGGCTTCATGCTTCATCTAGACCATGGAACATCACTTAAATTAGACCACAGCCTTGGCCTGAACCAGAATGCATCTAACATGAATGTATAAAATGTTAATTTAGAGATCCCAGGAGAAAGGAAAAGACATTGAATCCCTGGGGAAACAGTTAAACAGAAAAAAAATTACAGCTACTGTGAGATATACACCTTATTTCTGCTATGCCTACCTAGTCTTCACAATATGAAAACAAAGAATCTAGTTTTTTAAACCCTGAAACATGTTCATCAGAGGTAGGAAATAACTATTCAGGTTGTTTCAGTCCTTCCCAGCAAAATCCCACTTGTGGATCAGGCACGGGAAGAACACAGTCACTCCTCCTGCCTGCCTGTGTAGAGCTCAAATCCACCCTTTCCTTGGCTCTCTTTCTTGTCTCCTGTCTCCTAGGACTGGCTCATGAAGGAGCCTGTTGTTTGCTGGACCTCCTCTTCATCTGTTGCAAAGGCTGGAAGGTGTCTAATGAATGAGGAGGAGAGAGTAACATCTTATTGCTCACGCCCTGGACTGTCAGGCTGTGGAGCTGGATGCTGCTCTCACCTCTGCCCCAGAGCTCTCCTGCAATGACAAATAACTCCTCTCCCAGGCTCTCCACAAGCAGTTCCTGTGTTTTGCTCATTTTCTATTTGCCCCACAGAGGCTCTAGGTCTAATATGCAGAAGTGCTGGGTGCACGCAACCGTAAGTGAAATCAGGAAGGCAGGGATCTAACAAAATATCTCCTGTATTCCCACAAACATGAGATGCGAGTTTGTAGAACTGAGGCTCAGAACAACGAATTATGAGCATATTCAACTTGAGTGCCCGAATTCCTTGTCTGTATCCTAGGAATTAGGAAAGAAAATAAATGAGCAGCTGTTTGCACAGCACTCAGACGTTAGAGTGTTACTTAGAAAGGATGGTGACAACATTAGTATTTCCATCTTTAGAGCAGAGTTTGAATAGTAGACAGGAAATCGGGCATGAAACTGCCAATTGAACAGTGGAAAATCACTCACTGAGTGCCATCCACCCCGTGGGCTGAGGAGGGCACAGTGAAAGTAGTATGTTATAATGCCCTTAAAAGGCAAGATCAAAAAAATATGAACAGGGAACGAGGAACAAAGTGACCCAGCAGTTTCTAATGCTAAGTACCTTACTGGGGCAAAGCTCCTGTATTGTAATCTCTTCTGCATAACAGGGGTTTATGCTGAAATTCTTGTTTCCATACAGAAAGTACAAAAATTCTTGTACCTGAAGTCTAGAGGCACAGCTCAGTGCAAAGCAGCCTCACAGTTACTTAAGCTGGTTTGGGGTGAGTTTATTCTAGAAACACAAACAACACGTCTGGACACTCCTTGCACCTGGCTTAGAGCAGGACCCGTTAACTCCTTCGTAACTGCCCCACGTATGGAACCACCTTAATACGATTATTCTGTTTCCAGTGCTGACAGGGTGCTATCTTGCACAATTTGTACATGTTTTGAGTTACTGCTAATAATGTCTCATTGTGGAACGGGTGGAGAGCTTTCTTACAAACAGAAGCACAACCTGTTTTCAGCTTCAAAGCAGAAATGTGAATTTTTCAGTAATAGCTATGTATTATTTTATTGAGATTCTTGCAGCAGCTGAGACTGATACCGATCAGTAGGTGGTTTCTATTATTCTTTGAAAGTTGGCACTATACCAGTAAAAAACCCACAAAGAGTACACTGACAATGGAAAATTATCACACTCGCCCATGAGTATTCTAATTTCAACACGCAAAGTCTAATAACTTAGCCATTTGTTCCACTTCTTTCAAACAATAGATGCACATACCTCAGGAACTAATCTAGAGCCGTTTATATGGGCAATTCACCTCTGACTCTTTAGAGCTCCCCAGTCTCAGCAGAGTTCTTAGAAAGATATGGCCCAGCCCTTCTTCTGCTCCCCTCCAAACTCCAGTGCACAGAAGTATCTGCCTTGTCCCAGGTGCTCAGTTCATGTCACAGAGTGACCGGAGGCATCTGCCACCCCCTTCCAAAATTTAGTTTCCCTGGGAAGGAAACAAGACTAGACCAGTAGCTGGAATTGTGTTTGGTCTGTGTTTGAAGGATGAGGACCCTGAGACATGCCAAGCTACACTGGTTGCACAGATTAGACATACCCATTTTCCAGCAATTATCTCTCTGCTTTACTATGTTTTGTTCCTATATTTAAATGAACAACAATTTTGAGAAAGCTTTTCAGTACAAAATACGTAATCTTTCCTTGTCCAATAGCTGTTCCTAAGCAAGAAGAAGAAGCAGCCTTAAACAGTTCTTCAAAATCTTTATTGAAATCATGTTATAAATCACATAGAGTTTCATAATATATTGGGAGATGAGGATGATAAGATTCACTTTTGATACCAAGGTGGATGTTGCACAGGTGGACATGGTGCCAGAGCTACTGCCCATAACCTGGACTTTCGTTGGTTCTTAGATTACGTGTAATAGTGCATATACAGTATGCCCAACAAGTAATAGATTCTATGGAACCAAGAGTTTGGGCTAGGACATCATCATAAAGAAAATGAATACCCATTACAGTCTTGTGCATAAAATTGGGGAAAGTGTATTGACAGTGCAGGTCTGATGTCCACCGAAAAAGGCTCCTCGCTGGATAACAGCAGGCTGTCTTGAAAGACCACAAAGAGATAAAGTAATACAGAAAACAGCAAATAACAACCTAGCTTTCCGGAGGGAAGAAAGGTCTTTGCAATGAGAGGAGCATTCAACATCAAACCAAAAGAAAACACCACCCTTCAGTTGTCAGCACCGGCGCCCAGTAGAATTGCACGACCTGGAAAACTGCAATTTCCATGCTCTTCATTCTACAGGGTGGGTCCAGGGCTCAATTTCCATGAGCCTGCACACCTGCAATTTCCATGCTCTTCATTCTACAGGGTGGGTCCAGGGCTCCACTGCACCGATCTCATTTCAGGATGAAGAGTTACACACTTGGTTTGAGCACATAGTTTTAAAACTTTCACTTATGTTAAAATCTCCTTTGGCTACACAAAAAAATTAGCACTTGTAAAGTAGTAATCATCTGTCATTATTAAACCAGAGCTAGATTCCCTCCCTTCCTCCTGGCCCAAAAGACACGTAACACAGGATTTTTGTGAACTTATACCCTAAGCCCAAGATTTCACTTCATATATATTTAATGACCCGTAGTTGCATGACTCAGTAGCTAATGGTTGAGGTGGTGGCACAGAGGAAGGTTCCAGGTCTGACTGATTGTTGGATACAGAAACAGAAGCCTTCTGAGCAGCCGGAGAGTTGCTGTTCCTCTATATTCAGCACTGCTGTGGCTGCTACCCCAGTCCCTGTGAGGCTCACCAAAGATGCTGGCAACTGGAGAGAACCGAGAACTGAAAAATATACTGCAACAACAACAGAAAAACACATATTGCAAAAAAATTTCTGTTTAGCTTAACTAAGGTTATGATTATGCAGACAGCTCAAATGATGAAACAGCCTGCTAGTGCCAGAATGAAGCAAAACAACCTTCCCTCTAAATCCCATTTCTCCTTCCTCTTCCTCCTTTTTCCTGTTTCCAGCCAAACACTCCCTTGCTCTGGCTCATGCTTGTGCTTGAGAGAGCCTTTTATTGCTAGTATGGCTCACTAACCAGCAGAAAAACATTCAAGTTTTTTGGTGGATTTGATTTCTACTGGGGCAATGATTTAAGCTTTCCCTCAGAAGAGCTCGACAGTTGCTGGGACTGGCTGAGGACAGCGGAAAGAGACTGCAAGTGGGAGCAGACCTCCTTCCTAGGTGCTGGGGGACTGCTAAACTCCTGTACTGAACACTCTGGATTCTTAGGTGAAGAGAAGCTCTAAGGCACTTAGCACATTTAATTATCTGTATGATGAACAAGATTCGACAGCAGGCAAAGAATCATAATGAAGAAGGAAAGACTGAAAATTGATGCTAGAGAAGTTCACACTCTAAATAAGACAAAAGGGGGTAATTATGGTAATTGACTTATGAATGCCTCTTTCCGAGCTTGTTCTGGGATTTCTCTGTCGCCGGTACCCTTTACACCATGGTTTCTTCAGAGGATCCTCTCCAGGATAAAAGCTCTGCTTCTGATGCCTGTCCGTGGGAGAAGGCTCAGGCAGGTGCTGAACGGTGGGACAGGTGATGTGGTTACTCCGGCTCTGATGTATCACAGCTCACCCATCCACGGCAGACACGCAAAACAAGGCAGACACGGGGCTGTTAAGTGGAGAGTGCTTTACTACAGCACGAAAAACAAAAGCAGGAAAATGAGCAGAAAATCGTACATTTTCCTCCATGAAGACGGCAGCTGCCAACCAATTAAGGCAAACGAATGAGTCTAAGGCCCTACAAAACCACGGAAATCTCAGGTGAAGCCTCAGAGGGGAGCTGATCACTCTCTACAGCTCCGTGACAGGAGGTTGTGGTGAGAGGGGGGCCGGTCTCTTCTGCCGTGCCTGCGGTGAGGGGACCAGAGGAAATGGCCTTAAGATGAAACACGGAAGATTCAGATTAGATATTAGATAAAATGTTTCACTGTTAGAATGGTCAGGCACTGGAATAAGTTGCCCAGGGAGGTGATGGAGTCACCATCCCTGGAGGTGTCAAGAGGCGTCTGGATCTGGCGCTGGGTGATGTGTTTCAGTGGTTACAGCGGTAGTGTCGGGAGGTTGGACTGGATGATGTTGACGGTCTCTTCCAACCTTGATGATTCCACGATTCTACGTGAAACAAGCGGCCAGAGGGGAGCGAGGCCACCGCTACTCGGTTCGTTCCCCTTCGCCCCACAGCCGCCAGCAGCCAAACCTAGCCCCGGCCCCGGCCCCGGCCCCGGCCCCGGCCCCTTCCCCGGGGCCGCCGGAGCATGCGCGGGGCTGGGCCAGTTCTGCCACCGCCACCGCCCCACTCATAGCGGCGCTGCCGGGATCTAGGGGAGCTGCTGCCGCCGCGCCTCTGCGTACTGCGGGCCCCGACGGACGACAGCCAACAACCCCCTGGGCCGGAGGTAAGCGAGGGGCCAGCGGGCGGGGTCCACTCCCCGCGGCCCTTTGTGCGGTCCTCGGAGGCGGGCGGGGGGCTGAGGGCCGGGCATGGCGGAGCGCAGAGGGGGCGGCCGGCGCCGAGGCGGCCCCGCTGTGCCTCTTGCGAGGGCGGCGTTGGTCCCCGCTCCAGCCGCGGGGCCGTGTCGTGCTCCTGCGGCGCCGCCGCTTCCCGCAGCCGGCCGGGGGGAAGGCTTCAGCCGGGCTCGGGGCGCTGCCGGCCCGAGGGGCTCCTCCGCCCGCGGACAGGGAAAGCAGCGAGTGGATGAGGCCCTGTGTGACTGTGTCCGGCCGTCGGGTTTGGGAGCGTCTTCTGGCCTCCCGCTGCGGCTCCTCGGCCACTGCGCGGGGGAGGCTCGGACATTTGTATTAACTTCTCTTGAGACGGGCTGAAAGGTGCTGCAGCGGTGGAGTGATACGACGGGCCTTTTCAGGCAGGAGAGCCCTGTCAGGTCTGAAATGGAGGCAGCAGGTTTCGGAGCTGAGCGGATAATGAGGGCAATTGCTCCCAGGCTAATTATATATGTATCAGAAGGGAAATACTGAGTTATTAGTGGAGATCGTGTCTTTACGAAACCGTTCCTTGGTTCGTGATGTCTCAGCCTGACCTTCGGGTGTTGTTGTCCTGGAGCTCCTTTAAAGATGAATTTTGGAGTTCATAAGCTTCTGATTTCTGGAAGTGGGAACCAGTATTCCGGTATAGGTGCCAACATTGTGGCCTGCTGTAATTTTTCCACGGGCCATAGGAGGAAGACATGCGGGGTGGCGTTTTTTGTTTTGGTTTTTTTTTTCCACTCCCGCAGTTTTGGCTGCTGGTGCTTTCAAAGACGGCAGTCACTACAGGCTGCCGGATTGGGGTTTAGTAGGATCATCCTATGTCCTGTTCATGCTTTCCGACCTGGAGAATGCGTCGGGAAGCCCGTTTCCTCCCAGGCACGCCACCGAAAGCAGTTCGGGATCACTCCCACCTCAAGACTTCCTGCTGGCAGGCTCGGCGTGTCACGAGTGACGCCTTTCATAGTTCTCCCATCGGTGGCCCGGCACTTCCCTTTGGCGAACAGGATCTGCTTAGCGGGGCTTGCTGGCACTGGCGGTCAGGCTTTCCAGCCAAGTGTACTGAAGAGGGGGGAGAAGTCTTTACTGCCAGATTTGAATGGTCGCCAGCTGAGTTACAGCTCCTGCCCCATGCTCTTCCTTTGGTTTACACTTCTGCTTTCCTAAACACTTGGTCTCCTCACAGTACGTGGAAGCATGGAAATGGTTGCAGAAGGTGGTTCTGATGTTGGTGTAGATTTTTAGGAGAGAAGAGGAGGTTGTAGTGACTCACATTTTTTGGTATCCACTCCCCAGTGCCTAAAGCCATGTTTGTATTGTGATTAACATTGCACAGAAGTCGTGGCCAAGTTCTCCCTGCAGTTACTGGAGGTCCCTGACAGTGGCAAGTGTTACTGAAAAATCTTATTTTTAACTAAATACAGTATTCTTGTGGCTCTCACATTATCTAACGTGGGGTATTTGCCTTACAACTGCCTTTGCAGAAACTGAAAATACCATATGCAAAGTTAAGAGTTCACTGAATGCAGCTACAGTGGTGACTGTTATTGTGGCTATTTAGTTGGAAAACCAAAACCAGGAACAGGTGAGTTTATGATGAGGGAGCCAGCCCAGCAGATCCTTGGTGACAAACACTTGTGTTTGTTAACCCTTGGCTGGGGAGGGGAGGCTGAGGGGCTTGTCAAGGAGCAGATAAACTTCTGGAGTGTTGCCTTATGTAATCTGAAAACTAGTATATGTTTAGCTTTGCTGATGCTTTTCTACAGAAAGCACTGTGCTCCTCTTTATAAACTAGCGGAAGGTTGAGGTTGCCGGTCTGTGACAAACGTAACCAAGTAATTGCGTGCAGACACTGGTCTAGGGAGGAGAAATAAAGCTGACCAGGGTGTACCATGGAAGTTGGTCACTGGGACAGGAGAGCCAGCACTCTCTGTGCTGTGCTCTGCTGCTCTGTGGATGCCAGAGATCACCACCTGCAAAGTGCTGCTGTTGTGTCTCTCGTTGCCCTGCCATGGGGTGACTCCTTTGGGAACACACTGTCCTTGCCTTGCCCTCTTTTTCTGCTTGCTGCCAGGGGTATGCTGACTTTGAACATGTGCCAGTGCTTGGGCTAGCACCTGAATCTACCAGGGCAGCTGTAGCACACAAGGAGATGCCGAGTCCGATGCTGTGTGTCAGCAGCAGAATGGAGCATCCAGGAACCACTTACCTGACCAAGGGCTTTGGCTTACATTTGCTATTACCCATTTTGGATGAGCAAAAGCATTTTGTTGTTTCAAGTCAGTACTGGATTAAAACAGAACTTCAAACTGGCCTTAAATGTGTGTGTTTTATTTATAGTTTCCAGGCTTTAACTATGTTTGGTACCATTGCAACAATTAATCAAAAAAGTCAGTAGCAATTAATTATTGTAATTAACAGGCCACGTGTTTACAGTTTAGATCTCTGTCACATTTGGGACATGCTTTTTTGAAGTTTTAATTGCAGTTTGACATGATACTGGAGCTGTTGGGCACAGCTGAACAAGCATAAAAGCTGTTGATGAACTTAGTGTAATATGAAGAGATGTCTATTGTGTTACCGCAGTATCACATTAAGCATCTGCGTGTGTGGTGTTCAGTTAGAAACTGACTTCATATCTGCACTTAAAGAAGCAATAGCTCAAGGATTTATGCAGTGGTCACTTTCAGTCTGAAATTTTTGCTGAATTGCTGCATTAGTAAGAACCTCTTTTCTTTGGATGAGAAAATGAATCCCCAAACCAAAAACTTTTAATAAAGCTTCTGTATTAACTGTGTTCTCAGTGCCTTCTGTAACTTGCAAAACTGTCTCACGTTTTGTTGTCTTCTGTTTCTGTCCCTCTCCATCCCTCTCACTAAAATGTTGCCATATACTGATGTGGAATGTTTTATTGTGGGTTTCAAAAGTTCAGCTGATCTCAGTGAGAGCGTGAGTGAAAGAGCTCTGGAAAAACGGGATTTCCTGAAGCCTCAGGTGACTGGTTCTAGCAGAGCTGGATGTCAGCATGGTGCCTTAGAATATCATGTGAAGTGGTTTATTTTTTTTGGTTTTGCTGAGGTTTTTTTTTTTCCCTTGGTTTTTTTGTATTACTTCCTGAAAAGTTGTCACGGGGCTCTCCCAACATCACATGAGAGCCAACCTGGAATCTCTGTATTTTGAAACTCACCACTGACTGAATCTTCCTAGTTTATACAGGTCTCTTGCTGCAATTAATGTGTTGCAAATGGACATGGGAAGCCAGTTCTCTCTAGTGGCTTCTTGCTGGATCTCATGATTTAACCCCAGCCGGCAACTAAGCGCCACAAAATTGCTTGCTGGTTTGCCCTGCCCCAGCAGGATGGGGAGAGAGAATCAGAAGAGTAAAATGAGAACTCATGGGTTGATGTAATTAGATAGTTTAATGTGACAGAAAACGAAGAAAAAATTATTAAAAGAGTTGGAATATATAAAACGAGTGATGCACATTGCCACTGCTCACTACTTGCTGACCAATGCCCGTGCCTTTGGCCAGGTTTCCCCCCAGTTTATATACTGAGCATGATGCCACATGGTATCCCTTTGGCCAGTTTGGGTCAGCTGTCCTGGCTGTGTCCCCTCCCAGGTCTTTATGCCTCTCCAGCCTTCTCACTGGCAGGGCATGAGAAACGGAAAAGTCCTTGACTTGGTATAAACACTATTTAGCAACAACTAAAACAATTAGTGTGTTATCAATATTACTCACATCCTAAATCCAAAACACAGTACTTGGAAGAACATTATCTCTATCCCAACCGAAAGCAGATCAGTGGGATATTAGAAGTGATGAAAATGTTTAAATACTTTGGACAACAGAGTGGAAGCTTCTGCAGTTGTATATAAAATACAGTCCCAGTTGGGAGGAGGGTTTTTTTTGGTTTTTCCTCTTAGCCGTCATCATAATTGCATCTTGGCCTCCTAAAAGTCTCTCTTTGCTTCCTGTGAAATGTTTTTCTCTGTGTAGGTTTTCCCGTTATTGAGACCTAAACTTTGACAGGGCTGAGTATATTAAATAAAGCCTATTAGCCAAAGGCTGCTATTGATAACAGATTAGATGGATGGTTTTAATGGCATTCATCTGTAGTGCCATGTATCTTTACTGCTGACTGGCAGGTCACAGAACACTTATTTAGCACTTAGTCTGGTTAATGTATTTTTTTAAAAATTTAAAGAGCTAATCTCAGTAAATATCCGAGAGCTAATCCTGTTGTTTGTTTGCTTTCCCGTTTGTTTTTTTTCAGTCTGCCCTCTACCCAGTAAGACTTCATCAAAATGTCTCTCTATCCTTCCCTAGAAGATCTGAAGGTGGACAAAGTCATTCAGGTATGGTGGATTTTAAAAAAGATGGGTTCTGATGACAATAATATATCTGGCAATATTTAATCCAGGAAAGGGGAGATTTATTGTAGTTGAGAACTTGTTTTACCGTCTCACTCTGAAAGGGAAAAGACAAACTTTACTTTGTAGCTTGATCTAATATGATTAATGCTTATTTTACCACCTAGATATATTTATTTTGGTTTATATATTCATTTGTCTTTAATATGTTAATATATTTGGGTTTTTTGAAGTATAGATACATGGTCTTATGTAGATGAACATAGTCTCTTCACATACTTCAACTCTGACTTGATGACTAAACTAATACATCTGCTGCATCTCATTTCCAATGTCCAAATCTGTGGCAGAAAGCTTTTGTGGTCATTTGAACACAAAAAAAAGCTCTGGCTGTCTTAATGCTGTCTGGAATCAGGCTTGTCCTGCAGCTATTTCATGGTAGTGACCAGTTCTCACGGTACATCCAGGATTATCACCTTTGTGCAAAACCCTTTATGTGTAAGAATATTGGTAGTTTTATTATTAGAAATGATGAGGACTAAAAAATATCTGTGAAACAAAAGAATGAAAAACCCTCTAATGGATTAAAAACTCTATGAGAAGTTTGACGTGGATGTATTTCACAAGGAGTTTCCGTGCTTTCTTCAGCATTTTACTTCTCCCTGAACCTAACTTGCATTCCTTCTCTGTTTAAACAATGGCAAGGAGTTATGGTGTGTTTTAAGGTGGCTGCTACTTCTGTCCTTGTTGTTTTCATTGGGAAGCAGTCAAGTAAAGTGCAAGAACAGCTTCTTAACTTTCCTGTGCTATCCCAAAGTGCAGTGCCTTGTCTCATCTATGTTTGTATGTGTGGAGTGAGGCTTTTGAAGTTTGTGGGTGCTATGTTGGGATTTCTCCTTGTCATGTCCTCCCACTCCATTGTCCTTATCTAACCACAGTCCTTTATCTACAGTCTGGTAATGCTGAACTAAAAAATGAGTAGCCTGAAGCCAAGAATGTGCTCCTTTGGCCTTTTATTGACGAACTAGAGTTTGTATATTACAGTTGAAAATTGTAATGAATGTAATCAGTAAGCCATTCCATTTTCACTGATACTTTTCATAGAATCACTGAATAGTTTGGGTAAAAGTCCTCTGCAACAAGCAGGGACATCTTCATCACTTTGCTCGGAGCCCTGTCCAACCTGACCTTGAATGTCTTCAAGGATGGGGCATCTACCACCTCTCTGGAAAACTTGTTCCAGTGCTTCACCACCCTCATTTTATAAAACTCCTTCCTCATATCTGATCTAAATGTAAATCTAACCCTTTCTTAGTTTAAAATCTTTATCCCTTGTCCTATTGCAACAGGCCCTGCGAAAAGATCTGTCACCATCTTTCTTATAAGCCCCCTTTAGGAAGCCCCCCAATAGGAAGGCTGCTGTGAGATCTCCCCAGAGCCTTCTCTTCTCCAGGCTGAACAGCCCCAGCTCTCTCAGCCTTTTCTCACAGCAGAGATGTTCCGTCCTTCTGATTGCTTCTGTGATCATTTCCTTGGGATCTGCTCTAATGTGTCTTTCCCGTGCTGGGAATCCCAGAGCTGGACACAGCGCTCCAGGTGGGGTCTCACAAGGGCAGAGGAGAGAGGTAGAATCACCTCCCTCGACCTTCTGGCATCAAAAGCTAAATTATTTCCTTCTCTCAAAAAATGCATTATGAAAATGCTGTCTCTTTAAATAAATCTGAGAGCATTCTTAGGAGAAAAGGGGGCAGAGTGCTGAAAGACAGTGTCTGTATCTGCAGTGAGTGAGTAAGATTCAGATGACTGCTGGCTAAAACAAACAGACTTAAATTAAATTACGTTAAATATTATTCTAACCTGCTCTTTTTGTCCATAATTTAAGTTGGAGCCTGTGCTTCTAAATACACGTGATACTGCTAAATAATGACTCATTCTTGCTGTGAAACCTTTTTTTAAAGGCAACTTCCTGGAGTGTACAGGACTAAGAAGTCTTCTATTTTTAAGCATTTCCTTAACATCATGAAGTAATTTTACTGTCATGCTGTGTTAGGTAATTTATGTGTCCTGTTCAGCATAATGTTTCACTATGCATTGAGTAGTTTCCCCCCCACACCTTTGACATTCAGCCTCAGGAAAGTTATTGGGATAGCTATTTCCATCATGCTTAAGAGGCCTCTCTAAAGCTGTGTTTTTCACTGGCCATGAACACACAAGGCCAAAAAATAGAGCTGAGGTATTGAGAAGGAAGGAAACTGACTCACAAATATAAGAGAACTTAGTAAAGTAA
Organism: Rhagologus leucostigma; assembly: GCA_013397725.1. Classification (NCBI taxonomy): domain Eukaryota; kingdom Metazoa; phylum Chordata; class Aves; order Passeriformes; genus Rhagologus; species Rhagologus leucostigma. The sequence goes on along the minus strand of VZTD01002213.1, from coordinate 821,586 downwards.
GCCAGTCAGCAATACAGAAGTAAGGCTTTATGTGTTCACTGTAGCAGCAAGTGCTGTAGAAAACTCATCTTGGAAGGTCCATTTCTTTCAGAAGATAATATACTAGTAGCATTGGATTGTGTGGAACTTGACACCTGAAAAGAACTATGGATCTCACTAATAATGTCTGCAAATGGTGTGAAGAAGTAAAACTGCTGCTATCCAGCTGAAAAAAGTAATTGCAAAACATTCTGCCAAAGGTCGTACCTTAAAACTTAGTTATAAGCTTTGTTGGACAAAGGTAATGTTTCCTTTAACGCTTTTTAACTTGCTTGATGACATAAACAGAACAGGTTGACAGGAAAACCTTTCTGCATTATCACTGTAACTTTGTCTCTGAGGAAGATGTGAGTTGATCTGCCAAAATAGTTTTGATACTATTACAGCATGTTGTATTGAAGCTATTTATTTCACATAAAAAGATTGACTTCGTTATTTCAAGATGAATAGTAACTAGCATGTACAAGAAAAGAGAAAATACCGAGTCTCCCGCCTGCATAATAAAGATTTATGTTTTCTTATACACAATAACATATGTGAGTTTCTTTGCTTTTAGGCTCAGACTGCCTTTTCTTCAAATCCAGCTAATCCAGCAATCTTGTCTGAAGCTTCTGCTCCAATTGCTTGTGATGGAGGTAAGCTCATGGACTGTATAGTATCCTATTGTTGTGGAAAGCAGTTATGAAATCCTAAAGTTAACAGTACAGTCAAAAATAGCTATAAATATGTTAACCTATTTACAAAGGGAAATAAATGCTACCCTAATTACATTTCCTATTTGGAAATGCCAACACCCACCTTGTGGGTCAAAAAGGAATCTATAGGAGTCACAAACCAGTGTTTGCTTATAAAAGGAAGTTGTGGCTAGCAGTCACCCTTCTCTTTTTGAAACCTTTTCCAAGTAAGCCTAACATAACAAGATTTGATATTGGTACCTTTGGGCTCTGTTTAGCTCTTACCACAGACACTTAGTTGTCCTTATTTATCACATATATATTTGTAAACTTTAGAGGACAACGTGAGTCAGTCTTTCCTCTACACGTGAGCTTGCTCAGGAACAGACAAAGACAAATCTCTGTCAACAAGAGAAGTGCCCAGGAAGGTGGCACCTTAATCTTGTTGTTCAATCAACATTAAGCTTCCAGCAGATTTTGGAATCAAATGTGTGGTGGGAAATCCATCAGATCTAAAGCTGAATGACTTGTATCCATTTCTCCTTCTTTTCTCCCATGCACATGTACATCCACAAAGGTGCACAGGTATGTTTGAGGTTGGAGCTCTGGATTAATAAATTACACTTGGTCTAAAAGGCCTAAAACCTCTAATGAGCGAGACCAGCAGCAGTGCTGGAATGGCAGTCAGGACGGCTGGTGGATCAGGTATTAAGGCTTGGTGGATGGAACTTTGTTTCCCGTTCTTTGAATGCTTGTCTGTGTGCCTAAGATGACTTTAAGGCAGGAGTTTGCATAGCTCACCAGAGTTGCCTCCGGTAGATCCTTTCTGGATTAGATACTTACCTGACCTCACCTCACCAGACCAGATTTGAGTTTGCTTCAGCAGTCTCTTCTTGGCAGCATTTTTTCTGCTGCCCATAGTTAGAATTCTCCTGCAAGTATTTGTCCAGCAGGAACCAAAACATAATTTTAACATCAACTTGTGTGTGAATTGCTCTGGAACTCTGTGTGGCTGAAGAGTGATTAATCATTCAATATATCCTAAATGAAAGAAGGCCTTGTATCATCTATAGGATGTGCCAGACCCACTGGAAATTCTTCTTCCTGACAGAGACAGGAGACTACAACATCAAGAGCTTTTGTGTTCTGCTATGTGTTTTGCTATTTGGAGCACTCTGTTTCAAATGAGAGTGTAATTCAGCCAGCAGAGATGTATACTGAGTTGTGGTCTTTAGTAAAAGAACAAAACAAAAAAATTGGGTAGGTGCAGAAATCTTGTGCTGTGTTGTGTATAATCCTAGGGGCTTGAAAATGCCAACAAAAATAGAAAATTTATTAATCAAAACCTTTGTAATCAATATTGATGAAGCTATAAGCTAGTAGTTTAGTCCAGAAATATGATCAGACAGCTCTCATGCAAAGCATCATATTAAAGAGCAAAAAAATCTCTTGTTTATACTGGCATTCACTTTGCAATGACCTTTCTTCCTTCCCAGAAAAGTTACTTTCCATTGCTAGTCAGACATGGTTTCTTATATTAGCTGTTTTTATACATTTATACCCATAAATGAACACTAGAAACCTAAGCTTTGTGTACTGGGGAGTCTGGTTGTTTCCAAAGCCCTCCTTTGCATTACCTCTCTCTCCAAGCAGCCTTTTCTGTCCCCACTCATTTAGTGAGAATGTCGGGGGAACTCTTAAGAGCTCTCATAGCTGGCCCTTGTTAAATGCCACCAGTTAATGACCTGTGGAACGTCAAGAGCAATATCAAGTTTATTTCTAGAGTTGTTCAGCTCAAGGTCTGACATGTCTGTCAGTTCAACTTCCTTTCCTCCCACTACTTTCACCTCCCTCCACTTGGGTATAGAGGGATATTTTAAAGGCTTTTTCTTGTTGAGAGGCATGTATAAAGACTCTTCAGTTGGAAGCTGTGAGAAAATGACAGCTACTTTCTCATGAAGACTCAAAGCAGACTGTAGTGGGGACCTTACAGCCCAGAGGCTTCTGCAGAAACCTTCCCATGCCTGGGATCTGGAATATCCTTGGCGTGAATGCCTCTTGCGAGTGCTGTTTTGAACTTGGTAGAAGGTCTCTGTGTGTGTGTTCTTCAGCACACCTGGTTTGGGGGTGGGGAGGAGAGTAGTTCTCCACTAATTGCCCAAAAGTTCTAGAGTTTAAGGGCATGTCCTCATGGAATGCAGCACAGTGTTGGTTTTGGAACTTGACACCATGTGTCTGTTGTTGTTTGTGTTGTAAAAGGTTAATAGAGTAACTGAAACTGAAAGTTTTCTGTAAGTTCTTTTTCTCAGAAGTGCTGCTTGTCTGATTACTCTTATAAACCAGGCCAGAATAACAATCCTGGTTCAAGTGGGTCTTCTGTCATAATTTTCCAGTTAAATAATTAAAATAGCACGAGATTTCTTGAAGTAATTGTACATGTAAAAGCAGTTAACTGCTCCTTCTGTTTAGCCAACAGTTATATTGATTTTTGCTTTGTTTTTTTCCTGTAGGCTTGTACCCCAGATTGTATCCAGAACTTTCTCAGTATATGGGCCTGAGCATCAATGAGGAAGAGGTGCAGAGAAACTTAGCAGTGGCAGCAGCTGCTCAGCCACAGGGTGTAAGTACCAGTCACGCATATTCTAGAAAACAAAAGTGTAAACACTAAATGTGTAGCTAGCATTCTAGAGAGCAGACTATTATTTGCCTTAAGTACCATACTTGACTGGGAGGTGAATTATTTAAGTAGCAGTGCCTGTTTTAGTCTGTTCTGAAACTGAGCAATCCATTTCCAATGTTAGGAGGGGGTGGGGGAGAGCTGGTGTTGTGGCTTATTTTGTGTGTTGTTTTTTTAAAATATCACTTCATACAAACTGATATATTGCTATTCTTAAAAGTTGAAACTAAGTTGTTTGGCTGTTTTGTTTCAATCAGCAACTGGTAACACGACCTTCTACTAATTACATGGTAGCTCCAGTGACTGGAAATGATATTGGAATTCGCAGAGCAGAAATTAAGCAAGGCATCCGTGAAGCAATTCTGTGTAAAGATCAAGATGGCAGAATTGGACTTCGCCTTAAGTCTGTTGATAACGTAAGTGTAGAAGTTGCTTCTGCCTCTAGAGATTTTACTGCTGGGCAATATTAGTAGTGAAGTTAAGTGTGTGGTCACAAAATAGTCTTCTGTATAGTGGTTTCTTATCCATTACCAGAATTTTAAAGTCCTTCATTAGACTTGTAACTAGATTTCCAGCTGTCTGAGCTAGGATCTGAATTCACAGCCGCACTTTAATGCCATGTGTTTTATTTATAAGACCTGAAAAAACACAGCTGAGAATCATCTCCTTTTTTGTAAAAGGTGCTTAAACCATTTAAGATGTTTAATCTGAATGTTTTTAAAAAATGTTACTGAAGGTAGCATATAGGGTTAAAATACTTTTCTGTAGTTTTTCTAATGCAGAAAATGGGGTTTTCTTAGAGTAGCATGGGGTGGTGGTTTTTCTTCTTTTTTTTCAACACCCCACCCTCCCAAAGGTATTATTTATAATTTGCTTAGATATGCTTTACTTTGTTTTTAGGGATGCTTTGACTAGAAATAGCTTTGTAACACCTGTTAAAACAGACAAGTATTTACCCCTTTGCATAAGACTTTAATGCTACCCTCATGTCTCTTTTTTTTCTTTTTAATATTTAAAGATCTAGACAGGACAGATTTGCTTGTTTTTGAACTTTTATCTAGCATTAATTATCTGTCAGACTTTTAAATACATCTAGAAACAGACTTGAGTTTTCAAAAGTGCCTCTTAAGGAGATATAATTACCAAGTCCTTCTGTCTTGTCTGTTTGGCTGATATTGTGTAGAATGGGAAACTAAGGGGCTTTGTGTTCTGTGACTGGTCTTCCATCTTTAAGGAAGAACTTCCCCTTCTTCTCCCCTACCTTTTTTTTCTTCTTTTGTAGGGTATATTTGTCCAGTTAGTTCAGGCAAACTCTCCAGCTTCCCTTGCTGGTCTGCGGTTTGGGGACCAGGTTCTGCAGATCAATGGTGAAAACTGTGCAGGATGGAGTTCTGATAAAGCACATAAAGTTCTGAAACAGGCTTCTGCAGAAAGGATTTCAATGATCATTCGGGACAGGTAAAGCCAACCGCAGATATGGATTTGTCATTATCCATCTCTGAGCAATTGTGTGGGGTTTGGGTCTCCCCTTGCTTGAGCAGGTTTAACAAAATCTGTTTGTCCATGTACTTCAGTGGTAGAGATCTTTAGAAATGTTCCCCTTTGTGGGGAACAATCAAAATGGTTCTTAACTTGTAAACTTCCTGGGCATGATGAAGCATAATGTTTTTCCAACATAAACTAGTGAGTGAGTGATGGCACAAGTTAAATTTAAACTCTGAATTGAAGAGTTCTGTGCTTTTTTTCAGATACAATTTTTTTCATTTAGTGTAAGTGAAAGTCAAGAATAAAAGATAGTAACAAAATGTTTTCTGTATTAATTAATACATTTGCATTTTATGTAGCATGACAGCTTTTCTTGTGAACTCTGTTGCTTATGTATGAATTAATACCAATTTTACTTAAAGCATTCTTGATGACCCAGTATGTTTTTTCAATTGCATTAAATAATGATCTTACAGCTAATTGTATGTAGTAACAACAGGTCAGATTAAACATAAGGCCTGTAGGCTGCAAGAAGACAGATGATAGTTCATGTGACTAAGTATATGCCTCAAAGCTTTTTCCATGTTCCTTCTTGCTTAAGAACCACGTCTGACACAGTGGAGGGCAGCTGTTTTGATCAGGGCAGTTACTTCAATCACTGAATCAAAATACTGTGGCAGTAGGTTCCCTGCTCTATCACTTCTGTGCCCAACATGCCACCCTCTTCCTATATATGCTGCCTTTTTAAGACAGAATTTAAAGGTTTACTGTCCCTAAAGCAGTAGAAATGTTGTTGGGGAAGCCTTGTACTCTCAGAATCCCAGTTGTTGAAACTGCCCATGCTATTCTATTGACCTTGTAATGTTTGTAGAAAACTTAATTTTTAACAGACATTTGTGTTTGTTTGGTTGTGGTGGTGGGTGGGTGGATGTTGTATGGGATTTTTGTATTATTAATCCAGATGGTGAAATATCTGTAGAACAGGGAACACATGTAAGGTTTATACACAAATATGTTTTAATACAACAATATTAACAAAATGAAGTTAAACTTAACAACTTTTCATTATAGATAATGTATGGGTTCCTTAGAGTACAATTACTTTTTGTAAGCTAAAGATGCTAAAATAGCATGTGGTTATTTCTGTGCTTTAGTAGACTGAAAACATTGCTTTGTACTTTAAATGTTTTTTTAGACCTTTTGAACGAATTATTACTATGCATAAGGACAGCACAGGGCATGTGGGTTTCATCTTCAAGAATGGAAAAATAACCTCAATAGTGAAAGACAGTTCTGCTGCAAGAAATGGACTTCTGACAGAGCACAACATCTGTGAAATAAATGGCCAGAATGTAATTGGGTTGAAGGTAAAATAAGTACTACGTGGGAGGTGTGGATGGCTGTGCGCTTTTTATGTTTGTATAGTAAGTGTGTTTTGGAGAGGGAAAAGGTTGTAGTATATTGTTTAATGTTCATAAAATCAAAAATTCAGTCATGAGAGGTAACTTGACTGGAGAGACATACGTGTTTTGGGCTTCTTTGCAGTTCTGTATTGATTGTCAGGGCAGCTCATTCTCATCCTCTCTGCCTCTACCTGGTGAGGCTTACCCTCAGTTTTTATCTGTAGTCTAACCATGCTGGCAAAACGAAGGGTAAGCTTCCTCCTTCCAGCCTGCATCAAATTTTAGCAGAAATTCTCTGTATGACGTCTGTGTCCCTTCTCTAGTCAGTTCATGCAAGATACTCCTAACCAAACATCTGTGAAGTGGTGTTGCAGTTTCAGTGATTTGTCCTGAAGGTTGAGTCCTCCAAACAAGGAGTTGGAGGCATCTCAAAGCCACGTGAATTGTGTCTAGAAAAAGCTCTTGAACTGCTGCTTTCTTAGTCAGCTCGAGTTGTGTTGCTAACATGACTTCTTGTTTACTAACAGGACTCGCAGGTTGCAGACATCTTGGCAACAGCTGGAAATGTAGTGACCATCACTGTCATGCCTTCCAGTATTTATGAGTATATAATAAAGAGGTAGGTAATACAAAGCAACTGTGGTGTTAATTATAATCAAGTTGACAGTGACTATAAAGTGTATTCATGATAAGATCCAATTACAGACTTTACATAAAGATTGGAGGAGGGGATGGGGATGTCTGAAAAGTTTAATCTGATGTTTTGGTCAAATTGGTGTATGTTAGTACTGTTTTTAACCTATTCTATGTTTGTGATGATCCTTTGCCTTTTCCTCTCTGGAAAAACCCTTTTCTAAACTTCTTTTGACTAAGCCTGAATTTCTGAGAACTTTTAAGTGGATGGATACCACAGGTATTTTTTACCTTGTAACTAAACTGTTGTTTGTAGCGCAACTAATTCCCGTGAGGTAAAAGTGATTCTTGGCAGGATAGTTTTGGGTTTTTTTCCTAATCCTTTGGCAACAACGGCTTTGTACAGCTAAATCTGTCCTGTAAAAAGGTTTTCAAAGTTTTTAGAAGTTAATAATGCTTCAGGTGTAATTGAGGTTTTCTTCCTGTTTTATTTTTTTTTAACCCCCTTGGCTTGGTATCCTTTCTACAAAGCAGTTTTCAGTCTAACAGCCACATTTCCCCCTGCTCTCCTTCCCTTGTGCTTGTACTCTGCTTGCACACATGCCCATACCCTGAAAGATACCAACAACATAGCTCAGGTGCTAATAGAAATGTTGAGTATTGTGAGCTTCTCTTTTGTCTGGGGGTGCAGTTTTGTGCAGCTTTCTGTAGCAATTTGTCAAAAATAGTGGACTGAAAATCCAGCTTTTAATTTGTATTGAAGGGCTGGTAATGATGAAGCTACTGTGAGCAGAAGATGGAGGTCTTCTGTAGTTGTCTTACAAAACTGAATGCCTTTTCCTTTTCCTTAGGATGGCAACTAGCATCGTGAAGAGCCTGATGGATCACTCTGTTCCTGAAGTCTAAACTTGCACCATGGATGTCTGTGTACATATATATAATGATGATTCCACTAAACTTGGGCTATTATACTCAGTGATCTCTTTCTTCTGCACATGAGCCTTTCTGGAGGCTGAGAGAAGATATGCTGCATCAAGCATTTGCATCTATAATGGCTGGGAATGTCACCGTTCAACATATCTTGTGTATTCACACACTGTAAAACTTGCAGCCTTACATGCTTGACAAATGTGAAATTCCAATTGTGTTATGACTTCTTTTTGTAGGTCTTTTATTTAGCTTACTACTACTATAAGCCATTGCAACTAAAGGAACCAGGTATCACTTGCAAAGCTACATGTTGTTACCCAGGACAATGCTATGCTTTCTATGTCCAAGACAAATGAGTATTTTTACTGCTTTTTGTTTGCAAGAGTAGATTTGAAATAGCATATTAGAAGTAAGGCTAGTACTAGTTAATTTTTTGTTCTAGTAAATACTGTTTACACAGAAATGCCACCTAGCTGAATATAGCTCAAGGCATCAGTCAGTAAGTAAGCATAATTAAAGTAGTGTACAGATACTCAAATCTTTTTATTACTTGTTATATGAATTGTAACTAATATGCTTATCTCTCGCCTTAACCATTTTCTTTTAAGGATTCAGACATAACCAAATAAATGACCAAAACTTTACATCTTCTGTGTATACATACTTAATATGAGCTTTTATCAAGGTCAGTTTCAGCCAACATCTAGGATAGGAAAGGCAGTGCAAAATATTTAAATAAGCTTACTCCTTTTAACATTAAAATGTTTTAGAAGGGTAGCTTTGGGCTACTTTAAACAAGATGTGTTTAATGGAAAAAACTCTTCACTGTGAGGGTGGTGAGGTACTGGAACAGGTTGTCCAGAGACGCTGTGAATCATCCCTCAAAGTGTTCAAGGCTGGGCTGGATGGGGACCTCAGCAACCTGGTTGAGTGGAAGGTACCCCTGCTCATGGCTGGGGTTTGGAACTAGGTGATCTTTAAATCCCTTCCAGCAAGCCTTCTTACGATTCTAACTCTCTTCAAAACTTAAGCTTAACACATGGAATAGCAGCCAGCTGTTCTCCAAGATGTACTAATTGCAGAGTTGCAATTTCACTGTAAAACTGCCTGCAGCTTGCTGGCTATGCTGGGTCTGGCTGGGATGAAGTTAATTTTCTTGTAGGAGCGGGTATGGAGCTGTGTTGGAGGCTTGTGACCAAAGCAGGGCTGATAACACAGCAGTGTGTTTGTGGAGTGCTATGTGCAAAGTATCAAGGCCTCTCCTGCTTCTCCTTCTGCCCCTGCCCCCAGGGAGAAGGAGCCTGAGAGGGAGCACAGCTGGGACTGCTGACCCAAACTGGCCGAAGGGAGATTCCACACCATGTGACATTATGCTCAGCAATAATTAGGGGGGAATCTTTCTAAGGCAGTTGGTCTGGGCATCAGTCTGCTGGGGGAATAGGAGGATGATTACCTTTGCATCACTTTTGTTTTTTTTCTTCTCCACTTTTTATTTTCCCTTCACTTAGTCCCCCCCTCTATTGCAATCCAAAAATTTTTGTAGCTTTTGCCCTTTTGCTTCTCTTGCTGTGGGGCAGTGTGAGTGAGAAGCTCAGTAGGGGCTCAGCTGCTTGTTGGGATCAGCCCACCACAACGGGTCAGAGGCATGCTCAACTGAGACTTAAAAGTTCAGTGATTGCCTTTTTATTTTTTTTTTCCTCTGCTCTGTTCCAGGTTTCAGCTATGAAATACAGGATTACTGAACTTCAGTTTTCCTCATAGTTGGCAGCAGCATGAAGTCAAAGCAAAGAACTTCAGTTTAGTAGAGGTATTATTTTGTAAAGATGTATTTGGGGTATTCAGTTTAGCTATTCCTTCAGAACTGACTTGGATCCTGAATTGGTCTGGGGATGGTGGCATCTTAATTATTTTTTTGCTTGTCCATTTAAAGGACATACACCGCAAAAGATTTTAAGAGATCACACCAAAATGAAAAGCAAACACTTCGGAGCTTGGCAGTCTGCAATAAACAGAGTCTCATGTGCCAGTTCCTCAGCATGTGTAGCTAATTGTAGCTTGTCCTTTTTGTAGGAAAAGCAGGGTTGGGAAACCTGCTCTTCCTGGGAGGACTGAAGTTCAGCAGTGTAAGCTCAGCTCTGCCTGTCAAGAAAAGTCTTGTGTAGCTTGCTCTTTCTCAAATGAATTTCTCAGTTATGGTAACCCAGAGAAAACCATTACAGCACTTCAGGCTGGAGAGGTGATCAAATTCATCCTGCAAGCCAGTTTAATGGGACAGTTTGGTTACTAAATGATGTGTCTCTGGAACCACTGTGGCAAGCCTGCACTGGCAGTAATTGGTGGCTTCATGTAGCAGTGGTACAATTCAGCCTCATGGGCTAGGCCTTGTGCCTGCAGTCACCTCTAAGGGCTTTGCCAAGCTCCTCTGCGTAGCTGTGAAAGCCCTGGAGCCCAGACACTGAGCTCTGCTTCTAACCCACTTTTACTTAGGAGCAGATGAGTCTGCAAGGGCTGATTCTAGAGCTAATGGGACTTTAAAACTCTTTATTTACAGCTTGACCAGTGGCATTTGGTCACTTAAATCTTGTGACTCCCTACTAAGAACAAATCTGGCTAAAACAAAAAAAAAAAGTAAACCAAGACAAAAGTATGTGGGGGGATTATAAGATGACAGTAGTTATTTTTTTTGTTACCAGGCAGATTGTTGGAGCTACTGGGGCAATCCATTGGAAAAAACAGGGGTAGAACTTCAGTACAAGAACTTGCAGCTATAGCAGGTAGCAACCAGAAGTAAAAGAATAATCAAAAAGCTCTTGTTTTAAGGCAGAAATTAGCTAGCACTGAAGAGTAACTTATGGTTAAACGCATATACATAAATTCAAATGAACTGCAAGGAAATAGCAAGTCAACAGGTTAACTTGACTGGTTTTTCCCCTTTAAAAAGCTGTGGTTGCTTTAGGCAATGAAGCAGTGGGTGAGGGCTCTGTTTTGTAGCATGCTTTATAGCAGACAGTAAACCTCAGCTGCACTCCTATGCTGTGCATACCATGCAACCGTATTTAACCAAAAGAAGGGTATTCACTGAGGTAGTTTAACTCAGAACTGAGGGGTCACAAGCTGCAGGGTCATTTTCCTCTGGTTTAGCTTGGCAGGAGGCCCTCTAGTGACAAAGGACAACCCTGAATTCACCCAAGCCATTTCCAGGCATGTGCAGAAAAATCACATTCTGTCTTCTTTGTCTACACACAGATATGTTTGGGAAATAAATAAATTGAAAGGTGAAGAAACAGGGCACACACCAAACACTCTCCTGCAAGATTAAGACTGGTAGATCAGGCAGGCGTGGTATGGCTTAGTCTTCTGCCATTTGTGGCTTCACCACACACACTCACAGATTAAAAACCCAGTTACCTGCTAAGCCAAGTGAGTAGTGCAGCTGAAATAAATACCACTTTGGTTTAATACCATTACCTTACTGAAAAATAAGCTTGCACTCCAACCTAATAAAAGATCAGGGAAATGAGAGAACAGCCTCTAACCCTAAGCTGACTGTTTTACAATGCCAAGAAACAGCTGTGCCTTGGAATAGGCATTGGGTGTCAAACCCAAGGCAGGGTATCTGACTGAACGCAGTTTAGTAGAACACTTGCCCTGGACACAGTGCCAGGGAACCTCAACACCAGCAGTAGGGAAGATGAGCAGAGAAAGAAACAGATCTTCAGTCATACTCAGGCAGCATTACAAATGCAAATGCTTACAGCTGTAAATAAACCATTTAAATACTATTTCACGTCTTTCACTTCAGAGCAGCTCCACCCAGGAAATGATACCCTGAAGTCCTACAGAGAAAGTAATCCTTGTGCAACATTGCTTTGTTCCTGGGTTAAGACAGGTGGGGGATTGGATAAACCCAGGAACTGTGGCACTGTTTAAATGCCATACTGAAACTGCATCCCAAAGGTGATTTGCATTAAAGAAGGTTGAGAACACAAACCATGAAAATGCTGAAGGATAGTAATATAAGTAAAGGAAAAGCAGGAGTGATAGTCTTTTATGGTCTAACTTCAGGCACAGGATTAGGGGAATATTTATCCCAACACATGTATGTATAGCTGGTCTGTTAGGAGATCAATTTTATGCTTGTCTTCTTTTCAGACCAACACATTAGTGCTGTTGTTTGGCTGGAAAAAGCAAGAGAGAATATGTTCTTATTGTGCTCTATGCCTTTGCAAACAGCCACAGCTGAGGACTGTCTAGGAGCCCAGACTGAGGACTGCTCAGAGCAGCAGCTGCTGTCGTGTTCAAAGCAGTATTTACAATCACATGCATCTCAACTAAAAAGAAAGGTTGATTGCACACAACATACATGCATTACGGCATGAGACATGACAGCATTAAGCTGCACACACCCTAAAAGGCTTAAATTAAGAATGCAAATGCTTCTTCTTTCAAAGCAGTTCAAACAGCAAGCTATGATGCATTCCATGTAAATCAAACAATGACTGCGAGTTGAGAGCTCTTTAATTACAGAAAAATAAGTCTTTAATTTCATATCAGGTATCATTTTAGACAAGCAATTTCAGTGTGATAGTCCATGAAAAACAAATGCATACTCTATGGAAGTTAAGAGCTCTCAGTAAAGTCACCATAACATAGAAAGTTGTAGTTGAACAAAGCTTCCTATCTGGTTGAACTTCAGCAACCATCATTGCACGCAGTTAAGTTCCTTTAAAAGGTTTGGTTTAAAATTAGAGTTCATTTAAATGACTGGAGGGAAAGGCACTTAGTATTGCAGTTTCCAGAACATGATTTGTTTGTCTTCCCCTCCTGTAATAACACTGTTGCACTGTTCATTCATCCACATGGACATTACAGCACCTGGGAAAAAGAAACAAAACAAAAACCAAACAAATCCAAATGCAAATGAGTGTGGTACTTGAGATGGCAGAACAGATCTTTTTAAGAGAGTTTAGCATAGTCTGATCATTGGATCACATTGGCACCATATATGCTAAGAGGAATTTTAGCAGGCTTGGAGGTAGCTGCTCTTATTCACAGTAATGATCTCATGCTCCATTGCCTCAGCTGACTTTTGGTGCTAGAGGGACGTCATTGCAGTGTGGAATGCAGATGGCAACTAAGGAAAGCATTTATGGAGAATGAGTTTTTTTACTCTGCCATTTGAAATTTTCGTGTTACAAGTATATTCACATCTTGTAGCACATGCCTTAGAAGCCCACTTCTGAAAAGTCCTCAACTACAGAATGATCTCTCCACAGGTCAAGTTCCAGAGTAAAACCTACAGTAGGGAAGTTTGAAACAACTGTTCTTAGTTAAATAGCCTTAAAAACCTAACTGAATAAAACTGAGGTAGTTTTTCTCCACACATCCTGGTTGCTCATGTACTGAGACTATATAGATACATTTAATCAGCCTATAAATCCCCATCCAAAACAAGTTCTCTAGTAAACCTTACTTAACGTTGTTAGACTCAGCCTGGACAGACTGTGACAAAGGATACAGTGCAGTCTATACTGTATTTGAGGGCCAAGAGGTAGAAAAAGGTTGGCTTTCACAATGTTGTGTGAATTAGAAAAATTGAAAGTAATTTCCCTTTGGCCAGTCTTGTAAACAGCAGTATTCCTCCACTGTTATTAGATTTCCTAGGAGGCTCACATGGACCTGCTTTTAATTCTGGTGTTTCATGTACATCTGACATCAGGAACAGCCTGCTGGCTTTGAGATGACTCTCAGACTTTTCAGTACTAAAAGAGCTGGAAAACAGGAATCTCACATTCAGTTTGAGAATGGGAATAGTTCTGGCGTACCTGTATGCCCTTTGATTCTTTCAATAACTTTTCCTCCAAGAACGTCCCAAATCAATAATTCACCAGATTGAGATCCTGATAAGATGGTATTTCCATCCCATTTGAAGCACCTGCAAGTAAGTCTGAAATTAGTTCATGTCAAGCTTTTGCATAATAATAGCCAAACATTTCCAAACTAGGTCAAAAAAGAATTGGAAATAGAGATATGAAACCAAAGGAATCTCCACTTTTTAACAGAGTCTTTCTCGTAAGATTATTCCCAAATTATTTTAAAGAGTCATGACCCAAACTTGCTTCTCTGACTGCCCTAGACCCAACCAGGCCTTCCCATGGCAGAGGATGAAACAATCCCGTAACAGAAGCGGACCCAGTCAGCTACACGTGTGTGATACCCCAGTGCTCTCATGAGCCAACACTTTCACTTCTGCCACTTCGTATTCCTGAAACAATCATTTGAACTGCAAAGATGACTTTCAGGTAAATAACTAGTGAAAGTATATAAGTGAACATGCATATGTGTTTATGTATACCTACAAAAAAAGGAACAAGTGTATTCCATATACAGCTGCTATATTTTTACTCCAGTAACTAAGCATTCCATCTGTTTATCTGATAAACCATAAATAACTGTGTAATTTTCAGTTGGTGGAAAAAGGTGATCGGTCTTTGATTTCAATAGCCAATCATTTTTTAAGATTATTGAAATAAAAAGAAAACATTAAAACAAACCCCCCAAAACAAAACCAAAGAATCAATTATTAGTGACAGAGATGATTTAAGTAAGAAAATTGTCACCTTGTTAAGACATTTCAGTAGCTCAGCTGCTGGAAGAGCTGGTTAGCTACAGCTCTCATCATCTTTAAAGGACATTAAAGTTGTTGAAAAGTTATTTACTTAGAGAGCTGTTTGATTTTGCCCCAGTTTGGAAAGCTTGATCATGATGCACACAACATGGTAGAGTGTCAGCCTTTGCACTCGAAAAAGTGATGTAATAAAACAAAGTTCCCAGTATTACTGCCCTTTCCACTCTGCAGTCACCAACTATCTCCACGCAGCTCCATAACCTGCATGGTCTCAGCATTACCTCTGTGGCTCTTCAGCGGTCACAGAAGATATGAGCATTCCAGTTTGTACATCTATTACTTTAAAACAACAGTCCTCTCCTGTGCTCAGTAGATGTCTGCTGTCTGTACAAAAGAAGAAAGCAAACAAAAGAAACAACAACAAAAAACATGTTCAGACACTCTGCGATCAGTGTGTTGGATGTGACATTGCCTGACCTACTCATCTATAAATAATTTACTGGAAATTAAGTCTCTAAGCAAGCAAAGGTAAACAAGACTGGTTTAGAATCTAGACCACTGGTCTACAGCCTAGCATGGCCTTGTATACAATTAAATTCTTTACAGTGGAGATGTGTGACAATCCAAAATATCTCACCATCCCCCTTAAGGCAGTAATTCTAATAGGAAAGATACATTACATGGTATCAGGAATAAGATTCCCTTTGAAACTCCCAACAGTGCATACTAAAAACGGAAATCCAACGTACCAGGACTAAAAGCAGCATGAAATACAGTCCCAGAATGACATGGCAACTGGTGCAACGCTGTTGCTGTAGAAACATCCCAAACACTAATGGTACCCTCTTTGGTTCCAGATGCCAGTATGGTATTTGCAGCATTAAGGTCGATTGTATTTACCTAGGAGGATAAACATCCCGTGATTTTTCCTATTCTTTCATGTGAGCCATCTTGAGACAGGTTTTAAACATACGCAAAACAAGCCCATTATCCCTAAGATGATATTTTACTTATGAAAGGCTTTGAATTTAATTCTCAACATCCTTAATGAAGTACAAGTATGAAAAATCCAAACTATAAAAAGAAAAAATAGGTCCCTTTGAAGATATTTTAAAAAGCTTTTGCTTTGCAGAATCAGAAATGCTAAGTGACATTTCAGATTGCTTTTAGTACCAATACTCTCCATCTAAATGCCAGACTCTACCCTTAAGGGTAAAATTTTCACTTTTAAAAAACTTTCTACCCATCAGTTGTTTCCAATTCTCTTGAGTACAGTTCTTAAACGTTACCAGAACTGTTTCAGTATTTGCCAACGCTGTGACCTGTTAAAAAACTAACTCTTAGGAAGGTTTAGAACACAGTAATTCTAAATATCTTACCAGAGTGACATTAGAGGCTATAAACAAAAGTATGCAGTTACACATTTATGATTCACTGCACACAATGTGTTTATATATTTACAGTGAAATTCACAAAGATATTTGATAGCATGGTAAACAACTCAGGAATTCTTTTTCATCTGCTTGCCTTACATTAAGAGGAAGCTGTAACAATCAAAACACTTGAAAAAAGATTAGTCTGTTTTCAAAACCAAAGAAGTAAACAAAAGCCACCCAATCCTTCCTGCCCCCATAGGAATTCTGTGCATACAAGCTGAGCAAGACAAATTAAGAAACCTCTGTTTACACTGGTGCTTCAGTCCCCAGAAGTGGACCTTTCAACCCAGGAAGCACGGAGCACTGGTGCAGAACCATCAGACAGTGAAAACCCCAAAACAAAACAAAAAGCCCCTAAACTTATTCCCAAAATACACTCCTCAGTCCCATACCCAATCCTTGTGCTGTACCACTAGATCATGATTTAAATGATCAATTAATTTTATTATTCTGAGATACTGTATCAACATACTTACACTAACATCATGTTCTAACTCTGCAAGCAGTTCAAAGTGGTGTTTTTTATTGCTCAAGGTCTCTCCAGGAACGCAGTGCCACACCTACAACACAGATAGTTAAGTTTGCTCAAGGAAGCAGTAGCATAACCTCAGATGAGTTCCTCCAGTGCTGAACTCTCACATTACAAGGAGGGCTGCTGGTGTTCACTGGGGCCTTGCCTACGTGGCAGAATACAGCAAGAAATGGCGCCTGAACTCATTTACCCTAAGCAGAGCCATGTGCTAAACACAGCTCTGCTGACTCCAGATAGCTACAGAGCTAAGAGTGGGTATATCACTGCCCTGAATGTGTACTTTCCAAAAAAATCATACACAGCAGGCTTTGGGAAATTATTTCCTGTGTCTAGCTTCCAGATTATCTTTCCAGCTAACTGTAGGCATGCTCTTTAAATTAGCAAGTTTCTGGTCCTCTTAGCTGAAGAATGTAAACTATAAAATTATTAAACATTTTAGAAGTCTATTCCACCCAGGAAACAGAATCGCCAAAGTCACAAAACATTCCAGTTCCTCCAACAAATACAGTTTGTCTTCAGAATCCTCATTTTTTACAGTAAGTTAGAATGAATGAAATTTCTTGAAAAATAACACTTTAGCTTTGAAACAGTTGAGCTAAAGCTAAACGAAGAATAAACTCTAGAAATAAACTTGCTGTGATACCAGCTAGGTTATTACTCTAGTACAACAGGTACATCCACCCAAAGCATTTGGCTGGCTGAATATTACAAAGTGCTGGCTATAAATAGTTATACAACTGTTAACAACCCCATCTACAGACCTTCACAGTGGAATCCCAAGATGCAGAATATAAGCGCCCATCACGCCAACAGATCTTGCTGACTGCATCATCATGGCCCATTAGGACATCTTGCTGTCTTCCAAATGCAATTGAATAAAAATATCTAACAGGAAAAGGTTATAAAAGCATTTCATCTTTGTAAAACTTAAGGGTTTTTTTCTAAATAAAGTAACATTGTTTCTGTAGTTTCTAACAGAAATCTAGCCAGAAGAAATAGAAATACAGACACTGTGTTTTAACAACGAATTTCTGTATCATTATCTAAAACCATAAACATAACAACCAAGGCACTCCAAGCAATTCAATAAAGTCAGTAGGAAATAAATACACACATATGATTGTCCCATGAAGAACTTATGACAGTGGTATCTCCTGGTAAGATTAGACAAGATGACAAAGCCTGTAAGAAAAAAAAAAAGTAGTATTCAATTTCTTACCCCAAATTCAATAGAAGTATATTAACATGCTTTTGGAGAACAAGAAGCATTTTAACCTTCTATAAACATAACATGCAGATGTTATATGAACACTGACCAAGAAAAACCTTAGAGGTTGGACACTGAACAGCAGGAATACTTAATCTCTGTTAAATAAAGCTAATAGAGACATTCAGAAATACATGCAGAACTGGTAGATCTTTCCAAAGAAGCTGGTATTTCAAGGACACGGTATGTAATTTCCCATTCAGAAGTAACTGGGTCAGATCATCTTTCAAGCTGCTGTCAGTTCTAGACACAAATAGCTAACAAACTAAAAATGCAGATTTCTTTTGATGCTTGTTCTCCATCACAGGTACTTATCAGCTCAGCTCCTTCAAAGAGCAAATTTAACTGTCTAATTCCTGCTACTCTCAACAAGAAACGTTATTTACAGATGCCTGCTCAGTTACATTACTATCACTGGAAACAGCAAGGAAAAAACCAACCATCAGCCCAGTACTTCTACCTGATGTCATTACTGGTCATGTTTTAAGTCTATTTGAAAAACAGTAAGCTGCTGGACTGTAAAGACTACTCCTTGCTGAATTACATTACTCTAAGTGTTTAGATCAGCACTAAAACTACAGCGGAGAAGAATAAGAGTATACAAGGCCTCCTCATGAAAAACAGACTTTTGGCTTAGGAGTCAAAGAGCTCCCTTTTCAGTGCCAAGAAGTGATGTTCCTAATACGTTTCCCCTTGCTGAAGCATTAGGAATTGATGTATCTCAATTCACCTGCTAGTGTGTCCCATGGCAGACCACAGGGTCTTGATCCTGCAACTTAACTTGGGGACCAGTCAGAGCATGCTATGGCTTCCGTCTGGGCAACACATTTGCCATTCTTGTTCCCCCCACAGATGATGGTAGAGAGAAAACTGATATATCTTGGTGTCTTGCAACAATAGAAGACTGAACATGACAACTTGGAGTGTATGTTTATGACCCAGGTCTGGCCACAGTGCTCAAGCACAGAAAATCAAATTCAGAATCCCTTTGCCAGCTCTTTTAGGAGCAGGGGAAAAATGTTCCAAAGTTGCTGAGATCATTGCTCATGGAGGAAGGATGGCTCATTTTCACCCAACACAGATTCCACTCCCTGTGCTTGGTTTTCCTTTGCTGGCTGACTCATAGGCTTCAAATACTCAGGTGCAGTAAGGCAATTCTGGATGTGAGCATGTGGGTGGAATTTAAGCTTTGCAATTCTGGTCCCAATGGTAGTTCAAGGTTGCTCAGGAAGACACCTCTGCTGATGCCAGGCTCTCTTTGTATACCACAAGCTCTTCCCTGGATAGCAGGGCAACTCAGAACACAGCCAGTGTAACCATTTAATGCTCCTTCCCCACGTTTGCAGAATGTGCTCTGTCTCTCTGGTGGCCTGACAGAGTCTCAATTCATTCTGATAAATTATTCACACACAATAAAACTGAGTAGGCAGGGGAAAGAAAAGAGGCATTGATGGATGCTAAGAGCCATCTCGCTGAGCAGCTTTCAGAAGGTTCCCAATGATCTCCTTCTTATTTTGACAGCAACTTACCATGTTTGAAAAGGACACACTTCTCTGGATGGTTTTTGATTCTTTGGAAAACATCTTCAAAGTTGAATCTGGGGATAAGGGACAAAATAGAAGATAAAAGGACTACTTTATATTCTAGAAGCTAATAATTTTGTTCCTGCTTGAATATCTTACTATGAGAAGCAGACACAGGTTTCTCATAGTCTCTGAGAAACTCTTTATAAGGCTTGTGACTTGGGCCTGGAACTACCCTGTTTTGTACCAGTTACAGATGGACTACCCCAAGCTCATAAAACTCTTAAGAGAACTCTAGTATCTAAATGGACAAACTTCCATTATTATCCATTATTATTATTACTGAAATTATCTCCCAAGCCTAAATAATACTGAAATGCTTGAGTCAAAATCTAAAACAGAGCAAATTCATATAGATAAGCTATTTACTTACATCAGATATATATTTCAGTTTCATGTCCTTTTGTTGAAAAAACTCCATTAACCTGCATTTAACACTGCAGGTTGGTAAATACCTGTGCAATACTTACCCTGGGATGTAGTGAAAACAGAAGACCCATTGCAAGTGACAGCTATTCCAGTAATTGCCCTGTTTAATACAAGTAAGCTTGTGAGTGACTTCATAGGTTTTGAAACTTAAGCACCATACTGTAAATAGACTACAGTTGAAATCTGTTATTTGAGCTCTGTAAGAGCTAAGACATTCAAGGAGAATAAAAACACTACAGTGGTGTGTTATCTGCCTAGAGACAAAAATATACCTTGACATAATATGTGAAACACCAGGACAGGATCCTCATAGTGTTCTGTAAGAACTCTATCTTCATCAGAAGAGACTTGCCCATGTGAGAGGATAAATGGTTTCACATTTAGTTTTTCCGATTAGCTACACAGTCAGGAAGCTGCCTACAAGCAGATACTGAATACCCCAAGTGTCAGGAATCAGAACTTGCACATCTTTTCTCCTTTAATTTGACACTAGCAAAGTCACTATAGGTAGAAATTTAGCCAAAGCTTGTGTCAGGGAATTTAGGATGCAAAGCTTAGCCTCCTGCACAGCCAAAGTTCTGTTACACAGCTGTGTGTCTTACTATCTCTCAGCAGTCTTCAGAAAAAAAAAGTAATAAAAATAATCAGAAGCTGAAACTTGAGTCTCTTCAGGATCAGGATTTCTCTAATGCTGACAATCTGGTAACAGGTTTCTCACTACAAATATTACCTTGTTTTAGGGACATGGTAATGTTTTCCTAGATTGGATTACAGTCACCAAGAAAGTAGCTGGACTCAAGGTAGTAATAAATCCTCGTAACCAGCCCAGTCACTAGGACAAGAGATGGGGCCAAAGAAAAACCTGTTCTTTAAAATATAGCTGACATTGTTCATTATTAGGTATTTTCAAAGTTCACCTGAAGTGCCTCTACTGACTCTTGACTCCCTGGGAATCCATCAGAACAGTAGTTTGGTACCTGGATTAACTGAAAACCTATAGCTGGAGACTTGGCAAACTGCTCACACAGCAGCAGCTTGAGGTGTACAGCAGAACAACTTAAGTGTTTAACCTTTCAAATCAGATGGGATGAAGAAGTTGGGTCCTCCTGGCGTTATAAAAAAAAAATAAATGGAAGTCCTTATCTAGCTGCTGTTATCAGTTTTAGAGAAGAGTAATCAATATCTGCTTCAGGTATTAAAATGGTAATGAACTTATACAGATCTAGAGCTAAGGAAAAACAACAGCAAAAATCAAGCTGACAAATACCTTCTCTGGATTCATAACCCATCATATACTCAAATTCATCTTGCATAATCAAATCACTAAGTCATCTCACAAAGAAAAGTATTTACCTTAAACTCTAACCCATCATTCAGATTGATACACAGATCCCCCACCCCAGTTTAATGGAAGAATTTTGACTGAAAAGAATAGTACCTACTCTTTGTGAATTTTATATTGCTTATCTAATTTTAGTTTGGCAATATTGTTCCAGGCAAGTGTTATACTTTCTTCTGTCAAATCTTCAAATGATTCTTCATTTGGAGAAACTGCAATAAAATGCCACGATAAAGTTTCATCACAAATAGAAAATAAAGACATATTTCAAATACCTAGGTAGCTGACAAATATGAAAGTACAGAAATCATGCAGCGCTTCAGGAATATGACCCTTAGGCTAATGCAGAGAGTCACAAGATCACTAACTTTTTTACCCAAATCTCTTGCTGAATTTGAATAGGCTTACACAGTCAAAATCAGGATTTTTATCACCGAATTAGTGCTTTTAAACTGGAGACTTTACAGAATATAATTCCAAAATGGAAAACAAACAAACAAAAAAGAAAACCCAAAAACTCTGCAGTGATGTTTTGATGTCCTTTGGAATGTCAAGGGCTTTCCAAATGGAAAAGAGCTAGAAAAGCCATTTACTGCTACAATACAGTATATTGCTTTTATTATTCTATTGCATTCTGTTAAGAGTGTTACAACTTCATTTCACTGTGCTGTTGCAAAAGTTAAAGGATGAAAAATGCAACAAAACTGAGATAATTAGATGTCGATTATTATAAAACGGTCAAACCCAAGAGAAACTGTTATGTGTGAATCAACGACTTAGGCAGCAAACCACCACATCTATTTAACACATATGACCATTACTATCAGCACATACAACTTTCAAAGCCACTCTTGCCATCTGGATGCTACAGGTTGCCACGCTAAGTAGGACTCATTGTCACTCCTCTGCTTAAAAGCAAAGGCCATCAAATGGTAAGTGAATTGAAGACAATCAAATGTGAAAAACCTTTCCAAGTGATACCTGGGCTGAATCTTCAGCCCAATTTATAGCTAAATCACTCTATACATTACAAAGACAATAGCATCTTAGTTTCAGAGAAATGATGTAAGTCCTGCCTTGAACAGAAGCCTGTGAGGGCATTACAATCCTTTCCTTGAAGAAAGTTATTCAATCAACTCTGGCCCTACAGTATGTAGGAGGGATAAAAAACTCCCTTCAGGTTTTCATTCAAGTCATGGAAAAGGGAAAAAAATTCAGATGCTTAATTTAAGTTCTTAGGGTTTACTTTGATCAGGCCAATTAATTGATTACCCCTAAGACATTCCTGTTGAAACCCCAAACAAATCATTACATCATTTTTAAAATGCCTGCAGATAAGGTCATTGCAACTGCTGTCACATCAAGTCGAATTTGAAGTGTCAGGAAAGGCCAGGGATGATTGCCCTCCCACAGCTTCCAAAGCAGAGGCTGGACAGTCCCAGAGGAGACCACTGGAACAGAAGGCAAAATATAGGGCAACATCTGTATTTTCAAATTTGAAACTGGTCTAGTTTGTTTTTCTTTAAGATTTAGTTCATGGATTTATCTTCAGTTGGCTTACAGGAAAAGCAGCCCAGAGAGTTGTATAATGAGATCCTGCGGGAGAAAGATACTACTCAAAATTACAAATCCTTTACATTGTCAGTTTATCTATTAAACATTTACCTGGAGACTCAGCTATGGAAATGCTGTGACTAGATGTTCGAGACAAGCTTTTCAATTTCGGAATTATCCTTTGAGGATGAGGGGTTGTAAACAACTGTTTTGGCGTCTGTCCAAACTCCAGGATTTGTGTCAGCAGAGCTACTTTTTCATTGGGGTCCATAATACTTTACAAAACAAGATACATAATTAAGCCAACGAGGCAAGTAGTATTCTTCCCTCCCCCCCCCTGAAGGCATGGGCCTGCATGTGCAGTTACTACAGCACTGCAGGCCATCACACATTCTTATAGAACTGATTTACTGCAGATTCACAATCATGTAACAGCTTCATAACTTTGTTTATGTAAAACGACAATATTCTCAATGACTGAAAAAATGAAGCAATTTCACAAAAGCCACACTGAAGAAATGCTCAAGTAACAATCTTTCAATGCAAGCTAAAACTGAGAACATGATGCTGGTTCTCTGCATATTTGGGAGTATAAAATGGAAGAGAAACATCGTTCATGTACAGAGCCCTTCTACAGCCAGCAGAGAACTTGGAGAGATACTGAGAAACTTAGCTAACTGCTTTAACAAAAACATTCAGATTCTTGTTAATTACCTGTTTAAATCCACTCCTCCTTCATAAGTTAATGGGTGAAACACTGGAAAAAAAAGTTTATTTGTACAATGTAGATATACAAGGCTCATTTTTTTTTGTCTTCCTATAAATAAAGCTGCATTTTTAACTCACAAATAAGCTATTTCAGCAGGCATTAGTTTGACGTCTGACATTTTAGTCTTGGATTTTTTTACCTGAAAAAAAGTTTAGGATTTCTAAGAGACTTTCAGAAAGTTTCAGGAAGAAATCAGTACTTTCATAAAGGAAGGATCACTTATTTAAACTTTATTAAATACCCCAATAAATAAATAAAACAAATAAATAAATAACCAAGCAAGCACAGTTGCATAACTGGATCTCTGGTAATTTTTAGACAGGGAACAGAGAGTAATAAAGAATGATCAGAAAGGTTTGTGTATTCACCTTTCCAGCTGAATTGCCATGACGCAAATGACTTTGGGGCCTCTCCTTAAGAATATTTACTTTGACATAAGTTCATTCATACACATATACATACACCTTCTGCCTCTCTTATCTACTTAAGTGTCTGCAATTCATTATGCTAATAAAATTCCATACTGCAGCAGAAGCAGCACATCATGCATAAAAAGTGCTCTCATTAGTGCTATCTTTTGAGAGGTAAAAATATAGGTGCCATAATTTATATGCTGATTTACTGTATTTAAAGTCTGTGGTATGTTGTAATTGACACTTATGCTCACAGTATGACTGGATGCCAAACCCTGAAATTCTAAAAATATAGCCAATCATACGTTAAGGACATGTGGAGAAANAAAAACCCCAACAAAACCCAAAAACCCCACCACCCAACAAAACAAATCTTACGTACTGAGTACCAAAATGAGGAGTTGCTTATTCCTACCCTCACTACTGTTATAAGAAGGTCTTCTTCTAAACTTATTCTATGTTATTAAGTGCAAATTATCTCAACATTAGCTGTTACTTGTAGTCCTTCAACAGGATCAGGGCTTCTGGAATAAACATCCTAAAAATCTGATCTGCTACTCTTCTTTTACCAAGAGGGCATTTCCTTACTGGGTAGTAACATACACAGCTAAAATATCAGACTGATGAATAAGTTAATAATCAGTAATACTGTTAGGTGTAAATAAACACATCTACACAGCAGTCACATAACAACACCCCCCTTTGTAAGGGCCCACAGTGATGAGATACATGTTCAGAGTAAGGCTGCAAACAGTGAACTGTCTCACATACAGTCTTATGTATGTATACAAGGACAAACCAACACCCACTTTTTCCTTCATTCTTGCTCCTAAAGACCTGGAGCTCATTAGCCCATTCTTTCCCTTGCCAATTCTCTCAGGAGGAGGAAGAAATTGTGTTGAAATTCTCTCACTGAAATTACAGTGGAGGAAAGTTAAATACATGTTTATTCGGAGACCCTGCAGGCTCCCATTTTTAACTGGGAAAAATTAATTCCATACTATATTGCCACACTGTGACATGCAAGCAATTCCCAGCAATGCTACAGAATCGTCTTGTCCACCCCCTGAAGCACATCTTCAAAGATGCAAATCACCATGAAGGCAATACTACCAGATAAGTCACTCTTTCAAATAAGGATCAAGCATTCAAAGCACAGTTACGAACACTCAAAGCAAAACAAGCATTACAGATATGTTGGGATTTACCATTCCTGCCTAGTTGAAGCATCCCTTTTTATATTTTTGCTAGTTCTATAAATGTGTATTTACCGTTGTGAGCTGCAACTGCCTCACTTCCTTTCTGCTTGTAGCCAAATATGATGTCAATCCATTCATGAAGATGTTCCGATACATATGGACTTTCTAAAGCCTCTTGGCTCTTCTGAAGAAAGTCATCAGGACCTGACAAAAGAAAGGTTAATTAAAGGAGAAAATATCCCATTCAATATTGGTATCCGTCTCTCTTCCTCCTCTTTCTTGAAAAGCCAACCAAACACCCCATGCTAAACCTCAATCTTCTTATAAAAATTAAAAGCACCTATTAATTATGTCAATGTTTTAAAGAAAGAATTCATTTAGAAGAAACTGGAATGGACATTTTTGAGGAAGAACCATGATTCCAGCAATCTAGAATTAATTAAAAATACAAGAAGTTTGACTATTATTACCTGATGCCCAAGGTGGAAGCTCTACATCTTCAACCATCTTTCCACCCTGCCTTTTTCCCAAGTCCAACTTCAAACTGTTTACTAGAAAACTAGAATCATTTTCATAAAATTCTGGAATCAACTGGAATTTAAAAAAAAACAAACAAAAATAAAACAAGTTTTGGTATTAGTTTAGTTTTGATCACTTAAACAGATCATTCAGTGGAAATAAAGTTATTAAAGCTCATATGTCAAGCCCAAAAGTTGGGCAGGTTTTCCAGGTTTTCCTTACAAGACAGTTCTCTGAGCTAAATTGCTAAATTTAAAGTGGCACACATCTTCAACACGTAATGTGTGACATATAAATCCATATCTACGAGCACCTTCAGAACTCTCATTGCATAGCTACCTTCTTATTTTTAAGACATCAAGTAAGAGTCAAGACTAAAATCTAAAATAAAATTAAAATTATGCCAAAGTTTCAGAGGTTAAATAAATTATTTAAATACCACCATATCTAACCATTAATTGTAGACTTTTTTTTAAAAAACATCACTGTATTAAATAATGTTTCTTTTATAAAGGAGTTTAACAGTATTTAGTATGTGACAGTTTATTATTCTCAGCATATCTACAAGTTAGGGTTTCTCAAGGCTCAAAACCCCAAGATACTA
Source organism: Rhagologus leucostigma (assembly GCA_013397725.1). Taxonomy (NCBI): domain Eukaryota; kingdom Metazoa; phylum Chordata; class Aves; order Passeriformes; genus Rhagologus; species Rhagologus leucostigma. The sequence continues at coordinate 795,473 of VZTD01002213.1, read as the reverse complement.
CTTCTACAGTTTAACCTCTCCAGATGTAGTGTTGCAATACATCCAAAACCTTACAAGATTCCAGCAGACAATACATAAAATTGCATCTTTTCAGCCTCAATCCACACTCTGGTAATTCCCATGTACTTCCAATAGCATTCACAATGATACTTCTGTTAAACTAAAAGCCAGAAAGCAGGCACAGACAAGCAAACATGGAGTTGATATAGGATTAATAGACAGTTAATAAAGGATTCATAAAATGCAGTCATCAGCCTTAAAAAAAACTCAAAAAACCCAAAAACCCAAGCCCACACAACTGAAAAGCACAACAGCAAAAAACAACTTAACACACTCCAATCAAACATTCTCAAATCAACAGTAGATGAGAAAGCTAAACACAGATGAGAAGATTTGAATAATTTTCCAGCCATTTACCTCTTTGAAATCTGTTGCACCATCCAAACAGTTTTTCCAGGTTTCTGCAATACTAGATTATACAGATCAATCACACATTTGTTAGAAAAAATATTTTTTAAGGCTTTGCACTCCCCATTGATGCATATTTGAAAACTAAACCAGCCTAGTTATAGACAAAGTGTAAACAAACCTGTTGAACATTCTGTCAGCGTGATCAAACTTTCCATTCTGCAGACAGAGCATGTATTCCGGAGCTTAGGAGAAAGAAAAACAGCATCAGCTTGCTCCAAACCCTGTCTGCTTTGGAGGTAACTGTCTGCTCAGAGAGCATATAAAAGGTGTCTTACCAACTCTAACGAGATAAAACAAAACATAACCCGGAGAAGAATAATGGCTTCCGTACATGAACTTGGGCTCAGGCATTTCCTGATAACGTGTCTGCAACACAGGAAGAAGAAAGAAATGTCTGTTTCATATCAGCACTCCTGCTTTCCCTCAACACTGAACACATACATACTGTTTCTTTTTAAAGACACAGATTAGGACCACCCTCAATTTTTCTTCTAATGATAAAACAAACTCTTAAGTTCTAATAACCACGCAGCTTTAATCAGAGAAGTAAATTAATACAGCAAAATAGTTGTTACAACTGGTCATCCAGAACTACCAGGTTTTCAGGGTTTTTTTCCTCTCTCATTTTAACACATAACTGCAGCGACTCAAATTCAAAGAAGTGCAAACAAATGCTTCCTTTTTGTCTTTCACATCAAGTTTAATGAGAGTGTGGAAGAACATACTGACTTCCATCTACCTGGAAGATTCCTTCCTGTCTGAAGCTCCTATGCGTTACTCTAAAACGTATCATAATATAAACAAAATGACATTTACTGCAGTAAGCAATGAAGCCAATAACAGTTTGAGCAAAGTCAGATCTTAGAAGGAAGACAGTTTATATACTGTTATTGTAAACACAATATTGTTCATATTCTTGCCTTCTACAACCCCAGGAAGCTATATGATTTTGAAATATTTAAATCTTTTTTATCAATATAATGGAGTTTTTCTGGCAATATTATTTTCTAATGTTCTGTAAAATATTTTGGAATAATTAGCTTACCATAGAAGACAGTAATTCTACACAAATAATTAAAAGCCAAGCAACTGAGGACCTTTCTAAGTCTCTAACTATGTGTTTGACAGCTTATGAAAGGAAAGGCTACCTTGAGAAATAGAAAAACGTGATGCACTGTTATAAGCATACCGAATTTTCAAGTTAGTGCTCTGACCTCCATGGATCCAAATTTCCTCCCTCTGAAGTACTCTCCCTCAAATTCAGCTTTTTCTTAAATGGAAATACTTAAGATTTCTACTACTTTTTCTTATTTCTTTCAAACATGTGTTTTACATTACACATTTAAATCCATGGGTTTTCAAGTTTCATAAATCCATGTATGTTTACAGCATCTCAGTCAAATGGATTTGGGGATATTATTTCAAAAGTAAGGCAAAACTTTTAAAAGCATATATGTATGAAATGGTAGTACGACAGAGGAAATGGATTCAAATAATTTTAAATTAGCACTGACAAAACCAGTACTGATGAAACTAAGATGGAAAATAAATGTGGAATGGTTATAGGTATGTTTGCTTCTGATAAGGTTTATAGTTAACTTTAGATATAATAATTCATAAGACATAATTCCCAAAGCTTGCTGAACAAAGCTCCTTTTACTGCCAATATGTACAAGGCCCAAAATGTTAAGCATATAAATGCCAAGATATACATACCACGAGTCTATCCAGCCTTTCCTTATTCAGGGCACCAACTGGTTTACTAAGGTCACGAAATGTTTCAGGCTTTGTCAGATCTAAAAACAACCAAAACCATGGTTATAGACTCCAAGCATTCTGCTAGACATTAATGTACTCCAATCAATATTTAAAAACAAAGAAACCCCCAACCTATCCAAGCAGCAACAAAGCAAACAAAAACCAACACAGAACCCCTCCAATAATTTTCTCCCTCCCTACTAACTGCAATCCCATAAAGTAGCACTGTAAATGGCTACTCATCTTCCTTCAAAGTACATATAATCTCATACCTCTTGCTTAAGAACTAACAGTTAATATATGGGACAGCTATTACAAGTAGTATCACGTAGTCAAGGTTCTGCTACCAAAGGCACAAAAGCAGCTGTATCGTCTTCCTCCTACTCACTAACCATTCTGTCAGGCTACAGTTAAGTCCCACCATACAACCAGACTGAAGTGTTTGAGCAGGTGCTGATGAATACCACGACATTCCCCTACTCTGCTTCTTGCAGAGGGACACAATCCTCAAAAGGACAAACTCCCAACACAAACTGCACTAAGACCCTTAATCAAGGAGTCTATTTAGGCACAAGCCTTGTCAGCCTCTTGCATTCAATTTGCAATGCTAAGAACTATAAAAGAACACCTGGATTCTACACATTTCAGTGCGTATAACTTGTTAAAAAAAATAATTTTACTGGTTCTGTTCCATTTATAAGAGTCACAGAAAGTCTTTGAATGCTCAGTACTGCTGATTTGCAAAGCAACCAAGCAGATGTTTGGTACATACTCTGTATCTGAGGAGTACAATACTCAACAGAAAAAGGTGATGTATTTTGTCCCTTAAGCTAAAAGGCAGGGGTAAGTCCACAAGAAAACATCTAGGATCACTAAAGCCAGGTTCATTTAGATGTAACATGAACTTCATGCAGTGTAAAAGCCCCCCCCCCACATTTCTAGTTGGCCATGATGCACTAACATGCCTTTTTGTATACACATACCTAACACTGAACTAGAGTAGTCTGCTATGATCCAAGGAAATACAGGATACTGGGAGAGATCGTTGCAGCTTCTATCAGCCAGATTGTTGAGATGGAGAAGATACTGGTAATTTGATATATGTCCTCGCTGCCACTGCAACATATAACTTTCAGCTGTGTGCTCTGCAATGTGATTTTCTAAAATAAAATAAAACATTAAGAGTGATGAGGTTTGGAGTTCGACCCCCAAATCATACCATGATTAACATTATGCAAGATACTATACAATAATTAAGGGCATAGATTCATAATAGAATAAGTAGGAATTAATTGGCAACTTCATGTTTCCATCACTACCATAGCTTTTCAATATCTCTGCAAACGGGCCTAAATCGCATTTGGCCAGAAAAAAAAAAACATAAAGAAGGAGTTCTGAAACCAAACACAGTAAAAATGGATGAACATTTACATAGGAATGGAAAAATATTTGCAAACCATGAACAACTCTCTCAGCAATCTGGCAACCTTTAAGATTTCAAATTTCTAGAAGCAGTTCTGCTAGAGCCAAGAAAAAATTAAATATATTTTCCTACTACAACCAAGGACACTCACTATCAATAACTTGTGGAAAGAAGTCATGTATGTACATTAACAGGATTTAATTTCAGATCCACTGAAACACAGAGTAGAAGAAAACTTGACCCACACTCAAGAAAGTAAGAATTATGCACCTGGAGTTCTCTTTGAAGTATAGGCAGGAGCTCAAGAAATTCAAACTGTACTACTCTCTGCTTATTAGCTGTAATGTCAAGGTATGCTGCCGGAAAACTGGGTTATTTATTTATTTTTAAACTTGCTTCCATTGATTCAGTATACAGCACTTGGGCAAGTGCCTGAAATAGAATTGAAGGACTGCAATCATGGCACGACAGCAAGAAAGAAACTTGGATTAGATTATGGCAGGCCTCTATTTTAGCTCAGCATAGGGTAGAAAAACATATTCCAACCTTTCCTTCACTTTAGTACTTTAAACTCTACAAATAAAAAGTGTTAGCACCTTCAAAGAGAGGCTCTTCTCCTGTCAGAGAGAGATGCCAAGGTGCTACAAACACTTTTAGAGAAAGGGCTCACCCTTTTTTTATTTTACTAAGCTCCAACATCATCAGCATTTTTATCTACACCTTGAAATTTCACCTTAGAAAATTATCCAGAAAACAAAGTCTGAAGCAGGGTAACAGCATGCAGCTATTTCAATACAGAGAAAATTATGTCAGAATCTATTTCCTTTTCAAAGAAAAATCTAAAAGACTAAAACAATTCTCAAGAAAAATTATCATTCCTTCGTGGCCTTTTCATTTTTCTTTGTGAAGCAGGATGGAAATATCAACTGATATTTAGGTGAATTCATTGAAACAGAACTAGAGTCCTGGTACAATAACAAAATAGCACAAAATTTACATAAACATTTTCAATATTGGCAGTAAATATGAGTTTCAGTGTTTCAAATTACAGAAAAACTCAGCCTTTTTCTCCGTTTTCCAGGACACACACATTTTAGGAAGTTTCTGTTTAAATCTGCAAAAAATATCCATCACTTCCTAGGAATTAATGCATACAAGATTTAATAGAAATGAGAATGTAACTGTTTCAGAATGGTAATTTCCATCAACCACTTCTAAGAATGAGGACAGTTCAGGTATTTATGTGTGCACTGGAAATTCACCCATTATAGGAAGTTTCTCAGTGGGTCTTAACTGAGGGCCTGGGGGATCCACATACAAGCTAGTCTATATTTTTTCAGCAAAACACAATTAAGCTGTGTGGATCTTATTTATCCCTTGCTTTGAAGATAGAGTTTTGTGGCTTTGTTTGTTTCACTGGTTTGATTTTTGGTTTGGTTTTTTTCTTGAAGCGGGGTGGGGGGAGAAAGGGGGCTGTTAAATGACAGTGCATATCAAGTTGCAAATCAAAAGACTTAGTTTTGCCTTAATAATGCCACCTCAGCTTTCACACTCAGCTCTTCAAACACAACCAAATAGATGCCATTTCACAACATTCATTTTGATCTTTGCTTATTTCTATTAGAAATTGTTACAGCTTATATATCTGTTTATTCTTCTCATTCTTGCCACACATCAACAGAGCAAATCCCAGACAAATTTCCCTTCACAAGGTACTACACACTACATTAATAAATAAATACTGCAAACCTATATATGTTGCAATAAGGAAATAGACCTCATCTCGATCCTGATAGTTGTAGAATTTCAAGTAGATGTCAGAACACAGATCATTTTCTGTGCAAAATACTTCAAGTCCCTGAAAAGTTAAAGGGGGGGGGAAACAAATGAGAGCAATTATTGACAGGCTGTAGTACTTGTGGTTTTTAACAGAGTGTCCCAGTTACTAATATCTAAGACTTATGACTATACTAGCATAGTTTTGCCCATAAAATCTGACATATTAAATTTTGTATTTCCAATCATAACAGCATTCAGTTTACACTGAGCCAATAGATTGGCTCTGTCTGGATTGATTAAGCATAGGTAACAGACATTTCATTCTTTGCATCACTCCATTCACTTAGGCAAAAAAAAAAGTATATTTGGTTTAAATGTGTGTCGAGAAAAAAATTTCTACAAGACTGAAATTTCAGTGCTAACACTGAAAGCGCACAACTGAGGTTTCACTGCAGAACTCTTGTCATTCCTCAGTCATGTATAGTGGGACTCATCACTCCACATTAGTCTCAGTATGAAGCAGTGACCAAACCTTCTCCACGAATCAATCCAGAGAAAATACATCATGAGAGAGAAATTAATTCTATCCTGTGATAGGTGTTTGAGATAAATGGAATGAATTGCTCCCTGATGGTACTCCCTTCTCCCTTCCTCTATACTGACTGCTTACAAAAGAAGTTTTTCATCCTTGTCAGAATTCACTCTGTTTTTATCTTTTTGAGAGCACAGGAAAAGAACACACTTTAAAAAAGGGAAAAAATCATTGAGTACTATTTCACTATTGAATACAGAGTTTTTAAGAACACATGGCTTTTACCTAATGATGCAGCCTGTTTCCGCTGGTCACTTTAAGAAACCATGCATACAGGAAGACATTAAATAAAATAAATGTTTGAGCTTACCAGTGGCATCAGCCCATGTCTTCTTTTATAGATGCGACGCACATTTTGCAGTGTTATTTGTACTACCGGTTTCTGTGGAGGATGAGGGAGGGGGGAAAAAAGATGGACACATTCTAGTAGGTTTATGTTCTTCTACCTTACCCTTCTAAGAGAATCTGAAGTCTTTCTTGACTATAGATACTAGCAATATGAAAACAATATCCATCCATGTCATTTTAGCAGTGGAATAGCAATGCTAAGCAGTTATGTTAAAAAGAGGAAGCTTGTTTTTGCTGTTGGTTTTGCCTGAGTGGCAAAGCAGTTGAGGAATAAACAAGCAGCAGTGTATTATCCCCGAGTCTGTGGCCAGTAACAATGCTCATGCACGAGAGAAGCAGAACACAATAAGGTTTATTAAGACGCAGCCATTGGGCTGCTGGGCAAACTGTGCCAAGGCTGCCACCTGGCGGGTGGAATCAGAATGGCACCGTTATCCTTTTCCTTGCCTGGACTTGCTTCCAGAATGTCAGAATCAGAATAATTTGGGTAGGAAGGGACCTTTAAACGCCATCTAGTCCAACTCCACTGCAATGAGCAGGGACATCTTTAACTAGACCAGGTTACTCAGAGCCTGGTCCCACCTAACCTTGAATGTTTCCAGGTATGGGGCACCCACCACCTCTCTGGGCAACCTGTGCCAGTGTTTTACCACCCCCATTATAAAAAACTTCTTTTTTCTCTATCTAGTCTGAACCTAGCCCGGTCTAGTTTAAAACTATTACCCTTGACCTATTGCAAAAGGCCCTGCTAAAAAGTCTGTCCCCCAAATTCCTCCTCCTTTGTCAAACACACTTTCTCCAATTCCCTTTTCCATTCTCGGCACTAGCTCCAAACATCCCTTCCTCTTGTCACAGACATGATCTCTCTAACTTAATGTTCCTTTCAGAGCACTCAGAGATTTCCCTTTATTTCCCCTGTGTCTGTGTCTCCAGACTCCACTGAATCTTCTGCTCATCTTTCCTTGTCCTTAGGACACTCCAGTTAGGCAGGTTCCTTTCTTGCCCCACAGGGTACCAGTGGATGAGAGCACTAGAGGTGTGTTCCAGTCCTCAGCCCTGTGGAGGGAACTGGCAGCACAGCACTGGGATTAGAGGATGGGTCTAGCTTTGGTACTGCATCCCTGGCCAGACTGCTCCACCAGCCTGCAGGACCAGTCATACCCAGCTGGAGCAGCACCAGGGCTGCTGATGCAATCGCACATGATGACAAGCAAAGTGGAAAAAAAAATTAATCTGAGAATTAAAGTTTACTGGTGATCATGCTACTGCCATGTCCATACTGAAGGTTATTTCACAAAATCATAGCTAAGTCAGTGGCCTGCTAAGACCATCACTACTATTTCTATGACGAAGTTCCAAAGCAGTAATCCATCTGCAACATGCACTCAGTTTTCCTCCAGAGAAAGAAATTATCAGTTTAATAGAAAACCTAGCTAAGAGTTCCCAAAGTAAACTCCATGTACATAAAGCTTTCACTAAGTTGGAACAGCATCAGACTAAGATTGAGAAATTTATCTTAAATGAAATGTTACAAGTATTGATCTTCAAATATTAATAGAGAACAAGCAAAGGACATTTTGTGCTTTGTCAGTAAGAGGTAAACTTTAAGCAAGTTAGCACAGAACAAAGCCTCAGAAGAAGAGATACACTGAATGCAGCAGAGATCAAAGGAAAACTAATGACCTTCTAAATATAACTGAAAATAGTCTTCTTGGAGATGTGCTCTACGTGCATTTCAGAGAAATAGTACAGAAAATTAAAACTGTCCACTAGCAGGGCAGCGTGCTCACATTGTATGCAAGACCATCTATGAGGCACTTACAGGATATCCATTAAGAGGCTGGAAGTACAAGTTAGCATCAGTAACGCACACATGCCCTGGATTAGTCACCAGTGGCGTCACCATTTCTGCTTTACATTCCATATGCAGCGTTTCAGAAATGCTTTGAAATCTACAAGTGAAGAAAAGGAGTAAGTTTACCTCCAGTTCTTACTTTGGTAGAGGCGCCCTTAAACTATTTAGAAACGTTTCACTCAGCTTATAGCCTTGGGACATCAGAATGGGGACTGCACTAAGCCTGTTTTATACAGGAAGAAGTTCTTAGTTGAGACCTCCACTTTAACAGGCACTCCAGAAAGGAACTGCTACATTCTGCTCCAGTCTCAGAGCAGTTGACTTTTCTAAAACTGCAGTTTTATTTGGCATATACTGATGTCCAATTGCAACAGATTCACAGATAATGAAACGTTTTGGAGATAAAGTAACACATTCATCTTCACAACACAGAATTTCCCACTCTCCATTCCAGATGCTTCAGAACACAAAGAAGCTAACTGTCTGAATTAGAGACCTTACACTAACTCAACCAGCCATCTAACGATCAGTGCAGTAGACTAATCAACCAACAAGATGAAAATGATTTCCCAGTAGAAAATTATTAGAAAAGTACCTGTTTTTATCAAATGAAGTTCTAGCCAAGCGTGATTGCAATATAGCAGTTATCTAACACGGAAGGAAAGAAAAATTAGTATGATCTCTGATTCAAATGCAATGAGAACCTAATTATTAAACAGTGATATCACAATTTCATTATTAAACAGGGATATTAGAAATAATCAGGTACTTACCATGGCAGCTTGATCTCCCATCTTATCTAGACAAGAAGCCCTGTAAAGCTAAACAATGAGCTTTAAGTGAAATAGCAGAGATCTCCCATACAGCTCAGAAGTCAACAGAAACAGGAGGGACTTTAGCATTCTTGGTGACAGCATACTAAAAGATCTATTACTATTTCTTTTTAAAGTAGGACATATTTGTTCACTGCTACTGTCATGTTACTACTTTGTCTGCATACTACCACCCTGCATACTAAAAGCTATTATGGGTCGCTTACAACAGCTGTCAGAACCAGCTGCTGTGTTCAATTCTACATTTTAAAAATAGATACTCCAAGATTTTCATCTTGAGACCAAATAGAGCTCTACGTTAAAAATCAAAAGACGCTGTGATGAACTATGCAGGGATATCAAATAACCACATACCTGATGTAGAGTTTGCACAACATCTCCTACTTTCCCAGCAACATCCAGCTGGAATAAGTGTTCTGTTCTACCCTAAAATTAAAAGTACTTTTACTACAAATGAATTTCAAATAGAACTCAGTGGAAAAAAAATAAAATCAAACCAAACCAAAATAAAAACCCCTAAATAATAAAACTCGAAAACTCGGTAAAACTATGCTTCAACAGGAAAAAACCACAGCTCTCAGAAAACGTAGTGAATGGTCTACAAGGATTGCTTACAGCCAACAATGTGAAAGTTTTTGTGAGCAGTTGTCTCTGTATCTCTCCAGCCATATGCAAAGACAACAGCTCACTATTTTGTAACTGATCTGAAACAATCAAAGAAAGACATAAAAGATAAAATGTATTTCTCAATTCCAGCACTCAATGACATATATGGAACTGGCAACAATTCAAGCAGAAGATATTTAGCAGCAACAGAAAAAAATCAGAAAAGATTGAAGGTGAACTAGATTTCTTGTTTAAAAATGCAGAAACATAGCTGCACTTTAGCAAAGTAAATTGTAATGGTTAATTGTCAGAAATGTTTTAGCTGTGGATGAATCATAACTTAGGAGAAAATGAAGTGAAAAGCTTTCCAAACAACCCTTCTGATTCTTTTCATTTTCACTGTGTTGGCAATGGGATAAGGTATTTGTGTGATACTTAATAAATCTTGCACATGGCTGCAAAATAGATGAGGGAAGGACTAGAAGACAAAACAGGTTCAACACATGAAGAATTACCGGAATAAAACAAACAAAGAAAAAAAATAATTTAAAGCCCTAGTTTAAAGGCAGATCTAATCACAAAACCAACCCCAGTTGTTGAGAGAACAGAGATCCTCTCTTGCCTCTCTGCTGTTGACTATAGTAATGCAAATTTATGGACTCCATCATTCTTGAAATTTCTTACTTGAACAAATACATTGAGAAATATAATTCTGTCTTTTTCAATTCTTGGGCAATATGCTAATTAACTCTGCATTTTTATTTTATGTTTGTGTCTTAACTAATCTCACAATTTAAGCAAAGAACCCTTACTTGTATGCCTTGAAGCCTCCAGGCTCAGAATTGGAGCAGACCGACCCCATCAGCAGAAAGCAACCAGGAGTAAGCTCCAATTTCTGCTGTGAGCAGCCTTATCTGCCATTTCTTTGAACTGAGAAGCACTCAGCTGGGAAATATCAATTAGCAATCTCTCATCCTCAGGTCTGAGCAGAACTGAGGAGAAGCCACTTAGCCAGGATGCAGTAACCACTGTACACAGCAGTCAGCTGACAGGTCTGTTGAGCCCACAGAGCTGCACATCAAGGTAAATGGCAAGTGTCAAGTCTGCAGCATGTCCTCCAAGAAGTATCAGAAAGCCATCACAGAAGAATTCCGACATGTTTTTTCAATATGCAATTACATTTTTTAAAAAGCTTTATTGTCATATTCCTCAAATGATAACTATCTTACTCTCTCAGAAATAAGAACATAAATCCTTACAAAGCTCCGGTTTTCTAAGAACAGTGAAAAAATACATACTTACTCTCACTGTTTTATAGGGTGCAATAACATTTCTTTCTTTAATGAGAAAAACCTGAAAGAGTAACAGACATTACAGATTCACACCTTAAAAAATAATAAAATTAATCAGAAGTACTGGTAAATACAAAGCTAAAAACACTGTTTAAGCAAGCAAAACCCTGGGTTGTAATATCCTGCTTTAACTACCCCAGATAAACTGCAGAAAAACAATGAGCTTTTTATCAGCCAACTGCAAGGAGGGCAAGAGTTCAATTTAGTTCAGAGGCTTACTTATACAGTTGATTAGTGGGCTTTTATCCTAATCATATGACCTTCAAAGAGTTGCAATACTAAAGCAAATACACTCAGCCACATTAGTGGGGCAGATCTTCCCCCTCTTCTAATGGCTCAAGGTTCTGTCCAAACAGGAATTACCCCAGACTGGCAACTCACAACATATACTGTGCAAACTTTCTCAAATGAATGCCCTTCTGCTGCTGCTAAACATTTTGCTTCCAGATCCAACCGCAATGAACACCAGATTTCCGCCCTCATCCAGTACCATGCTTTTGAACAGTTTTATTTCTCTGGCGCTAGCCTCATATCTGAGAACATCTTCCCTCTCCAAAACCCACATAAAACTACTTTCCTTCTTCAGAACATTCTCAACGCCTACGAAAAGACTTGACTGCTAGCATATTAATTTGTACACTGTGCCTTACTATCCACCATCTGAAAAGCGACAAACCAGAAATAAGTCTTGGTTTTGCTCTATTTGTAGAGAAGGCTCAAACTTGCTGAATCTCAGGCCTAAGATCAGGATTGGTTCTGAACTAAACAAAACACACTGTACTGCATAACCTACTGTGTTCTACTCCTGGCCCACGAGAGTTGGTCAAACAGAGGTCCTTTCCCAGTGCCTCAGTTTCCTTCCTAGAGGTAGCACACCTGTGGTTCTACACTCCAAGGCATCATGGCAGCAGCCTCAGACCAAGGGCAAGTACTAAACTTGCAAGAATGGAGGTGTATCATCCTCTCTATCCAGAATCCTTCTGGCTGCTACACAGAGCCTTCCCCGTTCCCACCAGCTGACAACAGAGCCAACTTTCACCACACGACCACTGCAAGAAACAGCCAGCTAGAAGAAAGCAAGTGGTAGGCTTAGAAGCCTCTACGCTCAGCATGCCTCTCTAACTGCTACACTAATAAACAACGGGAATTGGTGTTTCATCTGACATCAGCATATACAGACCTGAATGAGGCCATGGGAGAATCAGAATGAGAAACCTGCTTTACATTCATCGCTCTTCTGCAGAATAACTGTACTGAATATTCCACACTATATAAGAAGTAGATACAATGGTTTGGTTTTTTTACTTGTAAGATGAGCAAAATCTTGAGCATGCTGTATTAATTTCCTGTTTTGGAGGACTTCCCCCAATTTTATCTCAAGAAAATATACTGAAATAATCTCAAATTATTATTCCCATTTACCATATTTTAAAGCCATCAGTTCTAAGTTGCCTTTTACATAAAGAAAAGCTGCTTATCCAGCTATGTATTAACAATTTTTTCTGAGTCTAAAAGGCAAAGATGTTTAAGATGTTCTACATGTTCACTATGTGAGGTTTCCCACAAGGCCAAAACTTTACTTAAAAAATGTATTTTTAATTACACCATGATTTGTCATAATTACAGCTAGTGACTACTTAACACTTGGAAGTCCATATGCCTTTTATACAAAATACCAGCATTTATGATGTCACCCAACTATTTCAGAACACTTCCTCAGACACAGGAAGATGACTGGCAAGCTACACAGGGAGGAGTGGGGGGTGCTAACCACATTTGCCATCTTAAAACTTAATTCCTCTTTCCTACAAGGTGTTTCTTACAACCACTTGTTCTTCAGAATGTATAGTAATGATGCATGGTGGAAGCACTGCCTGGAGCAGCTAGAAATACTTTTTTTAAAATCACTCAGTACACAAGAAAACCTGCCAATTCAAGAAATAGATTACACAGTATTTTTCACAGAAGCAGTTTCAAAATGAAATTAAATATACTGATTACTTCAACACAGACCACGAACTTCTCTGGCATAGACAATATTAAATGCTTGAGTTTGTTTTTGACTGCTGCAGCATGTAATTGAGCAAGGCTATCAATTTTGGGCATTGGTAAAGACAGATTTTAGAAATATACAAGAATATTTAAAATTGTATTTCCCACCTCATTTCTATTCTCTCCTGAAATGAAAACATGAACTTTTTTTTAAAAAAAAACCTTTTACAGCTTTGGAACACCTATTAACTGCAATTTATCAAAGTTTAAAGTGTATCCCCTTGGTTAACTTTAAGAATTAATATATCCACAATCACAACTCTTGACTGAAACTTGAAGACAATACTTCAGGACAGCTTCTGAAAACTATTTGGTGGAGATACAGCACAGCCCAGAGTTTTCACAAAGCTGAACCGCAGGGACCGAGACGGCTTTGCCACTACCACAACATGCTGAAGAAAGTAGATGAAAGCAGTATAACAAGACCAAACTAAAGATGATTAATAACAAGTTTTATTACAGTCTATTCTCCTTTTTAATTCAATTCTAAGGTTTCCCTAAGCTCCATTATAAAATGCACAGGGCAAAAAGTTCAGTTTATTGAATTAATGACTTAATGAAGTCATTAACAGTTTGCAATTTTCAGCATCAACAGTTTCACATTAATGCTAAGTTTTTGACACTAATTAGTTTTGCTTTCAGTTAACTTCCCACTCTTGGACTACAGCTTTGAGGACAAAATACCATTAAGGAACACAAGCTTGCTCATTTATGTAACCTCACCCATTTATGCATCAAGAATCTGTTATATGCAGGTCTTACCTGGCTACATACAACAGAAATCCCTCCAGATGTATTCCTAAAATGTAAATAAGATATCTGAAATGATGGGTATTTCGGCTTTAAAGGAAGTTAAATACATACAGTATCCCAAATTTACCTACCGTGTAAAAGAGTTATTTGCTTCATTATCTTCTGGGGCTTTTATACTAATGCAATCTCTCAACGGTATCTGCAGCAAGTTATAAAAACACACAGTCTTTCTTAAAAGCTTTTTAAAGAGAATCTTAAGTTATCAAGAAATTTAAGTTTGCACTGCTTACCTTGATAATGGGCTGGATATTGTCATCTGGCTCAAAAATAATTGACTTTGAACAGACTTTTAGGGAGCCTCTGAATTTTCTAAAATGAACAATAAAAAAAAAGTTGTGCATGTGTTTGAGATACATGAGCCTAGAATGACTCCAGGAAATTAAGGTATGTAAGAGTTTTGTACCTTTCATCTTTGCAATCTCTATTTACAATATGATTAGCTGTGTGCTGTTCAAAGTAATATTCTTCCAGGTTAAGAAGAAGCAGTGAAAACCTACAAACAAAAAAAAAATCTTTTATTCTAAGATAAAATACCATAACAGTTAGTAGTCTTAATAAAACATATCAGGTCTTTGGAAAGTCTTCACTGATCTCTTTGCTGTGCCCCACACCCCAATAATGAATTAATTTAGCTTTTTAAAATAACAACCTATATGGCAAATTTGTCTACACATGAAGAAGATCAATTGATGCTCTTCCAACATACATAAGGTTAGATATTTGATTCTGATGTCTTAGGTGGAAACTATTCTAATATAGTCAGGCTTTCTGCTTTAGTCCTATGCCAGTCAAAATGTGCAATGACAAAAAAGGAAGGGCGGGAACTAATCACTTAGAATAGACGGAATTAGATTGTTTTGAAGCCAAGCCAAATTACATTGGTCTAAAATGTTAAGTGAAAACACTGGCATAGATTTTATAACACGGCTGAGTCACTCAATGGATGCCCTCTGAGGAAGCACTACCCTCCTCACCAACCACGTTTTGTACTTCCTCTGTACCTCTGTCTGTTCAACCCCCCAGGAAGCCTGTTCATGGACTAATGTGATTAACAACAAACCTCAACAACAACTAAACAAAAACAGGAAACTGAAGTCTTCTAAAGTATTTAATTGCAAGATCATAGGAATGCCAGTGCTGGTACCAGGTAAATGCAAACAGGCCAGATTAGGGGGAACATGAAAATGCTTTCTCTACCAACTTAAATAAAACTGCTGCAAGCGATCAAAACTTAACAACTTTCTAACAGGGTGAACACTTGGTCACTGAGTGTTTCAGCTGCAGAGAATGCCAGTGGATGCTGCTGGCACAGCAGAAGAAGCAAAACCAACTTCAGTTGGAAGTACAATTTGTTTGTGTGCAGCACTGATCTGATCTGCACAAGTACTTAGTATTTATTTACACACACACACTTTGAGCTTTTTGTACTTTGCTCATGATGTGCTTCACTAGAAATGCCTGTGAAAACACTAATAAACACCAAGTGTCCCCAGAGCAGTATTCAAACAGCAGTAAATATGTCAAGAGTTCACAAAATGAACTGAGTGAATCGAACAGCCTGTTCATTAAAAAAGCATATTTCACAATGGAAAAAATAGTGTTATTGAAAATACATCTCGTGCACTTAAAGATTTGTGTTGTGCTTGTCATATTAAACAGAACATGACAATAAAGATTGACTGTAATTACAAGTATCAGTGGGTCTATATACTCAAAACTGCTCGTGTGCCCAAGATACTTTGTCCTACTGCTCTGCTGCTTTTTCAAAACAGCCTTATCTTTCCCTCTCCTCTCCTGAAAACAGCTTTTTTATGATCCCATTGTGCTGGTTTTGGCTTGATTTTCTTCACTATCTACTATGTGGCTTTGTTTTGGATTTGTGCTGAAAACAGCGTTGATGAATCTGAGATGTTTTTGTTATCACTGAGTGTGCTCAAACACAGTCAAGGCCTTTTCTGCTTCTCACCCCACCAGCGAGGAGGCTGGAGGTGCACAAGGAGCTGCGAGGGGACACAGACAGGACAGCTGACCCCAAGTGACCCAAGGGTTATTCTGTACCATACGGCATTATACTCAGGATATGAAACATAGTAGCTTCCACATAGTTACCATTAAATCTCATTTTTCAACATACCCAGTTGAAATCATCCGAGACAAACTTAAAATTTCTGATTTTGCAAACACAGATCTTGCAAGTTCTATCGCATTTTTAAAGCTTTTTAATAAAGCTATGTTAGGATATATAAAGAGCAATTCACCAGCAGAATGCTCTTCTTTCTAGTATGTATAAGCATATACATTCAATTTATTATCCACAAGCCAAAATATTTAAATAATTAAAAAAAAGTCAAGAACAAAGGTAGCACTCAGATTTGTTTGAAAAAAATCTATTCTCTTTCATCAGAAAACAGCCACTATTGACATAGGGAACATGAGCTTCAGAGAAATGGCACTTATGGTGCCACAATTAATTTTTTTCCAAGAAAACTATAATGCCTGTTCAATAGAATTAACTTCTGAAATTCTTCATTCTTGGTCTCTTTCCTTTGTCTCTGCGTATTCTTTTAGAAAACTCCTCACATTTTTATATTCTTTCCAAATTCACCTGTTGAGAGCACTGGTAATTACTAGGCTTTTTAAGTTTTTGGTAAATGCAAGCATCCCTCATGTATTCAATAAAAGCCACATTTTTATATCAAAACATTGGCTGTTACTCAGTACTGTTATACAGTAACTACAGTATGCTTAACATAAGCCAAAATACATAAACCAAAAGAGTTCTCTGTGAAAATTTTCATTATAACTATCTCCATGAAACGATTGTGTCTCTATACTTGTCACTTTATAAATCAATTTACCTTCCCAAAACCGGAAGCTGTGGGCAAGAATTTGAGGTATTCTTTCCCTGGCATAACACTCACTGCTGCTGAACCAGATGATTTCACGAAGAAAAAAATAAAAAAAGAAGCAAAGATATGCACAAAAACTCAAGATAAACTCTTCATATAAACTAAATAGGTACTGCGGGGAAACTGCAGGTTTATTTCTTTTTAAATACTATGTTTGCTAGCAGCAACCAGTTTATCCTTTTGCTATTCTCTCTGTGTCTATTCCACATGACTATTCACTCCTCAGGTTTACAGAGACAGCATCACTGCAGAGCTTCTTGCTGGAGACCAGCGACCTCCTGTGCAATGATCTCCTGCTCACTGACCTCAGCCTTCCTGTCTTGAAAATGGGTTGTATTGCTGTGCTGGCAACTGTTAAAGCATTTTTCCCTCAAACACTGTACATCATATACGCTAAGTGCATTTTCCACATTTTATCTTCCCCTCCCATTCTCCACAGAGCCTTCCATATAGTTCTGAAGTTTCTTCTTGGCATTTCTATGCTTGTTGCTACTCTGCTTGCAAGTCCATTTATTCTAACTGCACTTTCCTATATTTTCAGGCTGCAATGAGTCACTTCTGCAGGCAGGCAGAGCCAGATATCAAATCTCCACAAATGCAATCACAAGTCTCTACTTCTCTCAAGCACCCACTGCAATTGGGACAAACTTACTGCCTGTCCCAAGACTACACCACAAAAACTGCCCCTTTTAAGATGGATACGATACCTAATAGGCGAAAGCGAAATTTTCAGACTTGCATCTCAACTACTAGTTAACAAATCTACACCAGTTCAAGTTACTGCTAATAGTGAACTTTGGAGATTATGATGCATGATCTCTGGAATAACCTTCTGGAGTTTCTCAAATCATCTCAGTCTTTACTGCTTAAGTATTTAAATTTCATTTGCCTGTGTTAATGATCCATAGATTTGTCAAAGAAAAGAAAAGTCAAGTTTCATCACATGTTACTAGAGTACAGTCAGAGCTTTTTATCTTCACAGAAGGAAGATCTTTTACATAAACAGAGCCACTGATAGTTACTGTATCAACAGGGTCCCTCTTGAGAACCATCACTGCACATGATGATACTTCAGGCTTGCCAGGAGGTTTAACGAGTATCTACAGACAGCAAGGGTACAGATCAGTCTCTGGCACGTTGCATAAGTAGGCAAACAGTGTAGTGAAGGCCTGAAAAAAACAGGACATCAATCATAATAGCTATAAAATTACAGCAATGGGATCTTCAATGCACAACCAAGCAGTTGGGCTTTGGGTTGACTGTGTTCCAAAGAGCTAAAGGAGGTGTTCCGAAGACACTTGTGATATCAAGATGACCGGCATACCAAATTTATATACTATCAACTGCTATGTGGTCCTACAACTAGCATTTATATGCACACTTAATACAGATCTAAAATAGTAATTTAATTCTGCACATGACAGGAAGACTTACAAAAAAATAAATTTAAAAAAAAAACAGTAGGAAGAGAATGCATGAGATACCCCGTACAAGAAACTGGTTAAACCTGTAACAGTTGAAAATTGTATTTCGGTCTTCAGCCACTGAGCAGCTGTACTGTTCCCAATGCTGTGTAATTAACAGCAAACATTGTAAGCCTATGACATTATCACACTGACCTGGAATAACAGCCTGGATCACAAAACCAATGTCAAGACAAATAACAATAAGCAAGTCTGTCTCCAGTCTACCGTTCCTAGCCTTCAAGTCTGATCCCCCAAGATGTAAAAACCCCTCAATCTAAGCAGTTAGTCGGGCAAATCGTAAGTTTTAACTGCGTAACGTACAAAAATGCTTTGGTATCTAAAATGAAAATGGGTTTTGGTTTTTTTTTTTTTTAACTTTTAAATTATCAGCCAGAACCAGCATCTAAAAAAAAAAAATGAAACAACAAATGAACAAACAAACAAAGCCCAGTTCTGGTTCTTACACATTTGTAGGAGATCCCTTCAGTTTCTATTAAACACAGTTGCCTGGTGCTCTAAAACTCTGTATTCCCATAATACAGTAATAAAAAAATATCACAAAGTTCTTTTTCAGGCAAACAGAAAAGGATCAAGTTCGAGACTTTTTTTGTTACTATCAGCATGTGGTTCATTTTGATCCATTTTCAAAATTAATAATCCAATTGTTACTTAAAACTTCCCAAGTATAAATCATTAATGAGTGTTTATTAAAATATACTTAGAGAAAGGTAACGCTATAGCTTGGAAAGCAACTCAAATATCTGTTGACACAAAATCCTTTGAAATCAAGAAATAAAACTCATACCTTAAGGCTTATTACAGGATATTGTTATGCTTCCTTCCTAATAAGGACAGGTTTATGTCCACAAATGTTGTGGTCATAATGCTATTTAATGCTTTGCAACACACTGATGAAGTCAGTAAGCCACAGACATGTTTTCAGGGATCACTGACCCTTTTGTTCTTGTACAATGAACTTGACATACTAGGCTCTCCAAAAAAAACCCCAATATGTTATTTTGAAAATGACAAAGAGACAAATTAGACAAGACTTTCAAAAAAAGTTCAAACGCCATAGAAGTAGCTATAAGGGTTGAGGGTCTGCAAGATGTTCAATGCCTTATACCACAGCTTCTTAACAGTCCAGTCTTTGTCCTCAATGTCTCACCAACAGCAAATAACCTTCAGAGAACTTCCAAGATGACACTATTTTCTTATCGCATGTAATATTTGAAAAATGGAACTTGACGGGGAAAAAAAAAAAAAGCAGCTTCAGTAACTTTGCTGGTCCCACACACTTGTAATGCCTCAAAAACTACTTCCAGTTGTGGAGACCGGCCAATTTTGACTTAAAAAGTTATCACATAGGCAGATAGGCCATAATATAAGCTTCTGTTCAGAGCTGTGAAGTTTTCCCAGGATAGTTTTGCACATGGAAGGCTACATGGAATACCAGAAACAGCACCACGTGAAGGGGTCAGGCACAAGAACAAGGTGGTCAGGAACAAGACTACCCTTTGGAATGCAGCAAACCTGCGCAGCAGCTCTGCTGTCAGAGATGCTGGGAAAGAGGCAGTTTCACTTTCCAGGATAAAATAAATCGGCAGCCACCCCTGTCACTATGGCAAAGCCTTGAGCTTTAGAGTGGGAAAGGCACTCACACTATTACATCTCAGGTTTAATGCAAGTTCTGCGTTCAAAAATCAACAGCAGCAGCTTGGAGAGGGAAGAAAGAACATGCTAGGTAAGGGAATATCTTCTATTGTAACAACTCACATAGCTGGAAAAATCAACACCAACTTAAATAACACAAGGAGTTTCCCAGATCCAAAATGGAAAGGTTTTCAGCCATAGTTGTGCCTGTCTGTCTGAGGGTATATGTTTGGGGTGTAGGAGCTACAGCAATGGATGATCAGTATGGTGTATGCACACACATCTCTACATCCCCCCAGATACCTTTAATGAAGGTTTCAAGAGCTTTTGTGTTGGAACATCTTCAATTTCCACACAGTGTTGAAAGTATACAGAACTTGGTGGAGCACAGAGTTAATCTTTTAACAGTCTATGAGGAGCTGTTCGAGCTTTAAAGGTAAGCACCTACACTTAAGGGGAGAGGTAAATTAAAGCATGCCAACATAATTTTGCTTGAAGACCTATTTCAAATTCCTGTCTTCGTATAGTCCCAGAAAGATTATATCAAGAATAACTGAAAAATTCATATGCCAGTCACTTGGAAGGTATTTTCTTGTGAAGGGAATCAGTATTACTTCGAGAAGCAGCTCCAGGTAGAAAAATGAAAAGGTAACTATCTTGCCAAGAAAAACAGAACTCACTGCCTTTTTCAAAGAGATCCCATATAATTGCCACTCAGAAAAGGTCTGAGGAATATGAGTCAAGAACACACCCAAGACGCATAGGAAAACTCAGCACTAAGTATCAGGAAAGTACTTGCAAAACTTCAGCTCGTATGATGTCATTCCCAATACACAAGGTTTGGGAACGCAAAGGCACCCAAACATTCCTAGCATTGTTCAGAGTATGCAGCCAAGAAGCCAGTCATTCTTTACAAACTACAACCTGGGGTTTATAAGTCCTGCCAAGATGCTACAAAATATCCTCCAAACAAAAGTGTGATGCATCAGGCTTAGTCTACTTGAGAATTTACTGTTATTTTCCTTGATATGCATGTACATCTATACTTCAGTCCAAGAAAGACTCAGAGATCCAACATCTGGGAGGAAAAAAAAAAAAAAAAAAACAAGTCCACAGTTTATTTTATATACCAGCTTCACGCACCAGCTGAAGCACTGGACTTATTCCAACTGGACACAGGAATATCCATGCAGAGACCTGTGCCTTGGCAAAATCCTGTTTATACCATCCAGGAAAGGTACCCATTGAACCTGCTTTAAATTCATAATCTGTGATTGAAGTCTTACTATTTTCATCCTTTCATCAGAAAAGCACATGCTGGAAATCTACTTGGACACAAGGGTTTCAAGTGGCTGATCCAACACACCTCGCACAATCACTTGACTTGATACTGAAAGTACAATCCTGATAACAGAAGGAAATTGTCACGGATGAAAAAGCAGGGTAGCAGCAGTCCACAGCTATGCAAAACCAACTCTAAAATTAAACCTCCTCCCAACACGAACAAATTATCTATAGGCCAGCTGTAGGACTCATTTGCTGATGTTTGGATAAAAGCCTTCATTATGCATATTTTGTCTCAAGAGGGTAAGATAAAGCTACTGATTTAAGATAAATAAATAAATAATCCCAATGCCCAAGCAGCCATCACACCAAAGATCCACCTGGAGCACCTACATGCTGCCAGTCGGTTGCTTCATGTGAGTGATGTTTCCAGCAGAAGAGATGAACCCCTCACACAAGAAGCTGAGCGGCAGGCAAGACAAACCAGCAGAACTGTAGAGAGAGCCCCTGTATCAAGTGTTTACACTTGCCTGCATTTGGGCACACTGCCAACAGAAGTGAGAAATCAATTTATACAAAAAGCAGCGACCTGAGCCAAACACCACATCATCTAACTTGATGTTTTGTAACTAAGATTGTTTGCAAAAAAGGATTGCTGTTCATGAAGGATGACTATTTTAGGGATTAAATAAACTGTCCTGCACACAGGACATTTCAGCGCTTTCTTGTTTTCTACTAGAAAACGGCATATAGTCAGAAAAGAAGGTTTATGTAACCAGATATAAAGTGGACTAATTAGTTAAGAAGAAATATTTTTTTTCAGATCACTTAAAACTAATCTGACCTTCCTTCCCTCCAAAGCAACTGCATAAGAAGATTAACTTCTTACCAAGTTTCACAGTACTCTTAACCGGAACTTTTACAGCTTAAAGTTTTGTAGAAAGCAGTGTAAAAGTAACAAAAAAGCCCAACCAACCAAAAACCAAAAAACCCCAAAAAACTCCAAACAAAAACACACACCAAATACGGCTGCCACAAACTTTTTAAAAGTCCTGCTCATCTTACTAGGAAATATCTACACCAAGGATACAAAGACCAAGTAAAGCCTTCAAGCAGAAGTTGGTGTCTCTAACAGCTACCCAGCATCTAGGTAAAAAATTCTCAGAACCTGTCCCTTCAATCAAGTAATAGCAAGCTGGTTTTTTGCTGCTTTAAGGCAGAACTGTAAGGACAACATACAACAAAAATACAGTGTTTTTGATCTGATATTTCAAAGCTCAAAATATTTTAAATCACTTAAATGCTTTTAAGATTTCCTAATTGAGAAAAGCACAGGAAAAGAGGGAGAGGCAGAGACCTGATATATGGTACAAAACATATAAATTTACTTGGATTTTACACTAATATCAATTGCTAGGCAGGGGGAAGAAACAGAGAAATGGGTTTGCAGATATAGGAAAATCTGCCAGTGCAAATGAGAATGAGACTAATCTTCCATGAAGTGCTCAAATTACGAACTCAAATAATAAGATCCTGATATGCTTTCAAGCATGAGCAAAGAAAAAGAGTTCTCATCAATAACTGCAGATCAGTAATGCTGACACTGATATACTGAGTTTGTTCTCAGGGCTTTTTAGAAGAGATTTAGACCCCACTTGGGTTCTTTGGGACAAAGTCTGATGAGTTTTGGCCTTTTTTTCTCAGCTTCCCCTCCTCCCCCCCCAAAAAAGAAGACTATTTACATTAAATCCATAACAGCTAATACAGTCCTTTTACTTGCTTTTCCTACAATTAAGAGGCTTTACTTTACAATTAAAAATATTTCTCTTTTCCTTCTACACAGGAAGTTTGTATTTTCTCCCTGCAGCCCCTAACACACAACTGAAACCACAGCAGCCCCCCAAAGCAACAAGATATACAAGAAGACAAAACGTGATCCAGAACACATCTGTGCTTCAAAAAAAATAAACCACTTCAGAGGATGTGGTAGCTTCATGGGCTGTACAGCTATGAATCAGAATTTATACGGACAGAGTGAGTCCAGCTCTTCATCATGTGGTTTTCTCATCAACAATAAACAGTGCTGTGTAACCAGCAGGGACCTGCACCAGGAATTTGCACAGGGCTCGCACGGGACCAGCCTGCTGTCCGCCTGGTTCCTGCGGCAGGAGACAACTGGGGATCCCCGATCCCCCCAGAGAAGACAATGTGTCCTTCTGCTGTATGACCCATGCCGACCTACTGCTCTCACAGAGATTTCCTATGTGGAAATATTAAGCTTGCAAAAGATTTTGAAACTTTGACAAGACAGATACAGTTAAGCCAGGTAAAAGAAAGTGGGACAGTAGCTAAAAATAAGAGAGTAAATTCAGGATATACTCAAGCACGTGTGATAAGCCTTTGTTGTACGTTCAGAAACAAAACAAAGATTACAGTCAGCAAGCAGGAACGGGCTAATTGAACTTAACACTTTAAAGAGGCAACACAGAGTCTGTAATTTAAGGGCTGACAATACACTTACTATAGTGTTCAAGAAAAAAAAAGAAAAAAATCCCAGCAAACTACAACAAACTACAGTGAAGTGGCTCCATGCCACAAGAACAACTGAGAACAAAAAAATATACAAAAATCTACAAGACGCTATTTTTCATGCAGTTTATGCAATGTAAGCAGCATTCCAGGTCCTTTCTACACCCTTTTCAGCCGTAACTCAGGGAAACCATCAGCCACCTGATCTCAACAGTAACAACAACGAGGGCAGCACAGCACCCGGGCTCTCCTCCCGGCGCCGCGCCGCGGCCTCTCCGGAGGCCCTGCCACTCACCGCTCCGCCGGGCCCTCCGAGGGGCCGCGGCCGAACGGGGGCGGCCGGGGCCGGCGGGGCAGTGCTGCTCACCTCTCCTTGGAGTAAAGCTCCCGCTCCAGCCGCCGCCTGCGGATGAAAGCCATGGAGCCGCCCGGCCGAGGTGCCGGTGCCGCCGCCACAGCAGGCCGGGCCGGGCCAGGCCGCGCCTCAGGGAGGCGGGGAGAGCGGGCCGGCCGCGGCCGCAGCCGGGCTGGGGAGCCCGGCCCACCCCGTTTATAACGCCGGAGAGGCGGGGGAAGGCGGCACCGGGGAAAGGCCGGGGAAATGGAGCCAGTCGGCACCGAGGGTTCTGCGCCCTCGCCCGGGCTGCGGCGTCTCTGCGGCCCTTTGGGGCCTCCGCGGCGCACACGGAGGGGAGCCCACGCTGTATTACACTGCGAAACAGCTTAGTTACGTGGATTTAAATTAAAGTTTTAAATGTAGTGCCACTGCAGTGAGATCATTGTGCCCGTAATGCGTGTAACAGAAGCTGTCCGAGCAGGAGGTGTGTTCAAAGCCTAGAATCACAGAATATGCAGCGGTGGAAGAGATCCATCAGGATCATCGAGTCCAACTCCCTGCCCTGCTCAGGACATCCCCAGGAGTCACACCATGTGCCTGAGAGCATTATCCAAACGCTTCTTGAACTCTGTCGGGCTTGGTGCTGTCACCACTTTCCTGGGGAGCCTATTCCAGTGATCAAGCACTCCCTAGGTGAAAAACTTTATCCTTATATCCAACCTAAACCTCCCCTGACTCAGCTTCATGCCGTTTCCTCAAGTCTTACCATTGCCTAAAAAGACCTCTATGGAAAGAGGAGTTAAGTAAAATCCCTTAGTTCGTATAAAAACCCTTCAATTCATAGGACTGCCACTGTATCTGAACAATTTATAACGTGTTTACAGGCACGATCTCTTGTGCAGTAGAAAAATGCTGGTTTTTGCATATTCATAAGTTAGAAAAATGGATTAATGAAGGGGATATAATTTTTCACATAGGAATTAAAAGAATTATAGGCTTCTAGGCCGCAAGAGGTTGTCTGATGTATTCGCTGCACTGAGGCAGATTCAGGTATATGTTGATCAGTGTTACTCAAATATTTTCAATTTGTAGACATAAATATGAGAAGTGTTGTATTTACAGAAGGCTGGTTTACTTTGGCTGAGTGTCTTTCAGGGTCCTCTTAGGAGTACTTCACAGAATCTAAGGAGACAACAGATCACAGTTTAAAAACTGCTTCTATCATCTGCATGAACTATTTCTCTAATCAGTTTGTAAAAGCACCTGTTTGGAGAAAATCTGCAACATTTGCATGTAGCTCATACAAATTTCTAACAGCATCTATGGATATATATTAGTCCAATAGCCAACCTGAGTTTTCTTTGCTGCATTCCTTGTTGTCATACTTCCAGTGGAAATTGTGGAATCACAGAATCATGGAAAACCTTGTGTTGGAAGGGGCCTTAAAAATCTAGTTCCAAGCCCCCTGCTGTGGGCAGGGACGCCTTCCACTAGACCAGATGGCTCAGGTGCCCATCCAATCTGACCTTGAACACTTCCAGGGATGGGATATCCACCACTTCTCTGGGCAACCTGTTCCAGTGCCTCACCACCCTCACAATAAAGAATTTCTTCCTAACATCTAATCTAAACTTTCTGTCTTCTGGTTTGATGCCATTACCCCTTGTCCTTGTCACTACATGCTCTTGTAAATAGTCTCTCTCCATCTTTCTTGTAGGCTTCAGGTACTGGAAGGACACAATTAGGTCACCCTGAAGCCTTCTCTTTTCCAGGCTGAAAAATCCCAATTCTCTCAGCTTTTCGTCATAGGAGAGGTGCTCCATCCCTCTAATAATCTTGGTGGCCTCCTCTGGACTTGCTCTAGCTAGGTAGATATCCTTCCTGTGTTGAGGACCCCAGAGCTGGATGCAGTACTTGAAGGTGAACAATATTTATGTGCCTCATATATGTTTTAATAAATATTTGTGTGTAAATATATATTTATTTATATAATTGTTTATATGTGCAGATATGTATATTATCCTCTCATAGACTAAACTTTTTTTCACTTTTTTTATAGACTACACTCATAAATGATTTATTCTTACAGCCTTATTCTGCCTTCTTTCCAGTATGACTTTCACCTTTATCTTAAGGTATAAGGCATCAACACCAACTAGAGTGCAGTAAATATGCTCCATGTGTTATACATGAGAGGAACATTCATAAATACATCCCAGAAAGAACTTGATTTTCTTATTGTGACAGAAATTTCTGTTCAAAACCTTTTCTAACATAATGCCACCTAGTTCTCCCCATTTTATGCTATACACATAAATTCTTCTCAGGTATAATATTTTGCCTTAGTCTTGATTATTTCATCCTACTAACTTTAGACATTTATCCCAGTTAAGAAACTAGTTTTGAAATTTGAGACTGTCTTCTAGCACCCAGGTTGGTGAGAACCAGTTTTTTGATATATCTATATTCTGTTGCACCTTGCAGATCACTAATGGAAATACTGAATAGAACTGAAATGACAACAGATCCTTATGGGTTCTCATTGCAGGTTCTCTCCAAGTTTGATTTTTGTAAGGAGCATGCCAGTTTCTTGGTGCTTTCATGAAAATTATGTCTCTTTTGCTTTTTGTTTTAATGAAACTGTCATTGGACAGTGTCTAGATTATACTAAACTCAAGATCTATGATACTTACTGTTTCTCTTTTTCTACTGAATCAGGGAAATTGATTGTAAAAAAAGGTCATTAGAGTAGTGTGAGAGCATCTGTTCCCAACAACCTTATGGTAACTTCTTAATCATGAAATTTATTCTAGATTATTCCATGACATCAAAATTAATCTGGATTGCTTTAGACCAGCTTTCCTTAGATAGATGCATTTTATCCTTTTCTTGTCTCTTTAAACCTATATAGTCTTTTAGCAACCAGAGATTATTTTTGCTATGTTATTAAGTAAATTTCTTTAGGCCCTATTAACTTGATTACATAAAATGTTTGTAGTTTTTAATTCATTCCTTCTTTAAACTCTATGGTAAGATAAATTCAACTAAGTATCTGGGCACTTTTAATGTATTTCCAGAACATTTTCTTGTTGCATTTTATGCTCCTTTTTACTTGTCACTCATTTTGTACTGTAGGCTTTGTAATTTTATTCTTTTATTCATACTCTTTTATGTTACTCTTCAGTTATGTCCCCTTATTGTGACTTCTTTCTTCAAATCCTTGAAGAGCTTTTAATGTGATGTTAACACAGTCTAGTTAAGCTTCCTTTCCTTCTTTTTGTTCACATCAAGATAGCTTGCTATTGTATGTTTAATTAAAAATGAGTCTATTGTTCTCTGCAGAAAATCTAGGTTAGCTTTAAATGAGTGAGCTCAGGCCTAGACTGTACAGAAGGGAGGTTAATTAACTCATATAGAATGGCATGCTGTTATGATGAGCCTGCTTTTAGTACCTAGACTAGCTTGATTAAAGCTAGCTTAACTATTTCTACATAACAATGCAATCCAGAGTTGGCAGTGCTGACATGCTTTTTCTTCCTCTTTTTCTCAGAGTGGGGAAGCCTATTTTGGTCAAATGTGTCATGATCACTTTCACTCAGTTTACTTTCCGCCTTTAAAATCAAAATGAGCTCCTCTCTACTTGTCATGCAGTTCCAGTTGGTAATGCCTCTTGTAACTTCCTCTGTACTGTGAAGCAAATGTTCATCCTTAAAATACTACAAGAATTTGATGGACATTTTGTGTCCTGCCATATTGTTCCTCTAACTGGTATTCAAGTGATTGAAATCCACTGTTATCTCATGGGCAAGCTTCTTGAATACCTTCATTAGTTGCTCAGAATACATCCGAAAAATCGCCAACTTCCTCCTTTTGAATACAGCTGTAGTCTATTATGAAAAATAGACCCCAATCATAACATAATTTTGCTTCCTCCTTCTAATTTTCACCAAGAACAGTATCTTTTGTCTCATCCTGGTTTCAATACATGTTGAATCATCATCCCCTGATTTAGTGCGCCCATTTTCCCTAGGATTCTTATATACAGCTATCACTCGTGAGCTACCTTATCTCTGGGAGGTTACTAAACCTGTATTTTTTCCATAGGATACCCGGCATTTGTCTTCAAATATTCCAAGTTGGTTTGTTTTTGTGGTGGTTTTTTTGGGGTTTTTTTGGGTTTTTTTTTTTTGTTTGTTTCTGGCAGATATTCTCAATGGTATTTAACCACTAAAGCTTTGTCTTTCAGGTATCTAAAAAGCTTCATTAAATGCTCAAGTGTTTCCTGTCAATCCATTCTATTCTATTGGGCATTTTTAAACATGTTCAGAGTAGACTTAACCTCAACTGTTGAAGTCAGTGGTGAAGTTCCTGTTGGGAGTATAAAAGACTCCTGAGTGTAGTTCAAGGATCCATCCAATAATGTATTTATTCTGAAAGATATGTCAATAGCCAACCTATGACACATTAACCAAAGGCAAAACTAGTAAAGAGTACTTTGGCTTATT
Organism: Rhagologus leucostigma; assembly: GCA_013397725.1. NCBI lineage: Eukaryota > Metazoa > Chordata > Aves > Passeriformes > Rhagologus > Rhagologus leucostigma. The sequence goes on along the minus strand of VZTD01002213.1, from coordinate 766,908 downwards.
GTTAGTAGAACTAGTCAGAAAGCAGAAACACATTTTTTTCATGGGGAAAAAACCAGTATTGTTACCTCTCATTACAATGACATTTAAACTAGTTAATGTAAGTTTGCATTTTTTTAAAGAAAGCATTTTTTGAAAGATATGAATGAATAGTTTTGCTTTCAGGAAAAGTTTAGGACAGACTAACTTCTGCAAGGCAAACACTGGCCCAAGTCTTCTGTGACACACAGTATCTTTTCACTGTGTGTGTACTTAGGGCTAAGAATAATATAGATCCTTAACTGATACATCTTGCTTCTACCACAGTAACAATAATCAACAACAATTAGTTGCCTTACCTGTTACCATGGCTTACNACATCTTGCTTCTACCACAGTAACTATAATCAACAACAATTAGTTGTGCCATGGCTTACCTGTTGCCGTGATCTGAGTGATGACCTGGTACATACAGAAACTCCACTAGTTTAAAAATAATCATGTCAAGTTTACCCTCATGATAGAATTGCCAGCTCCATTCTGAAGAGATTCAGACTAGTTTGTAATCATCTTTCCGGTACCAAATTGTGCTAAGCTTTTTTGAGCTAGTTGTAAGTCAATTTATATATGTACACAGTGTGTGTTTGATTTTAAATCAATTTTAATTAAACCAATTTTTATCAATAAACAAATGTATAATTTACCATTTTCCCTGGAGAAAAAAATAATCCTAGAGGCAGATTTAAAGTGTCAACATTTAAAGGTGTTCTATAAGTCAAATTGTAGAGGCAAGGATGAGAGAAACTTCTACAATTATTTTACGTGTCAATTTAAATTGAAGATTTTATGTAAAATTAATGCTTCCAGTGAAATCCCTCTGAACTACACTCATTCTGAAATACAGTACTTGATTATAAATTGTTTTGGTTTTAGTACTTCTTGAAAGATTACATCTCCTTTAGGTCTCTATACTCCTTTGCTAACACTACTAACAGCTCTTTTTCATAGCTTAATCTGTAGAATTTGAAAGCTGGATTTTCAGCCACTGGTTTGGTACACACTGCATATACAGATCCCTGCACATCATTTTGGAAGCGTCCTGAAGAGGACTCATAAAATAGGGCAGAGTGCATGGTAATCCAGAAATAATCTGGTATGCTTTTATGTATCTGCACTGCTGGGAAATAAAATAATACTAATTTAGTCTCTTTAAAGGCATGCAAATTTTAAAGATCAGAGACAAATTTGTAACAGAAAAGAATATATTTACTTTATTAAAACAAATTTGGAACACATGTGAACTATATGGAAAAAACAGCCGCATGTGTTCATCGAGTAAGATACTCCCACACCCCTTCAGTGTTCCAGCTACTTTATGGAGCTGATGACTTGGCTCCCCTCCAACACCCATACATACTTCATGTCATTAGATGCATGAGTCACTCTGCTCTGCTGTAGAGCTGCTAAATGTGGTGCCACAAATGTTGATTTGAAAAATGGATGAGCCCTTGGGTAATTTTTCAGTATAGCTGGTGTTTTAAGGAAAGGCCTTTTAGTAAGTTTGTTACACATGGTCCACAGGACAATGGAGCTGTATTTTATATCATAGTAATGAAAATAAACATGGATAGTGGTGGTGAGAGAAAACCTGAAAAGTCTCAGGGAAGGAGGGAGCATCTATTAAGGACAGATACTCTAAGCAAAAATAGTATTCATAAACCTTACAGACTAAATACCAGTTTCCATTTTATCCACCACCGTAATATATCACTTAATTGTAAATTTAAAAAGTAACTTGTAATGTTGTTGAGTTTTCCCTATTTTTGTATGGGTGAAGTTAATTTGTTGGCAGAACATTGTTAGCTGGTGAATACATTGTTTTATTCCTTTGCTTCCATTTTATATCAGTATAACAGATGCATAATTTAATTTTCAGACATGCATATGAATGTATTATTTCTTTGATATATATTCTCGTGTATTGGTTGACTTTATCCTGATTTCCCTAAACCAGAAAAGATAAAGAGCAAACCTATGTTTTCGTAAGTCCTATCTAAAAGCTAGGACTGTGTGATCAACTGAGGAGATACAGGATCAGCACAGGTAAGGCCTGCATAAACAAATTAGACTTTTTGATACGTTGAAGAGCATACAAAAAATGTATAAAGGCCTTTCCTTCTTCATTCCCATCTAGAAAATTTGGCATGCTTTGTATGATGTATAATAGAGAAGTCCTATGACTGTATTTCTGAATGTAAGACTAGAATTTTTCTGAAGTGGAAAATGCTTTCTTCTCTGTCAGCAGTCAATAGAGCTATGTATATATTTTTTTTATAGCAGTTCTCCACTTCTCACTGGAGAAGTGACAAATGAATACAAACAACCTTTTTATTCAGAGCAGTTGTTTAGAACAGAATTTCTTCAGGAAATAATTGCACTTGAAGCACTAAGGATGGATTCTTCTCATCAAATTTAGCCAAATATGCAAGTTAAGCCTTTAGTCTTAGTCTTCCATGGTTCTACTGTGCGTCGTGGAGAGAGGTAGGTGATTCACCATTCTTACCTTGGGCATCACACCTAAAGAGAATGGATTGCTTCCTATAGGATCTCTGTTCACTCCGGAGAGAGTCCAGATGACTGTCCTAAATTAGACGTTCAATTTTAAGGTAACTACAGCTGAGTAAAATGAGCCATGTGCTGCAGGAAGTGCTTTTCAAAGAAAAGTCATGGATTATGTTACATTATTTGTTAACAGCAACCCCAAATTTGCCGTAAAGATTAAACTTACCCACTGCTGTATTCACACACATGCAGGAGTAACTTGTAGCACATTTTAAGCATTTCAAAATCTCTGTGACCATGTTGATCTCATAGTGATCAGACATGCCTGAGGAGGCTGGACACCAGGCAGCATTGTGGAGGGAAAGTTCCCTGGACATGAAGCACACTGCTCTTATAGCTGTTTGGTAAGTTGTGCTTTTAATTGTGGTGGAAACATATCTGCTATCAGCTGACTGGTTTGAAGGAGAGAGGAAAAGCAGTCTTTAGCGTTTTAAGAGGAGCAGAGGTGAAATTCTGGGGTTTTGTGTGTTCTGAAAAATTTCCAAAACCAAGCTAGAGCTTCTGCTCAGCACTCATAAGCATATGGTAATTTTTACAGGATCACATTTAGAATTCCCACTTGGTGTGATATGAAAGAGAAAAATTCAGTATTTGATATTGCTACCTCATTATAATAGCTTGACTTCAATAGCCTTCTGTTCAAAGAATTGGAACAGAATAGGGTATGAGAAACTACTTAGGACTACATCACTCGGCAATATGCAGAAAATAAACTGAACAGCTCCTCATGCTATATGCCTTCTGATACTTACATTTTTTGAAACTCCTAAAGTGAAAGACCATTAATGGAAGAAGAAGTTCAAGTTACCAGATCACTTCTTTTAAAAGGATATTGGAAAGATGGTTTAGGCGATGAAACAGTATTTGGCTTGTCGCTCTTGGATGGTAATGATTAAAGACTTCACGTGCTGCAAAGACATGCTTCAAGTACCCAAGAACTTTTAGAAGTCTAAAGCAAAAGGCACCTACTCTTCTTCTGAGGTTTTGAACCTGAAATCCATGCTTCAAAGGAAGAATGTATGCTCAGCCTCTGTAATGGCCAGGCATTAAAGGATACAGCATTCTGGTTGACAACTTAAGCAATGAGCTGTGGTGGTTTGGGAAGACAGGAACAGAAGAAAAAAAGACAAGAGTGTGGTTTTTCATTGCCATATGGATCACCATATCTATGTCCAACAAGTGGCTTCATTCTTTTAGCCAGTTGTACCTATGTGTTGGATGGTTTTGACTCTGGTTATTTTCATTCATCTGACTGTAAGGGTTTGTTATGTCTTTATGTAAGAAGAAAGTATGTAAGATGCTCCTTTGGGAAAAGGAGCATCTCTTGGTTGCATTTGTATAAGATGTGGCAGGATATTGTGGTCCATAACATTAAATCAATTACAGCAGTAGAGCTACATTAGTCGCTGATGATGGCACCTGGATGGTAAGAAAGTCAAGGAAACCAGCAAGACTCTAAAAGTCTAAGTTAAGTGATGAGAGCATAAGCAAATGCCATTGCTAAAAGGAAATGTTGTGATGGACAGGGTAAGAGCCTACTAGTCAGTTACTGACAGAATTTGATTGACATTCAAGTTTTCCTCTACTCTGACCACTGCTTCTCAATTAATCACTACAGTGGTACCAAAACCTTTCCACGGTTTGAAAGCTTATCGTTTAGGAGTAATGTTTAAAGGAATTTTTCTTTTAAAAAATGTTTTTCAATTTTTGCCAGCAAATGCATGTATCTTTACAACTGGTGCAGGTGTTTCTCTGGTCTGTGCTGTTCTCTGTGCTTTTGTCACTGTCACATGTCTCCAGATACTGAACAACGTTTTTCTCCCCCACCTTTTTCTAGAGATATTTAGAAATTTTATTAAGAAATAAATAGTTTTTAACTTATAAATTTTTATAATTTCCTAGGAAAGTCAGAAAAACATGAGGAAGTACAATGAATAGACAGGAAGTTATCGCACATTTAAATATGCTGCAGTGTCTAAATATATGAATAGTCTTTACACAGTTCTCAGTGCACTTGAGACCCTGCCACCAAACACATGAAACCACTTTAAAAGCTAAGGGATGTGTGCAGAGCTTTCAATTCTTGCAGGCTTTTTCACAAAATAGATCTAACTGTAAACCACAGGCCCCTGTGAAATAGCAACACCACAAAGGTTTGTTCTTCCTTATATTTCGCCAGAAGCTGTAACCACAAGTGCCATCTGTCTACAGATGATGCAGGAATTAATTTGTAGAGGAAGAGATGCAGCAAACTATCAAGAAAATACATTTACAAAATCACCTGTCGTGTTATTTCTGCTGTTGGGACTACCAGGTAACAAATATGATTTGTAGTGATAGTTCACTCTGCTCTCAACCACAGCAAGCCCTGATAGACCAGTAACCTTCAAGCTTGTTTATTGCACACCAAGGCATGACCTGGGACTTTTAAAACACTTCTATTTTCTGAATATAACACTAGAAGTCTTCTGTCTGTGGAAGCTCTCCCAACTTCTCCCTTCACTCTCTAGTGTGTTTAGTAAAGTATTTGCATTGCTTCTATGCCAGTTCTAGGGCTTAAGTTTACCTGGTGGCTGATAAACGTCTGTGTCTTCTGGTGGGAAATCAGTGTGACGGAGCCAGGAGAAGACAAACTCACTTCACCTCAACTGATGCTTCTGAGATTGGTTCCATCCTAATAAATCTGAAACTTAATATGTATTCATCTACTACATTAATGAGTGTTTGAAATTTATTTACATACATTTTAGACAGACAAAATCTGGAAAAATAATTTCCAGAAATATTTTCTTAGAAGTTTACGTTACCTGTTCTTGTTTATGCAAAGTTTGATTGTATAATAAGTGGACATATTAAAACCTAAACATTTTTCTTGGTGCATCCATTTCAATCCATTTGAGATTCTTGTTTCTGACAGAGATAGCTACTGCATTTCAGAAAACAAAATGAAGATTTATACACACAGCTTATGAGGTCCTTCATTAAAAAACCCTCTATCTGAGCCTTTGGATACCATGACACAATCAAAATTGTTATGAGTTTTCACCTTGGAGAGATCTCCTATTGAGTTCTACACAGCAAAGATTTCAGCCAGAGGTGAGTGAAGTACTTCAAACCTCATAAACTGTGAAAACAGAGGAGACCTTGATGTATCAATGTGTGGAAGAAATTTTGAAGCTAACGTTGGAATTCTTACTTGAAAATGTCATTCTTGAAATGCCCTAGATGTAGATGATAAACTGCCTGTGAAGCTATTTCCCTGTGCTTATATCAAAAGGATAACATATCAGCTTTCTTTAGATTAAAAAAAAAACAAAACCAAACCAAAAAAAACCAACCAAAAAAAAAAAAAAAAAAACCCCAAAAAACCCAAAAAACAAACCTGGAAAAAAATAGGAGTGCTGTTTCATATTTTTGGTCACTTGATGGCGCTAAACTAACACTGTATACATATTAATCACCAATAACATAAGAGTATTTCTGTGCCAGTGTATTTTTTTTTTTTTAAGGCTTGTCCTGATCAAAGTGCTTTGTTTTGTTGAGGGCCGATTTCAGACACAATGGAGATTAAAAATAAACAAACATAAGCCCAAGAAGCAGTAGTGAAATCTGGCTGTGTTCCATCTGTCTTGTTAAAGTTCATGACATACTACAAATACCACGATGGAATGGAATATGTAGCATTTCCAAGCAAAACAAAAGTCAGTTTTCCAATGTAATACACCGAAGACCAAACCAAGCCTTCCAGTGTAAAATCTGAGAGAAGTATCTGCAAACTTTGGACAGTGGAATTTCTGTCAAAGTCTGTGGCCATGAGGTGACCACCTATTACGAGGCAGAACATGTGGACATCCTCAAATTTTCCATATCTCAGTGTATTTGGGAAAATTACCAATGTTTCAAGGCTAAATGTTGGGTTTATTATGCGAATTAGAAGTGAAGCAGGGAGAACTTTGCTTGGATACTCTCAGTCATGTAATAGGAAGCCTCTGCTGTGGTACATGTGTGAAGAAGGGATTGCAGGACCACTCTGTCTCCCAATAAATGCATCTCCTCACAGACTGTTCAGCAAAATGTCTGTATTGTATTTATTTGTACTGAAATCTGAGAAATCCTCAGTTAAATGGATCTTTTGGGGGGGCTTTTCAGGATATAATAGAGTGGCAAGGGAGCATTTTTATTTAATTGTCAGAAGTTTTGATCTTTCAACATATTTTCCTCTTCTACAAAAGAAAGAAAACCACACTTTTAAAAAATTTTCGCAGATCAGCAACCAGAAATGCTTTTGTTGAATCAAAGAACATATTTTCTCCTGATAATGCTTTTTGTCTGGATGTTTTTAACTTATTTTTCAACAGGAAGTTACTTGCATTTAAAAATTTCTGACTTAAATTCTACCTGGACTTTGGCCATTCTAATTTTCTGCCTGCAGAACCTCATAACATCCTAGTTTTCCTGAGCTGCCTGCCCCTTCTTTCAAAGGCCATAAACTCTGATTTTTTTCCTCAGTTCCAGCCAAAGTTCTCTGTCCAGTCAGGCTAGTCTTCTTCCCCACCATCTTGTCTTTTGACACATGGGGACAGCCTGCTCCTGAGCATTTAAGATTTCCTTCTTGAAGAATGTCCAGCTTTCCTGGGCTTATTTGCCCTTCAGGACTGCCCTTCAACTAGTCTCCTATACAGGCCAAAGTCTGCCTTCTGGAAGTCCAAGGTGGCAGTTCTCCTGGCCACTTTCCTTACCTTGAGAACTGAAAACTTAATCATTTTGTGATAACTGTGCCTCAGATGTGCTCCAGCCATCACATCACCCAATGGTCCTTCTGTGTTCACAAACTGTAGGTCCAGTGGGTGCGTTCCCTAGTTGGCTCCCTCACCAGCTCTGTCAGAAACTTTTCTTCCGCACACTCTTAAGACCTGCGGGACTGTTTCGTCTCTGCTGTGCTGTATTGCCAACAGACATCTGGTAAGTTGAATTTCCCAATGAGAACAAGGCCTAGTGATTGTGAGACTTCTTACAGCTGCTTAAAGAATATTTCTTCTGCCTCTTCATCCTGATTAGCTTGTCTGTAACAGAGCCCCACTAGGCTGTCTGCCTTGTTGGCTTTCCCTCTGGTTTTTATCCACAAACACTCAACCCGATCAGCACTATCATTAAGCTGTAGACAATCAAAACCTGTGCTATGTGTTTCCCTTCTTACTACCTATTACATTTTCATCTATGTGCAGTATGGGCAATTTGGATGTTACTCATCTTGAAGGGGAGAAAGTCCATGATTTCACCACTTTTGGAAGAATGGAGAATTTATCTGCAGGTTTTTTCATCATGTTGTGGTTTAACCGCTGCAGAGATAAGGCCATGATGGACTTCACTTTCTCATATATGCATAAGTTCCCATCTTCAGTGATTCTGCAACTATTGAGAAATAGATCACAAATCACAGGATATTCTGAGTTGAAAGGAGACCCACAGGGATCATCAAGTTCAACTCTGAAGTGAATGGCCAATACAGGGGCTGAACCAACAACCTTTGTGTTATTAGCACTGTGCTCTAACCAACTGAGCTAAATAAATATGGTATTTTCTGGGAGTTTTTTGGACTTTACAAAGAGTTCGATTAAATGGAAGATTTTCAACTTTCTGGCCAGTGAATCCATTGTCAAAATTTTGGTTGCATTTGTCATCTCATGTGCTCTTAACCATGATAAGGTTAAGGAAAGGAGTTACAAAGCATTGAAGCGATTTCCACAGTATGCAAAGCCAATTTCAGCTCTCCTTTCTACTCATGAAAGTTAATGGCTTTCCACAGGAGGTAAATGAGGACAAATTTGGCTTTCTTGGCTTAAAAAATACCTTGTTTTCATGGCTATCTGCACTAAATTTAATCCAACTACAACAAATGAATCTGCTCACAAAGTTGGATAAATGTGAGCTAAGCTAATATAAGCCATGTGAAAAGTCACCCTGTTCTATGCAGTACCAGTCAAATAGTATTTGAACTTTATACGAAAGTATAGAAATACATATTAAAATCTTCTCAAAAATAGTAGACGAATGTGTAGTTTTTAGATGCATGTCTATTTTCACATGATAAATAAAATCATAGGATCTCAAATTTGAATTTGCAAGCTTGCTGCCAGAGAAGCAAAGAAGAGAAATGAGGAAAAGCTCAGGAAACTGTCCTTTCAATATCACACACTGTCATGTAAGTTTTTCACTGTTACATTTCTTAGTCTCTTGTGCTCCGTATACATGTGCTGGAATCACATAGCACAAATCTCAATTTTTTATAGGCTTGATAAAAAATGATCATATTTTTAATTGCATGTGAAGGTTTGATTATGGTTGTATGTATGTAGCCCAGAAACTGCCCTCTACTTATGTTGCTATTTTTCAAATCGTCTTTTCTTCATGCAGCAGATTGTGTTGTTTTTGCTCCTATAAATTTCTAAGGGGTTTTAAAAACATTGCAAACTTAATCAGTCTGTAAAAATTTTAATCAAAAATCTGGTATTCAATGAAAGAGCTTCTAGAGGGAGTTTCAGGAGGACAGACACAGGGAAACTCAGTAAGTCTGCTGGGTTGAGGGGTGAGTGCACTGCCTGAATTGCATGGGCACTGCTGCCTTGCCTCTCTGTGTCTTCATGCAGCCTTGTGATACCTAGTCAAACAGTTTGGATACCATTTCTACCTTAATAAAATTGGATAAAATGCAGAGATGACTGTGACTCAACTAGAAACATTCCTGAAAGCTCCTAGGAAGACCTCACATGTCCACTCACTCCACTGCTTATCCCTTTTAGCCCTTTTAGCCCTGCTTATCCCTTTTAGCTACCTAACGGGGCAGACCCATAGCTCTGCTGCATTCAGTTCTGTCTTCTTTCTTATAATTACGTACACACAGATATGCTAAGATATATACATCTGACAGATCTATAGCCTAACTAACTCTTCCTTGCAAACAGTTTTGGGTATAGGACATCCTGTTTGGAGAATGTGCAGATGAAAAGATGAACCTTCCCTTCACAGAGGCTACTGATTTTCAGAAATTCACAGGCTATATTTTTAGTTATAATAATAATAAAAAAGCATTGAGTTACAGACTACAGACAAATTATTAGTACATGAGTACTGAAGGCTGAGTTCAGAGAAAGAGAAAAAATGTTGTGAAGCCAGATACTAAGCTAATGCAACTTGACATAGTTCCTTTAACATCAGTGGAGTTCTTCTGATTTACACAAACTGAGAATCTGGCCCATTAAAATATAAAAATAAATCTACAAGTACCTACTAAATCTGACCTTTGTACTTTGAAGTATAAAGCAGACTTTTTATCCACAGGTTTGTGCAGTCTTTGGTTAAAATCCACTGGAATTAAGACATATTATTTTTGGCCACTGGAAAATGCTAATATTGTTCCCTGAAAGAAACAGAAACATGTTTTGATTTCAAAAGAAAAATTAATAGCTTTTTTTTAAAAAAATAATTAAAATAAAGAAGGCTATGGAGTTCAAATCAAGTGCATTCCTTCACCCCAAATTAACAGCTGTGTGCATGATGATCTGCTCAAGAATCAGACTGAATTTAGCTGGCTTCCCTTAGCACTTAAATGTGGTAAAAGGAGCAAAGACTTTCCTTCCCCTTGTTGCTAACTGCTCACGCCCCTTTTAATCTCTCAATTCCATTCCTGAATAATGTGTGAAATTTTGGAAAGACTTAGTCTTTAACAAAGAACTGCAATTATAGTTGTGCGCATTGCTAGTGCAGTACCTCAGTGACGACCATCCTCTCTCCAAAGGAAGCCTTTGCAGCTTCTGTGCCTGTCGAGGACCCCTGTGCCCTGCAGGCCCTCGTACAAGCTGCCTGAGAGGCTGTGGGGTCCTGGAGGAGACCATGGTGGAGGGCAGACAGGCACAAAGCCTCTCTAAAGATTATAGAATCATAGAATCATTTAGGTTGGAACAGATTCTTAAGGTCATTGAGTGCAACCATGTAACCTAACACTGCCAAGCCCACCACCACTGAACCATGTCCTTGAGTGCCCTATCTACAAGTCTTTTAAAAAACTCCAGGGATGGAAACTCAAGTATATCCTAGCAAATGTTATATAGGTAAAATGAACTGACTTGCCAGACCATGAATCACAGATTGGGCGTGTCTATGAGACCAAGCAGAGCCCCAGAATTCAGAGCTGAAAATAGGTGTGGCTCTCCAATTATCATGGGTTAAAAATGACAAAATGGAAGTTTTGACTTTCAGTCACCAGTGGCAATCAGGAGTAATTAGATCAAAATTAATGGCCTCATTTGGAAAACTGACCCGATGATGTACTCACCCAAATAAATGCACACACCCGAATGCTGCACTCTTGAACCACTGGAAGCTGTGGAAGTGTGTAACACACACCTACCCAGCCACATAGCAGGAGTCATGGAGAAGCTCACGCTCTGCTCAGCCACACTGCGTGATTACTCAGTAGCCTGCTGAGTAATGATTTTGTCCTGGGCCAACTGGCATGCTCTGCTATAAGACCAGAGTCAGCTTTGGGGTTTGGAGTCATTAAAGACCACTCCCAAAAGGGCAGTGTGAACAAGAGTGACACAACTTGCCTCCCTCCACCCTCACCCTCCTCCCTCCACAGTTATCCCAAACTGTGCTAGCAGCTTTTTTACCTCAAGCGTATTGGCATATCAAACCCAAATTGTGCAACCCTAATTTTATTTTTGTGCAGCAAAAGCACTGTTTTGGTAAGCTGCAGTGCCCTTCTGTATTACTGTGAACAGTGTGAGCACACACAAATACGATGGTAATCATATGTTAGGGCCTCAGAGGTACCACACTGGCCTGAAGGAGACCTGAGGGACAGGAGATACCTGGTGTAGACAAGATCAGGCCAGGCCACCTCACTTCAGAGCTAGAGAATGGTCCCTGAACAGGTATTATTTGGCAGTTCAGCCACAGTCACAGCCACTGGAGTATCAGGGACAAATAATGAATGTTATTGTTGCCAAGTAACATTTCTGTGAACTGAAATGCCACCTGACAGAACATATCAGGTACAAACATAAGAAAGGCCTTGATCCTACACATGGTTTAGGTAAGCACACTAATGTAAATACATAAAAATAGGCCATGATATCAAAGTATAAATATGGCATGTGCTTTTTATTATGATAATTCTTTAAAAAAAATCCCTTTTAAAATAAAGTCCTAAATTTTTAACAAGCACATCTCATTGATATGCGGTATTATGCCTAGCAAACCAGAACCCAACAATAATAAAACCCCATGTTTTATTGGACAGAATGCATAATGCAAACTTTTCCATCTAGAGAGGTTACTTTTTTCTCACTGGGATGAAGTAAGAATATGAATAATAAACTAGGTGGTGGCTCTAAGAGACCAGTGTTCTTTCTTTCTTATGAAAGTTAGAAGGGCAAAAAACCCCAGGAAAGCATCTTCCAACTAAGGGATGGCTATTTTTGAAAACATTAGGTAGGAGCACATTTAAGTCCACGTAGTCATTACTCAGCTATGCTCGTGCAATTCTTATTGCCTTAAATGTGTATTTAGTCCTGATCTGTGCACTACAACTTCTAAATATTCATGTTCAGTTATTGAGAGTAAATATTCTTGAGACAGAAAGCTCAAGACCCACTACAGAAAATCCACTTCAAGCATAGCAACCAAAACATTACAAATCCTGGGCCTGGAGAGACACAAAACATCCCAGCAATGAGAAATATGTATTCAGAATGGCCTTTCAATTAGTCTCCATTGTGATGGACATTCTAGTCTAAAAGGGTTAGGTTTTCTTAGGAATTGGGAATCAATATGAAACTGTGGACCTGATCCTAATGGTACAATTTAGATGAAATGGTACTGACATCAATACAGAGTGAAAGTCACATTTTGTGAGTGCAAGGACAAAGGCAGAGGCTCACTAGATTTGTTAGACAACTGGTTTGGCAATAATTTGGCTTCTTGCTACATGTATATGTGTAAATGTGCTTAGAAAATGATGAAATTCTGTTTGACATTTTGTTTGAGATCTTCTGCCACATTGCACAAAAACTTTCTTAGGATTGCTGTCTGCTCTCTCCGTATGCAACCCACAAACATCATGGAATGTACATGGAAAAGTTCATAGGGAAATGGAACTTCCTAATATACTTTCTCCTCTTAGAGACAGATAAATAGCTCAATTTTTAAAAATATTGGCTCCTGAAGTTAGGCACGTGAGTCATCTAATTATAAGATTCTTAGTCCTGGTTCCACCAGTGAATTTGAGAAGAATCAGTGATACTGTTTAAGGATTCGGTGACTGGTCCTTTATTCACTGGATTTTTAAAAATGCAGACATGCTTCTCCACTGCAAGATGGCTCGCTGTTTTGCAGATTAAGCATTCATAGCAGATTGTGCATTCCTAGCAGATTGCATTTGGCCTTCAGTTATTGACTACAAAAACTTGAAAGCAAGTGAGTTTACATATATAGGTTTAGCTAAAAAAAAAAAATCTTTCTTAATCCTGTACAAGGCAGTAAATGTTAACTTAGAAAATTTCCATTTGCCATATGGTCTTCAGGTGATTTAATGTAATTCAAAACAGGCATTCAGTAGCCTAATGGTTTTACTGTACCACAGATGTGTCATTCCCTTGAAATATATTTTTAGTTTGCTGCTCAGGCCTTGATTCTGCTGGCATTAGAAGCCCAATTACAGAAGCAAAGCAAATTTCAAATTCAGTCCACAAGGCTACATTATCAAAACCCTCTCCACTGGAAAAATATTCATGTCAGGCTTGAAATACCTTAATCATATTTCTCTTCATTCCCCAACACAGTATATGAGGATATGATGTAGAGGAGCTAGAAGCTACTCAGGAAAAGCTCTTCCCTGTTTTGTCCAAGTAATTTCAGAGAACTGTGGTTTGAGCCTGAGCTTAGGCTCATGGGGTCACAGTTTTAACGTGATTATGCACATGCATGATAAGCACCCATACTTGAGTGCACATACTGCAGATATTAAGTCAGTGGTTCCAAACACATCGAAGTTTGTTTTGTTGCTGTGTCTAAAGCAGTAATGATAGCTCTGTGAGAGGCTTTAGGGAAAAGGTTTTTTTTCCTTTGCTGCTTTGATTTCTTACAATAACAGAAGTATTAGAAACTTTTAAGCTCAGATGGGAAAATTCTCAAACCAAATGACTATGTACTCTTAGACTGATGAAGTTTAGATACCTGTGAAATACGTGCATGAAACCTTGGGTGAGAAAGTCCACTTCAGTTTGCACAGCCATTTGTTTGGGCTGCTTTTTAGCAGCTGCTGCACAATCTTTTCTTTTCCAGTGTACCTCATGTAGATCAGACATATCAAATAGGGAAGGTGGTAATTCTATAGCATGAACTTTCTTCTGTGAGTGTGGCCAATGTGGGCCAAGCAGTCTGTAACTGACAGATAAAAATGTTTTGTTCTGATTCAACCCTATGGATCAGAGGTTGGTGTAAGAGACATCACAGATGGCAATCCCCTATGAAATCATGTCTTTTCATTCAGTTGCTTTTCTCAGCATTATATCTATGACATCTAGTGTATACATCAGGTGATTTTGTTTTAAATGACTGGGGTTACTTCAAATGACTGGAACAATGACAGTCACTGGTTTTTAAAAGATTTTCAGATTCCTTCTCAAAATGCTTCTAGATCACCATTAGCCAAGTGGGACTTCACACACACACCTCACCAGGGGCAGCAGTATATACTAAAGCAACTGCAATGAAACTGAACACTGTTTCTAACTTTTCATTAATGAGATCACAGTTGCTAGTTCAAAGCAGGTGAAACAATAAATATGTACTTTGAGCAGAGAAAGTTAAATGGTATACAGAACTTCTTATTACATAAAAAGCAAAAAATTGTATTGCAGACATGTTGTTTCTTGCCAAGCTCTTGTTGGTGTTCCAAGAAAATTAATAACTGACCTACTAGAAAATGCTACTTTTTTATTACTTTCTTGAAGCTTTCATCAAAAACAGATATCTTGAGTGTGTTGGATATTTCTGGTTCTTTTGAGGATTTGCTGTAACGTTAATCTCCACAGTGTGGTTGTGTTAACACCTTCCTGCTGCTAAACCAAATTTCACCTTCAGACACAGGGGGACTGAATTTTTAGACAGGGATAATCCAGGACTCAGCAGCAGTGGATTTTGGAAAAGTGAGTGAAATATAGCCCAAGCTGGGCTGACTCAGTTGGCAGGCTGAAGCTGAGACAGCTTAACAAGAAATGAGTCTTTAAAGATCCTGTGTGTTGATACTTCAGGGGTATGTTACATTTTCTGAAACTTCCAAGGGACTTTATGAGGACTAGAAAATGCTATTTCATAGCTGCAGAATAACAGATTTTTTTCTTACAAAGAAGGGATGTCCGTCTCAATGAATTCTGCCCCATCAGCTGCTTTGACAGGAATAATCATTGGACTTATTAAAATGTCTGCAGATTCCTCTTTCTTCAAGAGTACATAGAAATTAGAGTTGAATGTTTGCTCATGTATTACAAGTTACAGACACTACAGTGCTATGCATTATATAAGATTGATAGATCGATATGCAGGCAGATAAACACAGAAATGTTCTCAAAAGTTGATGCCATCAGTATGTGCATGACATCAGTTAGATGTAGGTGAACCTCTCCTCAGGCTGCAGTCTGGTTAGGAGATTGCTTGTATGAGGCTCGGCTATCAGAGCTGCAGGTTGTTCACTAGAGAAGAGCAATTCCTGAAGGACACAAGGGAGGTGAAATCAGAACTCTGGTTTTCTACAGCTGTTGCAAATGAGGAGGGAATTCTGTCCAGTTACTGGTACCTTAGCTCTGGTTACAGGAATAAACTACTGTGGTGGTCCATTGTCGTGGGAGTGTAACTTTTCCATTCAGCTCTTAGGACAGTTCATTGTGCTCAGACACGAAATCACAGAATCACAGAATAAGCTGAGTTGAAAGGTACCCACAAGGATCATCGAGTCCAGCTCCTGGCTCTGCACAGCACCATATATACACATATACTCATATACACAATTTATAGCAATGTGTTCTGTGTCAGCCTCTGCTTGGCAAAAAAATCTACACAGAAACTCCAACTGTCAAGTTGTATAACACTTATTTTGTGTACCTTGTTTGTGGAAAAAGAGTTCTTGCATTTATTTAGTTTTTGAAATAACAAATTGTCCTTTAACTCGAAAAGCTCTTTGGCTATGCTTAACTTAGCAAATATGCAGATGAATCCAGGAGTAGATCTGCAAACATTTTAACTATATACGTTTCAGAAGGTGTTACTTTGGGCTTATTCTGTTCTGGTCATATAGGCTGAATGCCTGTCAGTGACTGAAGTGCACTAGGTGTGCTGCAGGAGGGTGTTGTTGTTGTTGTTGTTTTTAAAATAAATTCTAGAAGTATCCACAGTTCTCAGTGTCTAACCATTATTCTTTGAACATTTGACAGGTGGATCTCCAGGAACTTAGTAAATCTCTGCAGTTTCAGAGTGGTTAAAATAAACACTGTTATCACGTTGCAGACAGGGAAAGCAACATAATGAAGTATTGCATAACTTGCCAACACAGAAAGTCTTTGTTTGAACCAGGTGTATATGCCATGTCTGTTGACTTCCAGCTAATTTTTAAACTTCTCTTCAGTAGTTTAAGTACAGCTACTTTCAGAGCAACAAACCACTATGGATTTGTACTTCAACCTGTGCAGAACAGTTGTCACCTAATGAACAAAATGGGCAGGAAATACCTACGCTGTATATCAGGTTTGTTCTTTGTGACAATATGATGTGAAAGCAAATGCCAAACACAGCCAAAATAGAATGGTATTTCAGTCAAACCACATTTACTTTGTGTACTCTGAATATCTATGTAATGTGCAGGGTTATATAAATCAGGCATGCAACTTGTAAGCAAAGATATTCACCAGCAAAATGTAGGAACTGTCATATTTAAAATGAATGAATAAAAAAGAACCAGACTGGGCAATAAAATAACACAGATTTTCAACCTCATAAACAGCAGTGACATACCTCTGATTTGCACTTTTTTGTAAAGAAAAGAACCTTTTAAATCTTGTAAATGTTAAAAATATACATGCAGTAACTTTTTGTCTTCTGCCAAAAGCCTGGCCTCTATTAGATCAATGACATTTCCTTTGAAAAGCATCTGGCTTCTGAGACTAGAATGTCCATCACTGAAATTCCTCGTTGTGAAAAAGCAACAAGCAGGTGATATAGCAGATAAGGTTACTGACATATCTACAAATAGGATTTCCTCTGTGGCAATTCTGAATAGTCAATTTTGAACATTTATAAAGAGTTTCACAAATAGACAGTGAAACTTTATTATCTTCAACTGGTGAGGAGACAGAGTATTCTAGAGTAAAATAGATGGCTACCCCATTCAATCTATCATTCTGCCTACAGCTGTGTTCATTGTGTGATTGTAAAAGTTTTAAAAAAAGGTCTGTACAACAAAACCAAAATACACCTGGCCAGTTGTGAAATGCTGATTTCCTAAAACATATTCCTTCCTGACTTATATAAGTAATGTGTTTATATGAAGAAGCATGATGTTTCATTATACTTAATTATCTTAGCATAATTATAAATGCTAATGGTCACATAATTATGTAGATCTTTTTAAAATCCAATCAATCAACTCACTATTTCACTCAAAAAGTCTCTTGGGGCTGTAAATCCCATGGTTTGCATGAAATGATATTTCCTTGAATTTGTTCTTCATTTAACTGCCATTAATTACATCATATAACATCTTCTCATATTTTGAAATAGAGAAACACTGGGTGCTTGTCATAGTTTTATATTAATAACACTGTATTTCAGTGCTTGTTTTATAAGTTAAAACCGTAAAAGAATACATAAAAACCTAGTGAATAAGATGATGATAATCACAGAAAATAACAAGCTTTATAAGCTCTGTTACAACCAGTACCTTAAATCATCATACAAGCATTGCTATTCAAAAATATGTCAGGCCTGTAATCAGTCCAAAGTCAAAGTGTGTAGGACAATACTGAAGACATGAGTCCAGACTTTAGGACTGTATGACAAGCCTGTTCTGCAAAAGACACTACAGAGAGGTCCTGCATTGTCTGAAACTGTCAGGTGCTCTCAAGGACCCCAAGACCCCAGACCATCGTAATCACAAGTCGATAGTTAGGACATTTTTACTCACTCCTTCATTTTGTCTCAGACATAATGTCTCAGTTCTGGACAGTCCTCCTCTTGCACCATTGCAGATAACAGGTGTTGCCATTGGCGAGGCCTTCCTTCCCCCCTGTGGCTCCATGACACCACTGCTGTCACCACTTAAATCCTGTTCGTCCCCACAGGTCATTGAAATCATGACATTTTTTCATTTCAGAAATCTGACTCTTACCGTAAAGGCCACTATAGGGTCTCTTTTCTTTAATTAGCAGTACAGGGACCAGCATCAAGCAGAGCAGAGAAGTCTACATGCTGTCCTGTGATCTTTGTTTTTCCAGCCTGTGAATGCCATCCCTGCCCTCCACTCTTAATAACTACCTTACCTCACCTCCTCTTTCCTGCATTTGTACATGTCAGCAAGCAGACTCCTTGTCATCTCGTCCTTCAGCGAGGCAGGGTTCTCAGAAGGCAGTTCTGGAGACTGTCGAGGCCAAACCCCCATATTCAAGTAGAGCTGACTAGAACAGGTTGCCTAAAACCCAGATGGGTTTTAAATATCTTCTCTCCGCTCTGCTCTGCTCTCCTATCTTCTAGAAAGAGAGATCCCGTTTATAAGTTGGTAGTCCATGAGGCATCTGGATGCAAAATCCAAACATTAATGCAACAGACAAAATCTCTTAGCACAGATTTCTTTTATGGTGGTTTACTGTTGTTTTAAATATGATAAAATGTTTGTAAATGGTTGTGGAATCCATGGCGTCAGCTGTAGATCTTGAAGCTTCTGTTGGAAGAAGAACTTGCTTATTTTCTTCTTTGTTTTCATGTAAAGTTGTCACAGAGGAACAAGGATTATGTGTGTATGTGTATATATGTTTATATATGTATACACGTATCCATACCCATATGCACATATATATACACACATATGTACATATAAAAGGGGTTTTCTTTCTGTACATGTGAAAAGTAATGTCAAAACAAATTTTACTTCTTTCTCCCTTTCATCAGGGAGAAAAAAAAAAGTTGTTCCCCTGTACACAAAAGTACAGAAAAAAACACAAACGTCTGCTCAAGTGGCAAATGTTGAAACAGGTAAACTTTGAAATAAATTTCATTTCTGTGCTTTGAATAGCACAAAGAAAAAGTAACCTTTCTTCTCCTGATGTCAAGCAGACTGCAGAAGAGGAATGTAAGCTAAAAATGCAGGTATGGGATTAAAATTGGACTAAATGAAGTCAAATAAATGATATGAGAAGAGCTGTAAAACATGTCATTGTCATTATTGTCACACTCAGTTCCATTTGCATTTCTGTATTCTGTGGCTTGATCACTACAGATAGTGATAACCTTAATGCCTTCTCTACAGTGAGCAAATCTTTGGCACTAATGGTGTGATCATGTATTGACTAAGTGACCTCTTCCCATAGACAATCCTGGTACTGAGTTGGGAGTTATTTTGAAGAGTTTTACTGAAGATCATTTTCAATTCTGAAGAAGCACTCAGCTTTATTCAGAACTTCTGGCACTGAAGCTAATACTGATTCAGAAATATCTAGTCAGAGTGCAAAAACTGCTTTCAAATTTTTATTCTTTCAAATATACTCACCTCTTGCATAGCTGCACTGGCTCCACTTTTGTTTATTATGTTGAACATAAGATACTTCTATTTACCTTCATGACTCCCTCCAAATTCTCTTCATTTTAAGGCCATCCATAGTAAACTGATAAAAATACTTTGTTATATTGCACATTTCCTCTTTATTATATTGCACAACTGTGTAAATGTACAGTTTGAGGAAGCCAGACATACAGAATTAAGTAATTTCCAAAAATCTGTGAAGTAGTAGTAATTGATGTGAATTACTAATTGCAAATGATTGTGAACATTGTATCCACTAGTCTAGAAACCACATTTCCCAACTGAAAAAGAAAAGCCTAACTCAGTTAAACTTAAGGAAAGGATTAAAATTGTCCCTCTCTATTTTGTGAGAAAGGAGAAATTGCTGGTAATAAATATTAATAATAAATGTTGATTTCCGAAATGATCGCAAATTAAAGAATAACGTGATTCTTTCTGAAATTTATTAATGCAAAAATGTCAAGTTATGGCGGTACTATAGTACTGTAAACAAAGGGAAACATTTCTATTTGTATGTATGGACTGTATATAGTGTAGAATATATCAACGTCAAATATGTACTCTTCAGTTGTAACTGAAGAATATGTCAGAGAACAGCTGTGGAAGAAGGTGGTTTCAAACCAGCAATTTGGTCATCCCGTACACGTGAGTTTAAAGGATCTGCAAAGGAAGTCAGTGAACATGAATGCTGAAATTTAGTCAGTATTGAAGCACAAAAAAAATCCATTAGACATTTTAAAAAGTTGCCATTGTATTTTAATAGGCAAGAGGTAACGGTCTAGGTAATTCTGGACCTATCAGCCCCTTCCTGTCCATGGAATAAGCAAACCTGAGTGCTAATACAGTTCTGTGCTATGGTTCGTTTAAAATGCTAATATAGTATTAATGAAGTTAACATCAATTCACATGCACAGATGGAAAACAGATCCGGTCTGACCAGCCTGATAGGTTTTTTAAGGGGAGCTGGGTGATAAGTGTAGTGGTGCTTGATGCTTAGAAGTTTTTGACAGAGTTCAGAGCAACCTTAGGGTTGAAAGCTGGAATGATAGAAAGTGGCATGGCACTTAAAACTGAGTAGAAAACTTACTAACTAGTTCTTGCAAAAGTGGGGAACTAGTTGGGCAGAGTTATTTCTTCCCACTGGGAGCAGATCTGGAACCATTTCATGTGTCTGTCATTGCTGATTGGGTTTGCAGATGTCAGGGACACTGTGGGAGAAGGTGAGTGATGAAGAGAAAGGGGTAAGCTGCTCACTGTAAACAAATTTTATTTTTCAGACAGTCACATATAATGTCTCTCAAGTTAGCCCTCTTTGTGCAAATGAAATCACCAAGTAGTGAAGAAATAGCTCAGCTCAATACAAGGGCTTATTGTATGGCAGTGGACTGCAGTGCTGATGTGGTCCTTGGACTGTAAACAGAGTGATCTTAAGAGCTGGAAAAATATATTTTCTCTTCATTTGGCATGAATCTGACTGTTACTGCAATCCTGTGTTAATGTTTTCTCTGCAGCCTGAGGAAAATGTTTGCAATTTGGAGAGCATTCAGGGAACAGTCATGAAAGATACAGAAGGACAAGTAAACATACCTTGGAGAGAGAGAGAGAGAGAGGGAATGCAAGAGCTCTGTCTGTTTAGCTCAACAAGGAGCAGTTAGGAGGATGCCTTTGGTCACAATCTACAGCTGACTGCAGGTGGAAAATAGGTTAGAATAGAGGGTTCCTTGGTCTGGATGTAGATGCACGAAAAGATCCAGCACTGAGAAGCTGAGGACACACACACTCCGTGGTAGTTGAAGACTTTAACTATTTACCAAAATCTATAGTGAAGTCATTTGGAAATATCTAAGTTGAGATCACATGCTCTTTAAAGTGTTTTTCATTACAGGCAAGAACCAGGTGTGTGAAGCTCAATGGTCAATATCTGAATGCTGATCCCTGAGTCAAATCCTAACCCAAGATTCTTCCAATCCAGCGTATTTATTTCACTGTTTGGCAGGAGATGAAAACCGGCCATTTCAGTACCTTCTCCTGCACACAGAGAGAGCCTCTCAGAGCCAGGAGCTGTTATATTTGCATGGGATAAGCAATTAGTACTGGAGTCATCTCCTATGCCATCTGCTCATGGCTCGGCACTCAGGACTGTGCCTGCATTGTAGCGTAGATCAAATAGGCTTGTACCACACAGGCAGGAAAGCAGGTTAAGTGATCACAGTGGTATCTTCTCCCTCCATAATCTTTCAGTCTAGTTAAGCAACTTAAGGTAAGTCTGTGTGACTTTTGTTAGTACAACTCTTTAGCAGGACTGTGGATAGCATGTTAAGGCCCATTTGGTCAGCAGCACCAGAGGCAGCCTCGTTTGGACGGTCTAACAGCAAAACAACCTTACACATAACAAAACACTACATATCTATCTGAGCGCACCAATGGGTCTTAGGTGTGCTTGTTAGACTTAGTGACTCAAATACATTTTTCCTGATAACTTTTCCCTAGCCTAACCATATCTTGGGAGATGATTTAGACTCAGTGGACAAACCCTTTCTGAAAAAAAACGAACAACTCTGCTTTTAAGTTTTCCTACTTTTATCTTTATACTTCTATTGTATTTTTCTTCATTTACTAGTTCCAGAAAGTGTTTTATGAGAGTTTTCCTCTCTCAGTGTCTGGATCTGATTATCACCACGTATGATCTTTGTACAGCACATGCATAATGGTGTTTTGGGCGTTTAGATTAAGAACTTGCTGCTAGTTATCTAGTCCCATCAAATATGAATTTCAGGGAAACACTTAGCTGTTGGAATAAAAGGAGATTTTTTTGTAATTTCTATTCTCTGAATATTGAGTTCATAGTATTATAAAAGCCTGAATTCTCCTCAGCTATTTGTCTGTACTGTTGTAAAGCCCAGCTGTTCAAAAAACACTAGACAATAACATAATGTTTCTTCTCTAAATCACTCAGATACAGGCACAAAGGATGGCAAACACACCTCATTGCTTTAGTAAAGGCTTTAATCTCAGAAGGTTGGAAAGGGATCTCTTGAAAAGTTCTGCTCTTTGGCCAAAATTGTAAAAAGCATTCAGACTGAAAATCAAAAAAGAAGATTACACTGAATTTTGCACAGTTTGGAAAGGGAGATTAGATGTAGGTAGAAAATTAGGTTAGATTCCCAGTCCAGCCTAATTTCCAAGTTATATGCAGCTGTCAGATATCCTGATAGTGCTGCCTAATCCCAAAGGTACCTGCATACATTACAAAAATATTTCCCAGAGCTTTCCTTCAGGGTCATCATCTCCACTTCTTCTACTGAGGGAAATCTTTCAGTCCCATGTTTGGGACATTGTGCAACAACGAGTTGGTGTCTTCTTTGGAAACAGCAGAAAATGAATTTATGTTTTCTGCTGTCTTGACAGAAGGTTGTTGCTGCTGCTGCCACCTGCAAAGAGAATTGGTCCCTCCTGAATGCTTTTAGAAAGCGGTTTGGAGAAAACGCAGGGAAGTCAGTGAGTGTCTCCTGGCAGCACAGAACCACGTGCCACGGGGCAGGAGATGGGCAGATGTACCTCTGTCCTCAGCTTCTCCCAGTAACTGCCTGAACTCTCTCAGGTTGCTGAGTGCTGTGGAAGCTGTTCTGAGACACCAAGCTTGCCCTGTGATTGCACTGGGTGCTTACTGCCTAACTCCAAGTGAAGGCTTTCATTTCAGTAGTCTAGACGCATAAAAAGTAGGAACCTGCTCTGGCAAACTGCTGAGCTTTGTAGTCTCAGTCTTCCTCTACATCTCATTAAAAGCACTGTAGCAGAAATTGTGCTTGCTTGATATATCAGCATGTAGTTTTTGTACTGTTCAGGTGAATAAAGTAAAGCCTATAATATGGACAACACTTGTTAATATTCTGAAAGGGAATGCCATGCTGACCACAGCACTGAAATAAATGGCCATGACATTTCCTCAAATATGTGGAAGCATGTGAAATCCTTAGAGCTCTTGTAGAACACAAACCAACAAACCTACTTCATTACATGGAAAAAAATTCAGACCTTCCTTTCTCCCACTGTTTTTCAGCTGGGTAAATTCTTTGCTTGAATTCTGCTTTTTGTTCCAGCAGTTTTCTAAAGTTTCATAAGTTCTTCAACCTCCATGCACTTTTCCTTTTTATGGCCAAAATGTAGATGTCCACATGACATCTCATCTACCTACTACTCAAATTGCTTCTTTCTCACATTGCTATCAAATTTCCACATCATAGTACAAATATGTAATGAAATCTATTTCGTGTGATTTTTTCTACACTGCGGGTGGGATACTCAGTGTGAGAAATTTCCGTACTGTAACCTTTCAGGAATATATAGATGTCCTTCAAGAAAGCCATGGAATAGATAATGTCCAGCTTTGTCAACCCAGGCTTTGTAGACTACTGTCTACATCCTAGGATTAGGTTTTGTGTCCTACGATGACTAATGCTTCACAAACACACAAATTTTTACATTAATTCTTTGCCCTTGCTACAGCACCAAACCGTGTGCCGTGTGACACACCCTTGAGCGCAGGCATGGTGCAGCAGTGTCTCTTGGTAACAAAGCCATTAGTGCGTGTGGTGATGTTCCCACTGCACAGCCAGGGAGTTAATTTTTCATTGAAAACTACAAATGTCTTTATTTGGATCAGGCTTGGATTAATTTGTCAAACTAGACTCGCAGGGCTAGCTATTATCCTTTCCAGAGGATGGTGATTAGATCTGTACATAGGTTGGGGGTCTAATCACTGTCTTATAAAGTAAAAATAAATATTATAACCTTCTTTGCTTTATGTTTTTCTAGCTGTGCAATCTGTCAACCGGTTTATCTTCTTCACTAATTAGGCTGGGGGCTTTGGGGGAATTATACTGTAACTCCTAAATCTCCTTTCTGATTAGCTCCATGTTTAGCTTTATGATTTGATTTGATAGTTCCCACTATTATTTTAATACAGAGGAATATAATTATTAATACCTTAGGAGAGAGGGCATTGGTACCTTGACTGTTTAACAGTGGTGTCCGTAGCTACCCCCTTGCTGTGCTTTCTCGGTGCTGAAAAGGGCTTCGAATGTCAGTAGGAGAACTGCTTCCATGTGCTTCCAGTAAGTGTTTATAAGTAGCTGTCAGAGAGGAGGACTGGTTTTTCACTTGTGTTACATTTTGGAAGAGCGTAAAGAAACAGATTTCTGTGGTAGATCTGTGGATTTATCCTCCAAAGCGTTAGCAACAGGGAGTGAAAGTCTTCTTTACTCTGCCATGAGACACGTTTTCAGATGGAGTGAAGGCACCCCCCACCAGACTGCGCTGTCCCTGATATAAATGATGTCCATCACTTAGGAGACCATCAGCTGGAGATAACTGGACTTTGCCCTTTGAAGGGAAGTACAGGAAAATTTTCCCAAGCATAGCTTTTGCCCTCTTTCTTTGGGAACTTAGAACTGTGAGCAAGGGACCACATTAGTCACTGTTCAAGGAAAAGTAGAAGGTAGAGAAAGCATGCTGAAAAATGCATTCTAAGTTTAAATTCTGAGTTTATGACTGAAAATGTCAGACCACACATAAAAAAAACTTGGAAGAAAGTGTTTTGATGAGGTAAGGAAAGTATGGGCACCATAAAAATGCCCCTTAACTTTGGAGTTCATGTCCAAAGAATCAATAATTTTCTTGAATCAAATACCTCCACCTTTTTTCTTTTTTTTTTTTTTAAATCCAACTCAAACTAGGAAATCAAATGCAAACCTACAAAATCTGCATAGGAAAAAAATTAAAAACTTGAAAGAAGCAAAAATTACATTTCTTAAAGAAGCAATGCCTTGGCTGCAGGGGACATATACAAACTCTTCTGTGTTCTCTTTTTCTGGTTAAATGAGTGGTATCTTGATATGCTCTACTGTTTTTTTTGTGGTCAGCAGCTAGAGGAAACATAATTCAATCATATTTGAATTTGAATGGTGGAAACACAGCACAATATTACTTAAACTGCTTGGATTTAATAGAGATCTGAAATGACACAGAATCAGATGAGTTATGACAAAGCCCTCTGAATGGTGCTGGTCTAGTTTACAGACAAAGGAAATGTGAAGAAGTTGGGGAGCACAAGATCTGAAAGTCCTAATTTGGGGAACTTACATTTATTTTGAGCACAAAAATACCACTGGGGTCAGGGCCAGCAGCCGAATGAAGGGTTTGCTCTATCCGAAAGGACACAACTCTGCTAGTTCCAGCAGCAACTAATTTTGGTTGGCAGAAGCAAGGCCTGGGAGGGGAGGGGGGCACAGCTGCAGTCATGGGGCTCTGTGGTAGAGCCAGTGTCAGTATACGCAGGACACTTAGTACTGTTTCAGTCAAAGGACAGAGAAAAGACAAAAAGAAAGGCACCAGCTCAACAATAAAGTGTTGAGTACAGTGGATGCTCAGTAGATTTTAGAGAATTTCTTCCTTGGGTTCAAATTCTAAAGGATTTGCAGTAATTTCGGTCAGGGCAGCTTAAAAAATGATCAACAAGGCAAGTTTGGGTGTGGACCAGTCCTGGAAAGGAAAGAGGAGAGAAAGTTCCCAAGACCAGCTTGATTGTACTGTGCCCAGCTCAGCCTGTGGCAGGGGCTGAAAGGGAGGTGGGAAGCCGCAGGCAGTGCCTTCCTGCAGGGCAGCAAAAAAAGCACCTCTGGGACCAGACAGGAACAGCAGGACTCTGAGCACAGGAGAGGCACCAGAGGGGGTGCAAGCCAAAAGGAGATGAACATGCAAAACTCTCTGTCTTACTGCCTTGACCCCAACCAAATACAGGGGTTTTCAATCGGAAAAAAAAAAAAAAAAAAAGAGAGAGAGAGAGATTGAACCACCTAAATCTCAGTGTCTGTGATAACAAGGTTTTGGATAAACAAACAGTTTTGGGAACTTAAGCTTCTTAAAGCATTAGGGAGAAGAAATCCTCAGATGTCACTGTAATGTGTTTGCTTATTTTTTTTTAATGTAATATGCCACCTAATTGCAGTGGATGGCTACTCTTGAGTGTAGTTCCATAGACTGGCACACTGAAATGGCCATATGTGGGGAAATAAACATCTTGGTAAACTCCTTGGCATGTGACCAGTATTGAGTATAAATCTACAGAACAAGGAAAAGCAGCCCTTTGTGTCACAAGATTATTTTGAACTTGAGCTTTCAAGTAGCTATCAGAGATTACCTCTCATCTTTCACAGCGTGAATTTCATGTCTGTATTGTTAGAGAATACAGAACAATATGGAAAGCAAGAAGGAAGAAAGGAGGAATTAAAGTACCTAAATCAGCTGAGTCATGGCTGAAATACAAAAAGGATTTCTGAAGAGTTGAGATTGAAACGGTAATGAAAAAATTCCCTCATCTAAAGCTATGGGGTTACTTACTACAGTGTTTTTGATAGGAATTATGACTCGGTTCCTGGGGACTATCTTGCTTCAATTAATTAAACTCACACTGAGAGGACTATTTCAGCCCTGCAATGATTATTTCTTTTTTCATGGGAAAGTAGGAAAAGTGATTTGAAAAGAATTTGGTGACCCTTTTTTTAATTTTCTGATGTTGGAGGCTTTGAGTGGAAACTAGAACTGGAACCACAGACCTGAGCCTGGGAGCAGAGTGTGAGGGTAAAGGTGACAAGCATTGAGGGCATCACTGCAAGAAAGCATGGACAAAATCTCTCTAATAACATCACCCCTCATGTAAATCTGTACCCCTTTCATATTTCTTTTCTGTATTCCTACTGCTTTTTGCCTCTCACCCTGAATTCCTTTTTGTTTCTGAGCTCCTAGTTGCTTTATAAAAAGAAATAGAAAATTGTTCTGGTTCACTTATTTATTTTAAAGTAAGAAAAAAGGGTAAGTCCTCTTCTCTGGGGAAAAAGGAATCACACTAGCTCTAGTGACTGCTAGGCAGAGTAATAGCTAACTCATTGGAGCCGGATGGTCTTTCAAAACAAGGTATCCTCCAAGGTTATTCTCCAAGGTATCAGTTTAACTCCTGTAGGAGACACCACTGCCCAGATTTTTCTCCTTTCCCTTGTCTCAGAAGCAAAACAGGTTATTTGGAACCATCTTCCATTTTGAAACAAGTCACTCATCACTGCAATCTTCTCTCTCATTGAATTTGGACATGCAGTAGTGCCTGTGGTAAGTATGAAAATACCACTGGGTGATAAGAAGCATACGATTAAACCCATGAGTGATAATGAACAGATGCGTCCCTCCCACAGATGCTTTCTCATATCAAATGAAGTGTGGCTGCAAGATTTTATCAGTTCAAGGTGTTTACTCAACTTTAGAGAAAAATGTGACCTACCTCGATAATCCCTCGTATGGTTATCTTTCACCCAGGGCTTTTTACCTTTGTGGGTAAGTTTTTGTTGCTTCTGTTAAACTGATTTTTCTGATCTCAGCAAGATTAAAAACAAAAAGGCATGTGACTCCTTGTGGGTTTACAATAAACAAAGCCAGTGCACATATACTATCTGATGGTGGATCTTTCTCTACACTCTTACTAACCATTGAGATATTTTTCCCCTAACAGGAGTGGACAGAGATAAAATCTATCAGTTTGTACCAGTAACAGAGCAAGGAGATGCTGGAAAAACTTATTTGTCATCATTTTGGATCCAGGGGTGGCCAGGATAGGATAGTTTACAGGAACAATCTGTCTTTAACATGTTGAAACTTCACTTTGCGGTCGGGTATTGCCACACTAGTATTTACTATGGCACAGCAGGAATAATCCCAGCACATGCCTGGGAAGTGATTGGGAGCTTTTACGCTGGAGCCTGTGCAGGTCTCAAGCAGGCTGGGAAGCTGTGAGCCCTTGCAGCTGTGGGCTGATTGGTGTGGCCAGGAGGGCAGCGCAGCACTCGCCAGCTCTTCAGCTCTGCCACTGCTCTGCTTAGAACCACTGGTCAACCATTAAGTTCTCTGTGTACCTGCTTCTTCCTTTTTGTCTGTCCTGATGTTTCAGATGGAAACCTCTGTAGGTGAAGGATGCATTTTATCATGTGTCTGTCAAGTGCCAATTTTGGCTGGGAAATCTCAGCACTCCAGTGAGATGAATGGTAATTCCAATAATAAAGGCAAAGCCTGGCCATCTGGCTGCTATTATGGTAATGTCTTGCTCCGTGACAGTGGGACACTGTGCAGCTGCTTCTCTGTCTCATTCTGTACTGGAAAAGACTGCTCTTAGACTTTGGGCTAAAACTCCACGGCTTGGAGATAGAAAAGGCCTGTGGTAATGCCACCTGACCTAGGTATAGAGGCTGAAAAGAACCCCACCATCTGGAGAGTATCGCTCAGGGTTGATACGTACATGCATTGTATGTCCTATGGTACTGAACTGCAAGCAACAACTACACCACTGAGCTTACCCCCAAAGTGAGTGACAGTCACCGCTCACAAGTGATCATCTTCTCAGACCATTCCATCCAAGCCCATCTTGGCAGATAACTTTCTCCATCCTCAAAGAGTAAGAAGTCTCCTGCTTTTATTCAAACATCTATGGATAATGACAGGAATCTGACTTAGTAGCAAACGTCTTCACCTCCCAGTCAGCTCCAGATCTGGCTGTGCACCCTGCCCACCTCACTCCATTTGCTGCTTGCAGAATTGATGCATTTCTGATTGGCACATAGCAGACTCTTCAGGGCTTTGGGATTGAGATATCACTACAGCCATGAGTCACAAAATGAAACAAAACATAAATTTGAAATTACTTATGAGCTGCATAATTTATGTTGATCAGAGTTTTCAAACATGGCCTTTTTCATATTATAAAATGAAGCATGACTTGGGATAAAAATTCACATGGCTGAATATAGTGCTACTGATAATACTTAGTAGAGGGAAACTATCAAATGCTTAGCCTTGCTGTTGTCTATTGTGTTCTCCCATTAGCTGTTTTATTTTATTCCATCTGGAGTTTCCTTCAGTTTGCACGCTATGTTTGGCACAACCTACATTAAAAAATGCTATTGCATTTACAAAATTATTTTTACTATCTCAGAAAGATAATTTGCAAACTCAAAATTGAAACTAAAACTCCTTTCCTCTCACATGTACACACAACTCCAGAAGAGGCCCTATCCTATCCCAGAGCCACAACACACAGATCAGTTTGCATGAAGAGATGAGGATTTTGTAGCCTGTTGGAACATATGGCAGGAAAGATTGGGAATGGGAACAAGCTCCTTAGGGGTGATGGTCACTCTGGAGATGATGCTGGGGTTGGTGCCGTCTTGTTCATCCTCAAGGACAAAACAAAGGGATTTCTGGAGGGAAATGGGCTTAAAACCATACTTAGGCCTGGAGTGAAGAGGAACTTCTGGACATCAGCAAGGATATGTGCCACCTGACCAACCTAGTGGCCTTCTGTAATGGAGTGACTACACCATTGGACAAGGGAAGACCTACAGATGTCATCTACCTGGACTTCTGTAAGGCCTTTGACAGAGTCCCCCACAACATCCTTCTCTCTAAATTAGAGAGACATGGATTTGATGGATGGACTGTTTGATGGATGAGGAATTTGTTGGACACCTCATGGTGGACATCCCATTCCATGAATGGAAACATTCAAGTCAGGCTTGATGGGGCCCTGAGCAGGAATCAGGTCAGGATGGGGCCTGTAGCAACCTGATCTAGCAAAAATTGTCCCTGCCCATTGCAGGGGAGTTGGACTAAATGACATTTAAAATGCAAGCTGTTCAGTCATTCTATGATTCCAAGAGACACCCCTCAAGTAAGCTACCACTTAAGAAACACAGATATCAGGGTCCAAGACTGAACTGGTGAAATAAGTTATTTGGCAGTCCTGCTATACCTTTTAAATCCCAAAGATGTGCTGAAGCGTAATACATATTTTTTTACCCCAGCTGTTTTATCACTGTTCAGGCCAAACTTGCTCATATCCAGAAGTCATCACAGGCTGTAATTTTTTAAATCCCCATGGAGATCTTGCTGTAGCAGTGTCCTCTGGAGAGAGGCAGGTTCTCTGCATGGCCCAAAGCAGGTGGAACATTCACATGTCATATTGCAAATTGGATGCTTATTCCTTTGGGAGCGCTTCCTTTGTGTGAGGAAAATTAAATCTCTGGCTTGTCTAAGGACAAGGAAGGAAGACTCTGTTTTGAGGACAATAGGGAATTTTGTCTCTCTCTTGAAACACAGCTTCATTCATTTTAAGTGTTTGCTTCTGTGCCTTTACCTATTTTATCTGTTTCCCTTTTGAAAAACAGCATAGCATTGAAATAAGGCATTCATTCAACACCGTTCAGTGCTTGGCTTCACTCATATATTTCTGCAGTCTGTATTGGTTTTCTACCTTTTTATTCAGTTGTATTCAAAACAATGGCAAAGTCCCTTTAATTTTGATGATAGAGAATGAGGTATTACTTGAGAAACACCTTCTTAGGCTTCTTGACTTGCATGTGTCTCTCAAGAGGACACCTTCTGATTCATTTTGGAAAGGGCATGAAAATCTCAAGATCAATTTCTTTTCCCAAACAAGATAAAAGAACCATTTGGAAAGTAACCAGTGCAGGCAAATCAGGTCCAGCAGATTGTTCATAAGATGAGTTACATTGTTTTTCTGTTTGCAAATATGTGCCATGAGCCTGGTGTTTAGAGAGATGAACTGGCTGTTTCTGGATATGCAGCTTATCCATGAATGGTTCATTGTAATTCAACTCATGCCTCTTTTGAGGGCACACAGGTCATGGTTTGGGTCCGTTTTCTCTAACTGGATACACATTATTCTTTTAGAATCTGTTTCCCTGGTATAAACATTCATCATGACAGAATCACTGTAATGACTATTTGTTGCTGTGATGAGAGTTCCCTTAGAGCACAGACGGGAGGGGAAGGTCTGCTCACCCAAAAGAATGTGCTGAAAATCTTCCATGAGATTGGAATACAATTCTGTAAAATACCAGCCATGGGGATGGTTCTTAGTCTACCTCAGTTTTACATGGCACAAAATAGTTAATTTTTCAGGTGTGACTGATATAGTTGGCAATGGCTGATGACCCAACTTCAAAGGCTGACGACCCAGTTGACGTCAAAGCGCAGAGAGGAGTGGAGATAAGACCAAAAAAATGCTGGAGGAGAAGGATAAATGAAGATGTAACTCAGTAGCTTTGCCCATCCGCCTGCTGCTGCTTTGGTGTGCTGATGCAGTATTTTGAGTGTGGAAATCCCCCAAAATGCACTTATTAGGCTGCTTACCAGCCTGTGAGAGATATCTCCTATAGTCTAAGTGTCTGCTGTACTCCTGGGGCAGGTGTCTGGGAGGGCAGAGAGTGGGGCCAAGGCATTACGGTGGAGCAGGGCTGCCAAGGAAGGGACAGACTGACCCAAAAGGAAATAAAACCCTGAAACCTTTAACTGCTGTCAAATGGAAAGCTGAGGGTCATCAATGACAAAAGGAGTTCACTAAATTTTGGCTTTGGCAAATGGATCTACATCTGACAGTCCATTGAAGAGCATCAGATGGGACAGTTACCTATTCCTGGTGTAAAAATCTCTGTGGGGTGGAGATGTCTCATCCAGCCCTCAGTGTAAGTGATGTGCTTACATCTGTTTGGATTACTTCGTGAGGAAATAAACACCACAACATTCCCATTTGCCATTTTCCTATCTAGATTTTTATATTGATTCAGGAGGCACACCATAAAAATAAGTCTTGGATCAGCAGCTATTTCTGACCCATGGGTTATTTAGTTTGCTTTTATTTCATATCACAGGGGCTTGTGGCTGTCTTGGCCTGGCTTAGATTTTCCTGGTGCTGTTCATTGAAATGTTTTATTTTCCACCATTGCCTGTAGGCACTGACATGGATTAGCCTTGGCAGCACCATGCAGGGGGCTTACACACCCTGATGCTCACTAATTACAACCTCCTGAACATCCTAAGAGCTATAATAATACAGTGATGTATATATGAAGTCACGGTCTGTCAATGTATTGCCCCTGTGGTGTAAACCCTGCAAGCAATATACTCATGACTGTAAATCCCTTTATTGCATGGAGAGTTTTGTTCTTCTGAGTGGTTTCTATTTACATATGCCCAGGTTCTCTGAATGTCCAACAGAATGTGATACTACACCAACCCACATCTTGAAGACAGATGGGGATTTTATTTCCTTTCTTTTACTCCTTTTTTTCTTGCTTTTGACTCCCTTACCTTCTTCTTCCCACAGCTACTTGTCAACATTTTTTTCTGGCACAGTACCTGAAGTGCCCGGTCCAGGAAAACACATGTAAGGTTTATTTGTTTTAAATCTCTGTGTTAACAGTTAGGGCATTTAGCTTGCTAAATACTTGTCAGGGTCTAAACGTGAGTTCAGCTGCCTAATTGCTGGAGTGTGGATTGCTGAGTTACAGGTGATGAGGTGCAGTGCAGGGGAAGACAGCAAATTCAGTCCTATGTGAAATGCCTGAACTTGATGCAGAGGATCTGTCAGAGCTTTGGTCCCCTTCATTTCTTCAACCAGCTGATCAACTCCTACTCAGCGAAATTATTTCCCAGTGTAGGCATAGGTGTTTAAGATCTCCATGTGTTTTAGAGAATTAGGCAAAGGAGAGAGGATTTTTTTCCTACATAATATTGCCCATGGAGGTACTGATCCTTCTTCTCTGGCTGCAAAGGGAGGCCAGCATGATCAGGTTCCTAAGAGTGTGCCTCCATCAGGTGTTGTGGTTAGGTCCTATTGTTCTGCAAGACCAATGGCTCGGTGCTGGACACCCCTGAGCACCTGGAGAGCCCTGCTGAAATGGGAGACAATAGTGTCTGCTCTGGACCAACCATGATGACCATGAAGAAATTCTGGTGTTTCTCACGTTCTGCTTCACCCAAAAGATTTCTTTGAATGATATAGGAAGATATCACACATTTAAAATGGCTCAGGTATGCCCTCCTAACCTCGCCTCAGCATGTGCAAAGCAGAGCCACATTAATTTCAATGCTAGGGGGAATTTCATATCTCCAGAAACTGGAGAGGATTTTGCGTGTAATGGCAATTAGAGTTTCCAGTAGTAAAACCCCTCCAGTTCTCACACACTGAATGTATTCTCTGAAGAAATGACATCAAGACAAAAAAAAAAAGGAAGATTAAGGGTTTGCATCATTATGTTTGACAGAACATATACACTACTTTTGCAGAGATTGAAATAATCATAACTAAGCTCATGGAAAATTGCAAACACATAAAGGTTGTATGAACAGATGCATAAATCAAATTGCGAAGTAATTTTAATGCACTTTTTTGGACCTAAATTCTTTTAGAGGATTCATCAACCACTTTCTGATATGCATCTTTTTTTAATGGTAAGAATGATGATGAATTAAATATTAGACACCAGTGAAAACTTCTCCACTTCTAAAAAAAAATAAGCCATATCTAAGCCTTGAGGCAAAAATGTTAAAAATAGATATTTTTTGTATGAAACTAGTTGCACAAATGAAACTAATAGGTTTTTATCTAAACCATCTGGTGGAGGAAAAGCATTAAAATGTAAAGTCACATATTGAAGCCCACAGAGACTTATTCTGAATGGTATATTTTAAAAAAATACAAAAAAGGAAAACTTTATCTTTTCCTTCATTTGTCTGAGGCCTTGCTCTTCAGTGTCCAAGCTTTAACCAGTTAGTTTTGCTTTGGCAAAACCAATACACTCCTTCTGGTCTTTGCTTAAAAGTTGTGCTCCCAATAATGCAATCTAAGTTCATTTCAGAAAAGTGATTAGTGGATTAGCATTTATAGTTTGCTTGGGAGGTTTTTTTCCCCTTAAATAAACCTCTACAGGAAACTCAGATACAAATGACGTTCACTTTTGTTTTTCCTGTACATGTAAAACCAGACTGCGAAACCTCAGTTTAAAATAGCACAATTTCCTGTAGCACGAACTCTGTAACAGGAGGTAACCAACTCTCATTCCCTTTCACAATTTGAAGCCAAAGAACCAAGATCTTCTGGGCTTTCTTTCTATCCCACATGTAGGGGATTTTGTGTGAAACTGAATCACAGACTAGCCTAGATTGGAAGGGATTTCTGCAGGTTTTCTGGTCTATCTGATGCCCGTAGGCAAAGCTGATACAACTTAGAAAGGGCTCTTCAGGGCTATTCTGCTGACTTTTGAATATCTTCAAGTATGGAAACCCCACAGTCTCTTTGGGGTCCTGTTTCAGTGTTTTCAGCCTTCCCCTGGTGATTATTTTTTCCCTAATATGTAATCAGGACTTTCTTTATTTCAGCTTGTGTCTGTTGTCTCTTGGCCTTCATGTATACCTCCAGAAAGATTTGAGCTCTGTCTTCTCTACAAAGATCCACTGTGCAGTTATAGACTGCAGAAAGAACTCCTCTCCTTGAGACTGGCCAGATCCAGCATTCTCAGCCCTCCACCTTAGCCCTGTGTTCCAGTTCCTGACCATCATGATGGCCTCCTCTGGATTCACTCCAGTATGCTGATGTTTTCCTTGTATTGGGGTCACTTCTGGAAAGGTTCCCACTTCCAGAGTCATGTTCCTTCCCAGTCTGAAGGTGACAACACTACAAGAAGATACAATAGCCTATTTCTGACTTTTGCTCAAAAAATTCTTCCTTGAGAGTTTAGAAATACTCAGCCTTGAAAATCTATCAGCCATGTACTGCAGAGGCACGGCCTTCCTGCCAGGAGTTCATTGTGCAGCTGTTTCCAGCCTGCTTGCAGAGGGCGGCTTCTGCTGCGGATGCAGATGCAGGACAGTCCCATGCAGCTGTCATGACTCTCTCCTGGTGAGTCTTATCACTCTTCTCGGTGGCAGATACATGTGTATGTATGGTCTGATGTAGAAAGGCAGGTAAAAAGCTTCATTGAGTTCCAGGCAGAAATTCTGCCAAAAAAAAAAAAAAAAAAAAAGAGAGCGAGAAATAAATCAGTTTGAAGGATATGAATGATATAGTCAAAATTCCAGTCTCATGAGCTTTGATATTCTAATCAAGGATTCCAGGAACATAGGACCAGAGATTAGTCAGACATCTCTCTCTCTTTATTTTAATCTTTTAAAATTAATTTAGAGTTAATTTCAAAAATAGCACTCAGCTGTCCACATATGACTTAAAAGTGGAACTGCTGAAGACAAATAAAACCTGACAACTTCCCCCTATTTATTATTTGTAAAATCTCACCTAAGTTAAAGTTGTCCCCGTGGATCTGTGCACTGCTTCACAGATTTTGAACTTTAGTTATGACTAAAGCAGAAGACTTTTTTTCAAAACTCTCAGATCTCAGCTACCTTTCCTCTAAATTACTCTGTGTCCCTGGGCACGTCACTTACCTCCTTTCATATTCATCTCTTTAACAAAACCATGTAGCACATGCTTGTGTGCCAGAGAAGTGGAGAGGCTCAGCTCATTATTTTGAACTCTGAGCAAAACATGAAGGCTTCCTCTGCTAATTAGGGCATCAGCCTTATTTATTCAAGTGGTGACATTTTTTCAAATGAACTTTGGATCTTCATGTTGCTATCTAAGCTGTGCTACATAGACAGCAGGAAAAATCTTTCTTGCATCTTCAGTATGTAACAATATGACTGTACTGATGGCACAAACATGGATCCAGGTGTGTCATTGTGAAGAAAGTTGGAATTACAAAAGCAGCCTGCAGGCTTTGTGTCTGCAAAGGGCTTATGCTAGCCCACATGTATTGTGCTAGCACCCTGTGTGCCCCCACCCCCAGCCCATATTGGAAAGGTTTTGGACTTTTTTTACTTTCCTCTGAAACTTGGCACTATGGGAGCACCAAGGTCAGCATATATGCTGTGCATAAAGCTGGGAAATTTTTGACTCCATGTATCAAAGTGTGAGAAACCTGAATGTTCACTAGACGTTTTCTTCGTCTTCCTTTCTATTTTATTTTTCTAAAACTATTTGAGCCAGGCAGATTGTAAGGCAGAACTTCTTAGAAAGCCGCTTAGAGCAGCATCTGAAATGTGTGATTCTTGGAGCCTTCAGAGACTTCTGCATTACAATATGTGTGCCCAGCCTTCTGCAAAAAAGTGGCTCATGGAAGATCACCTACTTGTGTGTTTGATTTAGCTAAAGAACACGGTTTATAAAGATAACAAAGATATCCATCCTTGATCTAACTTTATTTTTTTTCCCCAGGCAGTTGTGTATACACCCTGCTGTTTGGTAAATTCAGAGTTAAAAGGAA
Source organism: Rhagologus leucostigma (assembly GCA_013397725.1). Lineage (NCBI taxonomy): Eukaryota > Metazoa > Chordata > Aves > Passeriformes > Rhagologus > Rhagologus leucostigma. Next base: position 730,249 of record VZTD01002213.1, on the reverse strand, counting down.
AAGTATTTTGGTTTGATTTTGAAATTTTATGACCTAAACATCCAGCCTCTGGACATGGCTCTGAGTTCTCTGGTTCTGCCTGCTGTGTGAGCTCAGTGTCGGCCGACCGCATCCTCACTGCTCAGCTGGCCGGCAGTCTGGAAAATGCTGACGTTCTAAGGGTTACTGGATTACAATTGTTCTCTGCAAACAAAATTCACATCTGTTCTGACAACTTATTTCAGCCTGATGCAACTTGAAAAGGTCGAGATTAATCCTAGAAAATCAGACTTCTATTTGAAAGGCCAAATCAACTTTAATTGTAACACATGGCTATTTGTATTGGCATTTAGCTGCAGCCGTTTATCCTTCTTTCCACTGGTATTATTTGTTTCTGAGCTTGCTACTAAAGCCTACAATGCCAGCTGAAATGTTTTAAGTAATGTAACAAAAATAACAGCTGACATCTTTCCTTTTACAGATTTCCACTGACCCAGGGTATTTTGTGTGCATGGCTTTTATAACTTTTGTTTATCAGCAGTCTGGGTAAAAAAGTCATAGAAGAAGATGCTGGTTCATTTTATAAAGATTAATGGTGTCTACTGTACCCTCCTATCCAGTTGGCTTTATCCATCAGAGCCTGAGGGGATGAACCACTTGCTCTGGAGTTCTGCCTCCTACCCAGCTTGGATCCCAGACGTTAAGGGGTTTAAAGCCCTTTCGCGTAACACCAGTTGCAAGCTGCGCTTTTCCATGTCGGTGAGGTGACTAAGAGCAGCACCCCTCCCCTAGGCATGGTGTAACACCTTTCTAACTACCCTGCTTCTCCTGGCAGCTGCTATCAGCTCAGCCGTTCAGCCATCAACTGATAGCTGAGCTCTCAGATCCCCTGAAAAGTGACAGCATGAAAGAGACTGATTTGGCAATACTTTGCTCTTGCTGTTTGGCCTGGAGAAAGATACTCTAAGCGGTAAGATTGTTTAGCAACAGCTGGCAAGCACCCGGGTGTGAGCCTGATTTTCAGACATGACAAGCACTTATAGGAATGTTGCCAGATACAGCTGTTTAAAAGCCTTAATAAACAGCAAGTCAATACTAATCTTTGCCAAATTAATCTTTTCCTTGACAGCCCATCAGAGCAATTATACTCAGACTCGTTGTAAACACACAATTGTCAGAGGGTGAGGATCTTCTCTGCAGTATATTATGGATTTTTGCACACAGATTGTTTTCCAAATAGGTAGGTTTCCTTTTCTTTTCCTCTTCCCCTCTCTCTCTTTTTTTTCCCCCTCTCATTTTATTTTCTGGCCCTTTACATGACTGCCAGCTCGGTGTTAGCCTGAACAAAATTTCTTTGTAAAGTGTCTATCACAGCAAGTCCTTAATAGAATGTGAAATGATGACAGTCACAGGATCCATGCAGATGCACATTTGCTAGTGGGTTTCTCTAATTAGGCAGTAACTGTGACAGATTCTGAAATGTTACAAGTCATTGTTCTCACTTGTCCTCTTGTTGGTGAAGTAAGAGCTACATTCGAGATGTGATTTAATGTGCTGCTGGGTAATAATAAAATACATGGATTTGCAAAGGAAAGCAAATGGTGTCTGTGAGACCTGACACAAAGCACCTCCTGTTCTCCAAGGTGCTCAGCACCTCCTGCAGCACTGCCAGCTCGCTGCTATACTCACCAAATAATATATTATTTCAATGCAAAAGGGCTTGAAAACACCAGAAAAAATAATTAACAGGGTAATGGTTGCTTATCTGTCTGCCTGCCTGCCTGCCTATCTATCTAGTCTTTTTGACTATATCTGTACCTCTATCTGTAACTATGTCTGTCTCTATACGTACCTATCAGTGAGAGTCCAGGGGAGTAACTCCTCTACGGGCTACATGACAGCTCTTTAGCTACTTCTCACAGTGTTTGCAAAATAAGGATTTTTACATACTCCATTTTCCCTGAGCACAGAAAGATATCTCTGTGGATCTGCCATGTTTACAGGATTGGGTAAGAAACAGGCAGACACAGACTTGGAGATGGTAGTTCAGGGTGAGATGGTGTCTCAAAAGGCTAAGGAAGGTGGTAAGACCGTGTTTTACCTTCCAGTAATGAGCTCTTTTATTGTTGGGTTTCCTGTTTACAGAGGAGCCTCACAGGGAATATTTGGCAGAGACGCCACTGGAATCAGGAGCTGGTATTTGGTGAGAGAGAGAGAAGTGGGCATGAATACATTACAGTTCCCTGTGAATGGCTGGGGCCCTCTATGAATACATTACTTACTTACTGCCTGTGGATGAATGTGAGGGGAGAATCCTATGGCAGGCCCATTTGAATTGGAATTTGGCTTCTTTGGTCAGAGGCAGCAGCTGGATGAGATTTCTGCTTGAACACGTGAGTCTGGGCAGAGAGAGACCAGGATATCTCCTGTCACCAGAACATGGCACACTGAGAGCAGCAGTAAAATCAAAGAGCCTTTGCTTTTCAAAACCTCTGCTTACCTTGGTGCAAGCAGATGGGATTTACAACCTGCAGAGTGCATATTTTGCCAACTTTGCATTTTGCCCACCAAGTTTTAAAAATAATTTAAAAATATATTAATTTCAATGAATGGAAGACATTATTTCTTTTGGTTTCTATCACTCTGACAGATGTTTTTATCATATTTGCTTTCTGTTACTGTGTTGTTTCCACGCAAAGGTTGTTTAGTTCCTGTGGGCTTTCTCATGATCATGGTTAGGACAGATGGTGGCTTACAGCCGGTGACTGGGGTGTCTGTGTTACCGTGGTGCCTAAGGCACAGTGCTGCAGCGAAGGATGAGGCACATTTTCACCAGCTCCAGTGGAGTTTCACCTGCTTACAAAAGGATCCCAACCATCTATTGGCAATTTATATCTGTCAATACACAGCCAAAAACAAACAGCAGATTGCCCATGGATGGCAACCATTTATTTTTCCCAAGGTCAGACACGAAGAACTCACATTTATGCATTGAAGTTGGATCTTTCTTTTGGAAAAAAATGGTTTCAGTATACCCATGGCCAAAACTGCTGCTCTTCCAGCACAGTTGTCCCATCTGAACAGAGCCTGGACATAGAACCACACTCAGAGCACTGGATGGGTAAAGTGCTGCACAGCAAACACACCACAGGTTCCCGTGCTGACAGACTGAGAGACACCAACTAGCCAGAGGTTCATACAGAATAAGTATTTTATTCATGATGTATTTTTTTATTTACATTAAAGTTTTCTTGTATTTCGAACTCTTCTTGGATACCGAAATTAACAACTTTATGTGACTGCACACCTGCTCTAAAAGAAATGAAGATAACACAGTTCTTTCCCATAAAAGAAAAAGGAAAACTGCCTGTCAAAATCAAAGTTGATTTTTCTCATTCCCAGTAATTATCTTTTCGCTTTAGAATTAATATGAGTGGAAAATGTAGTTTACTATAATATAATAAATAGAAGACATTGGGTAATTAGTAGTGCTGATATATTTCTAAAGTACTAAACAGACAAACAATAAACTGTGAATTTAATCACGAGTTCTCATACAGTTTCAAGACAGGAAAATTAGAGCTCTCAGCTACAGTCATTTGAGTAATCACATCTGATCTGCATTATTTATTAGTTATTACATGCCAAGTGATTCCGATTGTACATTGCCTGAAATCATTCAGAAGCAAGCATGCCTTTGTTTCTGTTTTGTTTTATAAAGAAAAATCAATGGCATTGCCTAATGTGTATTCTATCCGAATTGCTTCCTTTATTTCACACAGAAAATACAAATCAGTGGTACTGTCCATTAATGGGACAGGCATCTGAGACAAAATCATCCAGAAATGTATTTTCAGAGCTATCCCTGATCCTAAACATTGACAAAATACCTTCTTTTGGATATTTTTATCCCTTTCCCTGTGGCTGTTGAACTTACCTTTCATTTAAGGATTTATTTCTGATATACTCCCTAAAATTCTGTAGGACCTTTTGCATATATAATAAAATGGCTGAAGCATATTTGGTAATATTTCTTTTGGTAATATGTTTATTCCACTTGACAAATTAATAAAACATGATGAAGTTTCAAGAAGCAGCGTTATGCAGTTTTAGTTGGTTCAAGTCTTAGTTTTGGGCAACTTCCTGCTACAATGCTTTAAAGAGGGAATTACTTAAAATACCTTTTTTTCTTTTCCTTAACAACCAAAGAAATAGAGAAATAGTTCTTGGTTACCTTCATTTTCTGCCAATAAAGCAGGTTTGTTGTTATATATGTCACTGTAAAAACTAAATAAAGTATTCACATCAGTTGTGAACAATTTGTGCCAGCAAAAGTTAAAGCGTCAAAGAAACCTCTTTAAAATGCTAACAAATTTACTTACAAACACCTATATTTATTATTTCATAAATAGGCGCAACAGGTTCCATAAAAAAGATTAAATACAGACACAGTATGAAGAAACAATAATACATAGCCATATGTAGAGGTTATAATTTAGCTGTCTCCAATCTGTTTCTGCATCTAATAAAATATCAGGTAAGCATTTGGCAGTTTTATACATAAAAGGACTTAAATGACGTTTACTAACCAGTACACATAAAGTGATTTTCTTTAAAAAAAAAGAAGCATTTTTTTAGGCAGTAGAAAATAAATGTGTTTGCTCTTTATCAACATTAGTTTTTTCTCCTAAGTTTTTTGTGTTTATTTCATGAGACAAAGCCAATATTTTTAATTAATATAATTTGGGACTATTTTATTTTTTTTCTCCAAATACTTTGAAAATATAGACTATCAGTCAGTTGTTTAAAAATGAAGTAAAAATATGAATGTTTGCCAATTTTACCCTTATTGTGAAATCAATAAACTGGAATGAGCCAGTTTCAATTACAATTAGCTACAAAAACATTCACATTTTATACTCTAGGAGAGTGTAACATAGATGCTATTTACAAACTTGCTATGACTGCTACATCAAGCCATTTAAAAAGTCTTTAGTAGTTTCATATAAACACCCATTATGAAAAACCAATGGAAAATCCAGGACTTTTATCCGAGACATCTACAGTTGCTAAGGCAGTTACTATCGCAGCACTTCACAGCAAAAACCAACATAAAATCTGAATGGTCCAAGTTTCCTTCAGGGAAGAAGAAAAGCAACGTCCGTTAAAGGATCTCAGGGAAGGGGTGGAAAGGAGAAAGAAAGAGAAAAAATGGGGAGGAAAAAAAGAAAAGGAAAGAAGCAAGACTATTTTTTCCAGAGTGGGTGACCCACAAGCTCAAATAGTCCTAAGTGCTTAGCAACCTGTATTTTCTAATAAAATGCAGAACTGCCTTGACTGCATAAAGCAATCCATGATGAAAAGACTTCCCTGCATTCCTCAGTGGAAAGGAGAGGTGTTTCAGATTTTCAGGTAAGGTAGAGTGCTTTGTCCCTCTGCATGCTCCTGTTCAAAGAGAAAAAGAACAAATGTGATTTTTTTTACATTTGAAAAATTTTTAGTTCTATTCTTCAAAAAAAAAAAGAAAAAAAAAATCAGCCCCACAACCCCACTGCATGTCATTAATTCCAAGCATATCACTGAAGTACAGCTGCATTGCCATGGTAATAATAAGAAAAATCATAGTGACAAATGTCACAACCTGGAGACCATATCTGGCTCTAAAAGTGCACAGGACTGGGACATGGGTTTAAGCGCTGGTTTGGGATAACCTGCACTAGTGGGCTGGCAGCACTGACTATCAAAAACTGCTTGGGTAGAGTAGTGGATTTAGCATTCTTCAAAGAATGATGCTCCATTAAGTGCCCTATACAAAGCGGCCACTTTCCTCAGAGGGCAGAAGAGCTTGGTTACATGAACATGGGTGTCAACCACTGATTCCTCTGGCATATTTTATTTACTAGTACAGATATAGCCAAAATGTTTTGTGTTGGCAGGTTCAGGTAAGCACTTGCAAGGGGACAGCAGAAGCTTAGCAAAGATAGGTTAAGTTCAGGCACATGGATTCACAAAGGCTTATCTACACAGAGCAGGCATATCTACAGGCATATCTGCTCAGAGAAAGCTGCTGGTGATAGAAAGTTACACCCAGTGCACACCTGGAGAGCACTTCTGGGAACAATGACACATTGCTTTTTTCCAGAAGAGACCAGGAATCAAATCCACAGGTGGCTATGGATTGTTTGACAGAGGACAGTCTATTCAGAGCTCAGTGTAAGTAGCTGTAAAAGTCTGTGGGCTGGACTCCATGGCTCCACAAAAACCATGCTGCAGAGAAGTTGGAGGTTGGAAGGATTTACTTAACCCTATATTGGGGGCATAGGGCTCCTACAGGTATGGTATTTTGTTTCTGGTTACAGTCACGTGGTCTTCATGCCATTCCCTTCCGTGTATCTTGTATCCCGTGTATCAGCCCTGCCTCTCACTGATGTGGTTTTTCACGACCCAGAATAGTTACTTTCGTGACCCAGACTAGAAAACAGTTCACGTCATTTGCCTCTCATTGAGGAGGCAGTGATCTTAAAACTTCTTTCTTACTCCTTCTCCCAAAGATTTCAGTTCTGATCTTCTATGGAATGCAAGTTCTCTGAGAACTAGAAAGTGTATGTGCTGAGATAAGATGACAACAATGTCTAATAAATGTATGTATTGAAAACTTGTTCTCCCACAACAGTCTAAGGGCTGAATAAATACAGTGCCATCACAGATACACTTCAGAAACACTGTAGGGAAACGGGCAACCACACTGTTCCCAAATTCTCTGTCGTATACTTGTGTCATGAATGTTGCTCAACACAAGGTGGCATTCACTGGCTGCTTACCCATTACTGCAGTAGTCATTATTCCAGTCCACAGTCTGTGCCGGAGGATTTCTGCACCCTGAACGAACATACTCCATTGCTTGAGTAACAACTTGTGCAGCTGTTGATGTTGGATTGATGATATTCTGATAATCAGGCTGAAGAGTAAATCCCTAGAGGAGAAAACAAGTACATTACAAAGTATGGAAACAAAGTAACAGGTTAGGTGCATTAAAAAAAGTGAAAATGCAGCGTGTACTGCGAAATGGTAGACAATACTTCTTTTCCAGGTGTGATTTTGGTTATAAAACCTAAAATAGGCAAAAATGTGTAGGTTCTTTCTAAGTTTTAAAATCTTTCTTTGGTTTGAGAAATGAAACATTGCCAAAGCGTTCTTAGCTGTTACACAGCCACAGGATGGAACTAAAAGAGACAGAGCAGAAACAATTCAAAACCAAGAGAACAACTCAATCAGCACTGGGACAAAAAGGTCTGTTTGCTTCTCAGAGCTTCCATTTAGATTAAACGTAAGCATACACACTAGTCACTAATTCCCAGAATATGCAACAGAATCTTTTTGAAGGATGTAGGCAGCAGGTGGCTGACTGTTTTATTAGACTACACCTATTCACGTATTGTTCTCAAAACCCTTTTTCTTCATTCAGTCACAAAGGGACCATCTGCTGCTTCTTTTATTTGCACTTCTCTCTCAACTAAACGGAAATTCAACCAAAGCTTTTTAACAGTTGTTGGACTAATGTAGTGAAAGTAGCACAGAATAACTTGCTTTTGAAACCAAGGAGATGAGAAAAAAAAAAGTGGAAGTTACAAAGAGACATCTAACCTGCTCCCTGAAATATCTGTCATATGAAAAGTCATAATAATTTTTAGCTCTTGTGATATATTCTGATGTTTAAATACTGTGTTTCAAACCCAGGAGAACAATTGAAATTTCAAGGCTAGTGTACCTGGTTCACCTTCTACACTGTGTCCCTGCAAAATAGGAAGAGCTACACTGGGTAAAATCATGGGAAGGTTGTATGAAAGCAATCGATGTCTGCTGAAAAAAACTAGACCAAACTCCTTCCTGGGGCAAGGTCTTACAATTCCCACTCAAGTTAACCGGAGGTGTAGCTAGTAAATCAGAAACTGAACTTGCACCAAGATGCCTGGTTCGGAAACTCACTCCTCCCAGCCAAAGACCACATACAGAATAGATAGAATTAACGCCCATAGCTTTTAGTTTAGTTTAGTGTTAGTGTGTTGTGTGTGCTTGCTTTTCTTACGCAGCCTTCATTAGGACAGGAATTTTGTGGACAGATGGTTTTTTTTCTGCAGGTGTAAGAAGGCAGCCAAGCTAGCTCTTGTCAAGATAAATGAATATTCTCAGCTTTTAATTGGCCCCCTCCACCCACAGAAATTACCTTCCTTCAAATGGAACATCACTTCCTTCTTCTCCTCCCTCTTCCTGGACTATATTCCCTGAGGTCCTGCAGGTGTTTTGCCTCTCATGGGCACTGTGGTGTCACTCCACTCATCCTGATCACGGCTTTTAGTCTAGACCATCAATGACTGCAACTTTGTTACTTAATCTTTTCCATATGGAGAATACCCTGAGTAACACTTCAGTACCTTAAATGCTCTTTGAAGCCTCACTTTGTCCCTGTCGACTCCAAGAAATGGACTATTAGTAGAGAGCAAGTTCACAGCTGAATTCTGCATCTAGTTGCCATGTTATTTATATACTGCCCTGCTAATGAGATTAAATAAAGCCTTCCAATGGTGGGTTTTACACCCATGGGGACTGTAACCCCCATGCTCTGTACACTGCCTTTTCACCAGGCTCTAAACCTATGCAGCAAGCTGAGGAGACACCCCCCATGCCCGCAACAGATCCAAAGGAAACAGTAATTGAGCAGATTTCCCAATGACTTTAATTGGAGTTTTGTGTAATTAGAAGGCAGAAAATTTGGGTTTTTATACCATTGTCATCATTTTTATACAAAACATCAACCATAAGGCCTTTCTAATTTAGCTGTAAGAGGAAACCAACCACAGAAACACATCCTACCCTCAGGCACTCAGATTTACCTTCGGTAGCAAATCCCCAGATCTATCATTTATATAAGAAAAACACTATATAGGGACAGTAGCCACTAGCAAATCATGCAAGTGAGCAGGCACAGAGAGTCAAGTACTCATAAAATCATAGAATGGTTTGGGTTGGAAGGGACCTTAAAGATCATCTGGTTCCAAGCCCCCTGCTGTGGGCAGGGACACCTTCCACTATACCAGGTTGCTCATAGGTCCATCCAACCTGGCCTTGAACACTTCCAGGGAGAGGGAGCATCCACAACCTCTCTGGACAACACTCATGCAGCAAGGAGATGGTTCCTCCAAATCAGAGGAAGAGGCCACCAGCACAATATCCATTCCATTTCTTCTGGAATTAGGACAAATAAATAGCTTAGATGTCGGGGAACGGTCCTGTGTTTTAACTCAGGAGCTGGGTGGGGATGCATTCTCATATTTTTTCAGGTTTTCTGTGTAACCACAGCCAAACTGCTTTGGCTCTCTTCCAGCAAAGCATGTGTGCAAGTGTGTTTGGACTGAATTGGTACCTCTCATGTTAAGGTTGGTACTGCAGAGGCAAATTTAATTTTTCTACCTGCAAAAATGCCGTAACAGCATTTTCATCTTGTACCTGGCAAGTCTATTTAGTTTACAGGTGCCTGGGATTGAGGCCTGTTTCTTAGGACACACTCAGGGGATACATTCTAACATGGTGCAGGGGCATCTGAGCCAGGCTGCAGTCCCAGAAGGGTCTCAGTGGTCCCTCTTGGGGATTGAGGGCTACCAGAGTACTTGCACTGTGGGTGATAGAAAGCATGCTTGTTAAAGCAAAGTCATTTAAGCAATCTCAAGTCAATATGAAGAACTGATAAAGTATGGTACTGTTTAAGATGCAAACAATAATTACTTCAGCTTTTTCATCAACAGAAAGAGCTCTGAAAATATAGATCTTTACAACAGAGGGAAACAGCCTTGTACCAGGCTTGTGGTAAATATTTGGGTATTATTTATGTAAGCCCTTAACAAACAATGATGAAATAAAAAGTGCTCAGAAAATGAGTGCTTCGAGGGCTAATTAAACAATGCTGAATGTTTTTGCATTGTAATGCTCAAGAGAAAATCACCAACTGTTTTGCAACATGCCTAGAATTTTAAATTTCATTTTCTTGTCCCAGATTGAAATAAAAATAGGGAACTTGATAAAGATTAATTCGATGTCAGGAGGGACATTTGCTCTTTAATTAGATTTCTGTAGCCCTAGCAGTTTCGTTGTGCCACTGTAGCAAGTCCTAAAAAGCCTGCAGCAGAACTAAAAAGTGATCCTCATCTCCACACTTTACTAGGAACTAATTTCATTTCCTGCATGTCTGGAGAGGTATTTTCAACAGGCATCAATGTTTTTGTCTTCACAACTGATTTATTCATCAATCTCAATGTGATATTTTAAACTTTTAAATTACATCCAAATCCTAAAGCATCTGTTTATTACACAAGGAAATTGAAAATCTGTCTGTGTGATATCATACAAAGATTTTTCCTTAAGGTTATAAAGGAAGTTGACAGATATTAATGATTTTTTTTTCTCTTGACCTCATTCGAAGACAAAGCTTAACAAAAAAAGAAGAAGAAATCTGGACAAATACAGCAGGTCCCTGAGTTTGCTGTATATAATATATATACCAGAAAAAATGAGGTTATTATTTTTGGCAGGCTATGCAATCATCTTGCTGTATACATTTATTTTCTAAAGGAAAAGAAATACCTAGAAGTAGACTGAAATGAGTTATTATTTAAAAAAATAAAAAATAAAATGTGACATACATTAATCTTCTGGTGCTTTGTTATGCACATGCACTTGCAGCCATGGTTGCTAGACATTAGGGATCTAGTTTTGCTTCCTCTACCTGTGAACTGAAATGGGACAGAGTTGGTAAGGGGACTCACCATCCCATGCAACGCTTGGGTGAAAGGTTTTGAGCAGGGAAGGTGATGCTTCCAGTAGGGCTACTTAAAAGGGTTCCTTAACAAGAGCTGGGTGTATTTAGGAGGGAGTGAATCCTTGGTCTCCTCACTCTTCACACCAAACAGCACAGTAAACGGGCTGGATAGCAGGGTATGCTCAGAGAGAGGCACACATGTCTGTGTGAGTAGAGAAAGGAAAGAATGACCTTGCAAGTGAAGACAAGCTGCAGCTTCAGCTGCTGTTTTAGCCTGAACTTTGGAGAAACTGTGCTGATTTGAATGACAAGGGTTAAGAATCCCATCATCCAAGGCCAACTGAGTAAAAATTAAACATTGTGTCAAACGTAAGAGACATACTGGAGAGAAACAACTCTGTATCAGTTAAAAAATTATACAGTGATAAGATGTTCACATGAGCATTTAATGAAAGAAAAATTGCACTCTTCTAATCTACTCTGAGTCTTCCTGTGTGTCAAAAATGGATAAAAGGAAAACTACAGCACGGTGGATTTTGAGTTTGAAAATTAAAACTTTAACATGGCTCCTGTTAATGATATTTAAGAAAAATATAATAGATTTCAGAATTAGAAGCTAAAGATAATTAAAAATCAGGATCTAATTTAAACATAAATATGAGAATAGAACTAATGGTCATTTTTTTACAGTTTAAAGGATTATCACTGTAAACAATCACCCCAAAGGTCTATAGTAGTGACCCTTTTTAATTTATTCATGAACTGCTGGAACAGAAGAGAAAAGAGACAAAATAATCTACTTCCCAGAAGTTACAATTTAGATAACTCAAAATAGAGAAAGTTGTTTAAAAGGACTTAAAAAATATTTACTAATGCTAGGCATATGACCAAAATGCTAATACCAAAATTTTACACTGCATTTCAGAACAATTTGGATGCATTGCATCGGCTGCATACTCCACAGAGTTAATTGATTTTAAAAATAACAGAAATAGTGCAGTCACTGAGGATTCTTGGCTACCAACACTTCTGATTTTCTTGGTGTTCTGTAGTTTTTGTGGATCCTCAAAAGAGATTGCCATTCTCCAGCTGGCAGTCACTCGATTTGGCAGCTGCACACGTGCAGGCAAAGAGTGCTGGATGTGGAGAAGGACATGCTGTTCCCTGTAGAGCTGATGAAGATCAGCTCATTGTCCTGGAAGCAGTGGGAACAGAACTCTCTCCCCAGGTCAGTGCTTCTTATGTGTCCCTCCTCAAAGTTTGCACAGAAGAGTTTGTGAATTTCACGCACAACGGTTTTTGGAGAACTGTGTTCCTGCCTGCCAGGACTGAAATCTGGATGTCTATGTGGTTTTTCTTGGGGTTGGCAGTCCTTCAGACATACTGCAAGATGGTCTTTGATATGAAACTATCCTCCTTTTCCTGCAGAAAATGACTGACCAAATGCCACAGAGCCAGAGTTAAAGCAGGGGATCTGTTAAGAGCAGGGATTCACAGAGCCTGCTACTGTTGAGTGCCACACTAGTGAGCCATGAACTATTTCAAAGATGGATGTTTGGGGAAAAAGGAAAAAAAAACAAAAGAGAACCCACCACTGATGACTTCTAACATGCCTCCAGCACAGTCTGCAATGAAGGTGCCCAGCCAGGTGAGCACGCCAACACCTGCAGTAGAAGACTGCTAGGAAGCTGTTGGCAGACTTACTCTTCTCCTGCCTGTTAAGCTTCATGTTGCAGTGTGACATGACAAAATTTGCCTCTTTTTTTCTTGTAGTGTATTAGTCTATTTAGTATGAGTAATGCTGAGGCTTCCAAAGAGGAAAATGACTCCTGTTGCAAGTCAGTCTCTAGGGAGTGGTATATTAACTAGTTTCTGTTCTTGCTGCTTGCTTACACGGAGTCTTTGGAAAGGCTTATGGTGGCCACACCTAAGCATGGAGGAAATAAAACAACTCGAGGGAAGAGGAAGTGAAAAAAAGTTGACTTAAAGGCAACTATTGCTTCTGCTTTATCAGAATACATACTCTCCCATTCTTCTTGGCTGTCTTTTTACGTAGCAGAGCGTTCTACACAGGGGCTGAACCTCACATCCAGAGTTCCCCTTCCCTCCTCACCATAGGCCAGACAGACAGAGTGGTGCCTCCTCTTTCTCCTTACTGCTGCTGACTCCAAGCTGCTGGGAGAGCTCCATTTTTCTCCCACTACATCTTTTCCTCTTTAACAAGCTCCGTGATCAGCAGAATATTTGCTTTATTTCGAGCAGAAGGGAGAGCAGAGTCCTTTGACAATTGAGTCAGAAAGAGGCCCTTACTTTCAGGCTGTAGTCTCTTGACTTTTTGTTATTTGCCTCCTGGTGGCCAACCTATCTTCTGTGTTCCAACACAGTATGAAATCCTGGGGGTAGTGTTTTCTGTCATTTCTTGACTAAAAAGAGTCATACCTAAGAAACTGAACAGGATACCGCTGTTCTGTTCTGTCATGGCAGATCATGGTGTTGTTAGTATACCTGTAGCCCTGAAATGTAATATACATTTTGCTATATTTAAATTCAATTCACAAACTCTATAAGCTGTTGTATACTAAAAAAAACCCAAACAAATATTCCAAAGTGAAATTACATAGATTTTCCAGGGCCCAAAAGCTGCATTACTTTAAAGCAAAAGCAGGAGTGTAAGAAATATAAACTGGCTCGTAGATATTACAGAGTGCTTAAAGAGACATGTAGATTGGCAGTGTTGAATTTCAACAAGTAACAAGCACCTCGAGAGAAACAGAAATATCTCACCATTTTTCATTAAAAGCATCAGCCTTTCTGACTAAGGAAAAGGAGTTAGTAAAAAGCATGTAACCTAAAATTTCATGAGTTTAACAGGAACACAGAGGTACAGCATTTTTTACTTAACTGTAGTTGTCCTTAGTTAAAAAAAAACCTCATTATGATACAGGTCTACATTCTGAGTTCTGTTTTCTACAACCAAGTGTCCCGTATTTTCTCTTAAGCTAGAAACAAGTCAACTGCATGCCACACATCTCACATACGACTGAAAGTACTTTCAAACAGTGGATGCACACACCTTATGCTACAAGCTTGCAACTTGGCAAAATAAAACCTTAGAAGATTCATATTACATTACCTTTTCTTTTTCAGAGATTTTAGAGTAATGCCTAAGTGTTTATTCATACAATAATGATGTTCTATGTATAAATATGTAAGTATCTAACATCTGCATTACATCTTTTGCTAGCCCCAACTGTACTATTAATTCATTAAATAGAGACAGATTTTCAAGTCTGTTCAGAAGATGATGCCTAACGATTCTGGAAAAGACAAGGAGTTCTGCATTGGACAAGTAATATACAAGTGACACTGAACTTGGCAAACAATCTGAACTTGGAAGACTGAACCACTGTGCAATAAAAACTTGTTGAAATATAGCTACACGATCTCAACAGGTTGCTGTCACAGATGTAATTTTTCATGTTTGGTAAACGAACCAGAGTATTGCTTTGTCTCTCACTGCTCTGAGCCTTCAGGTTCAACCAGGATTCTTCCAGGCTTAGGATCTCCAGACAGACCCTCCTGGCTCACCTGCCTAGGACTCCCTCTGGTTAATTCCAGCTGCCCAGGCTTGCGGTCAACTCCTGAGTTTCTCTGAGACTTGAGCACGGCTCTCCTGGGGCACTCACACTAACTGTAGGAAAACCTGCATGAATACATGACTCCACATATGTTATGTCTGTTGAGTCTGTTTTCTCTGATAGTGAAAAATTAACCGAACTAGGAGAAAGTTGTGAACACTTTACAAGTTTTCCTTCCTGGTTACTCCAAATCACTCTTGAGACTAAGATCAAAGTCTCTGAATAAATCGAAATCATCCTGAGCACGCCTTGATTTATCTTCTGAAGAACAAAGTTTATCAGTCCAGATTGCTTTCAACTCTTTTGGGCTTTTTTTCTGCTTTGGAAAATTTCTTTCCCTGTTAACTCGTTCTCCCAGTGAGAAGCTACGGTTTGTGTTCAAGTATTCCCGACTCTAAAGACAAATCTTGAGATGAAATGTTTCTGTCTTGGAAAGCAAATGCAAATGCCTTGTTAGCAAAGGTGAATTTATAGAGAAATTTAAATCATGGAGCAAGTTCATGCCTATGTGTTATCAGCAAGTACTGACAAGTTTTGTGTACACAAATTTTGTAGATTGTTGCAATTCCATTCAAAAAATTTTCATTCTAATGCCACTTTTCAAAGCAAGATCTTATTATTGATAGTCAGATCTCATACAATACAAAAGGAAATTTTCTCTCATGAAATCAACAGTTTATCTGCTCTCTTAATATCCCTCCATAAGCCTGGAGGGCACAATACCATGGACGGTCTGCATTAATTCAGCGCTTGTAGGAAATATATTGAGAATCAACTACCTAAAACATTCAGAGTAGGGAAAAAAAACCAAACAAAAAAGCCCCATATTGGGATGGTAGACACAGCACATTTATTTCCAGTAAAAAGAAGGTATATCTATTTAGCAAAATGACATTATGAATGGGGCATAAGGCAACGCACTCGTGTTCACTTAATCTAACATGTGCAACATCACCTAGGTTGCTTTATGTTCCCTCTGACAGTTCCACATCACAGTCAGCACAAGGTTAACAGCATAAGCTACAATCATATCTTTTTCTAGACATGCTTGCCTTTTGTTTGTGAAGTGTGATTCCTGAAAACTTAGAATTTCACTGTTTCAGGGTACTCACAGATTTGCAGATGGATCTACGGACATTGATGGACATCACTGCTAGCACAAACACTTCTACTGCAGTTTTCCATCTTCTAGGTAAACTAATTCGTTCTTGCACTTGAAAGACTAAGCCTATACTACCATGGTTTTGGAACCTGCAAAACTAAAGCTAATCTAAATCTCTCTCGCTATGCCAACTTCTGGACGATTCCCCTCCCCACGCCCTCCCCCAAAATAAAATAATTCCCCAGAGAACTGAAAAGCTCCAACTTACTTGCTGCATTGTAGGCGAGTGTAAAGCAGACTGGACCTGCATTGGTAGCTGGTTTCCAATGGACTGCTGCATTGAGATCGGCTGGTGCTGCTGGATGTTGAGATGCTGGTGCAGAGGGGGGCTGATCTGAAGAGGTGGCGGAGGGGACACGGCCATGTTTGCTATGGAAACAGTCACTGGCATTTGGTTGTTGGGCTTGGGCGCTATGTTCCTGGGGATATTGGCATGCATGGCAGTGATGTGAGGATTCATTCCTGGTTGTTGGTGGTAGTGGGAACTGAGGTACAGCGCAGAGTGGGCCTGGGCAGGCCCATGAAACACTGACTGCTTTGAATTCATCATCTGAGACTGTGGGGAGGCTTTAACATCAACAGGTTCACTGTAGCTCTGTTGAGAAAAACAAAAATCAGAAAATACTTAGAAGCTACCAAATATGGCTGTTCTACCCGCCAAAGTCTGTTTAAGAGCCACACTGTAGGAAAACATTTATCTGGACCATCAAATTTTCCTTGAGATGGAGTTTGGTTATTACTCTAGAAAAATAATTAATCCCTTTCACCTTACACTTTTGTCTTCAAAATTGTTAAAAAAAGTAATTTAGGTCCTTTGTCTCCTGGTCTAGCCAGGCATTTTCTTTTCCCAAACTTGGAACTGGCATCACTGATCTAATATCTTACACAACCAAGACAACCAAGCCTGACACATTTTTTCACATAAGCAGCCACTACTATTGTCCTCAGATTTGATGGCCTAGTTGAAAAGAGAATTAGGAGGGTGGGTTATGGCAAAACTCTGTAGTTTTTGACATGTCTTGTTTTCCCATTTGCAAACCATGGATAAGATTTTCACGGTCCTTTACCATATACACTGATATTGCTAATAGTTATTTATCAGTTAGTTAACATGATGAAGAGGCTAAACCCCATCCTCAGCTGTTCTGCTGCATTGAACAAATACACTAGTTGCTGTGCCAGTGCCTTTATTTTGAAGTATTTTGTGTTGGAATGGTATCCATGCCATCAAACATATTACATAGGCCATGTATTAAGATAAATAAGAACACTTTGAATAATTTCTCTTTTAGCAAAACATGCTTTATTAATCCAATTCATAAGGCTCCGAAAATTCTGTTTAAAACTTATGGCTATATAAATGTTAGTCTGCACCAGACACAGGGAAGTTATCTTTAGTCTAAAGCTAGAGGAATATTGTATAGAATATTAGAAACTGCACAGTTTTACAAAATATTATGGTCTGGCCTGACTTCTTAAAGTTGCTAGTAATAAAACCTCTCCATTAATGAATATGAATTTTAATAATACTTTTTGTTCTAATATTTATAACTTGCTACATTTGATTAAACCCAATTTGCTCAATTGTTTTTCATACATTTATTTTCCTAGATATCCTGAGTGCTGTGTACTCAAATAAAGGATGAAAAAAATTAAGAAATAACTGACATATGCTTGTAAGTGGGAATCATAATTTGAAGTTAAGTCATACTGGGATTAATAGTTAGTGAAAGGTGAAACATGCTGGAAAAAAATGGCAGAAATGTCCCTCTGGAGAAAGAAGTCACTTTGTCAAAACAAGGCTGAAAGATGCATATATGCCCTTATTCTGTGATCTCCATGTCATGTTTGCTCAGTTTACAAGTCAGAGTAAGTTTCATGTTACTCTCAGCACTCCAGGGTCAGGGAAGTCTATTTGCATTCTTTCTGAAGGATGCGCCATCACCAACAATCTGGTGACACGCGTTACTGAAATTGCTTCATTATATGCGATGATAAAGATGAGAACGATAACTTCCTTTTCCCTATGTGTAACTGCAGTTCCATTAGCAAAAAACCCCTTGTTTTCTTCAGTAAATGAAGAAAATTTAAATGCATATGAAAAAATTAATGCAAATCTCTGTCTCTGTGGATCTGCCTAGGTCTGCTTGCATGTGGGTGTACACGTGTGCAATGTTTGCAGGATCCAGATGCAGACATAAAAGCCTGAAAGTAGCTGCAAAATCTGCCATTATTTGGATATTATTTTTAAAACACTGAATTAATGTTCTTGACAACATGGGAAATATTTTCACCCTCTCTTCCCAGTTGCATTTTTAGAATGCTCTCATGAGTGTAGAAGCAACAACTGGCAGGTTTGCTGAAATTTCATCAATTCAGAAGGTTTGCTAATTAGCAGCGTGGTCAGGAGACTCCTCTTAGGTGTCCCAGGCTTATTACACATTACAGGAAGTGCAGGCTGTGTTCTCTTGAGAGAGACTTGGAAGTTTTACTGAGAGCATAGTCCCCTCACGAAAACTGCTTGTCTTTCCATGATGTAGCTGGCAGGCTATGTGTGGTCCAAGCAGGGATAATTGCTCCTGAAGTGTCTAAGGGCAGACGGGTTAAACTAATCCTCCTGGTGAGGTGAGTGCTGCAGAAAGCCTTTGCTGACATACCGATACACACTTTTATTTCATTTGTAACTACAAAGATGCTGCCATACACCTCTTTAACAAAGATACAGGGAACCACTCTAATTACTGGACAATTCTGAGTT
Organism: Rhagologus leucostigma; assembly: GCA_013397725.1. Lineage (NCBI taxonomy): Eukaryota > Metazoa > Chordata > Aves > Passeriformes > Rhagologus > Rhagologus leucostigma. The sequence goes on along the minus strand of VZTD01002213.1, from coordinate 711,902 downwards.
CACGTATAAGTGGTGGATGCATGGCCCATACTGATAAAATTACAGATACATAGATAGTATAATTTGATCCTTTAAATACTGAATTACGTTAAGAGGAATTGCACAGTCTCTGGTCAGAGATGAGTAATACTTGTTATACCTCTGAGAAGAGCTCTGCAAAGTGATCAAAAGGGACAGTTTCAGTTGTCTCAAGCTATGAATCAGCTTTCTATATGCTTCACCACCTCTTGATCCAGTAAAAAGCACAACACTTCAGTTGAAGACCAAGTATTTTGCTGTAACTTAGGATGCCTTAACTCATATGTGATCTGAAACCAAATTGTCCAATATCAGTGTAAAACACATCAATATTATCAGTTACTGGGAATCTTGATAAATGAACCCATTAAACGCTATTCTCCAGCATACTGCACTTTCAGCTTTTTTCTGCAGCTAGGTCAGAAACACAGATTTTGTAAGTATTGCTGGAGCCAATAAAATAGGTGATGTCAAGTATTTCAGCTTTGTGATATCACTTCGCTGTGAAATAAACCAAGAGGCATATATGATGCATAGGTCACACTATGATTTTGGGCACAATTGTTGCTTTCACAGACTAGAGTGGGCATTGCACTGGTCCAGTGCAGCATCAGACAGTCTTAGACAAGGATTTTTATTATGGGTAAAAATTGGAACTAAGAAAGAAGGGATTTGATTGGCCAGCATGGGCTTCAACTGCACAGTCATGCTCCCTACTTTGCAGGTTGGATTTCAGCCAAATTTATCTTGACTAATCCAAGGAGAAGAGCACATAAATAATTTTAAAAGCCCCCCAAAACCTCTAATTAATCTGCCCCAAACCAACACACATAATTTACATCCCTAATTTATAGGACGAAGTTCTAGGATAAAATTCATATATATACAGTGGAGACCAAAATTACAAATCCATATGCACAGGCCACCAAACACTGGGGCTTAGTAGCTCCTAAATGCTAAAAAGTCTTCTACAAGACAGGTAGTGAGAACATCGATCATCACTACTAGCTGAAGAATGGTGATGTAGACCCACCACTAGAGGGTGACAGAATATTACATTTAGTTAATGGTAGGTGGTGGTATTTCATACATACATGAGTGATCATACACTAGGGTGACAAACTAGTTTTTCATGACAGTCCTTTCTGCTCTTTGTTCTGGAGATCAAGTTTAAGCCTTACTCTAAATCTCCAAATTCTTCATAGTCTAGGAGAAGGATTTCCTATGGACCTGTCTCTCCTTCTAACATCATCACCTAATACTCTTGCCTAAATTTAAAAAAAAAATGAATCAGAAGGTGAAGACAAGGTAGGTAGGCCAAGGCAGTGGAATGCTACAGAGAAAGTATGACAGCCCTTTAGGCACAACACAAATCCACTTCCTATCCCCTCCCCGCAAAGGATCTGTTGTTTTACTGAAACACAAAGAAAAAAAGGAAAGAATATTTTGAAATCCCAGCAGAAAGATTATGAAAGTAGAAGAGAAATGAAAGGAAAGGAACAAAGTACTACTGTAATTCTGATGATAACGAGTATAATTACATTAACTAAAAATGATGGTGGTGCATGACCCTTGGTCCACAAAATTATTTTACTTGCATAATATTTTCAAGGAAGTGAGTGAGGATACAGATCAGTGCTGTTCTTAAGAGAAAGTGTCCAGAGTTGATAATTTTGCACAAAGTTTGGAAAGTGCTGAATCAAGTTCTTCCCCATGGTTTTCACCAAACTCATGACTTTCCTTCCAATTTTAGAGCAAAGAGAACTTTCCCATGCACCTCTACTCCCCCACTGCATGCCAAAACTCCTTATGCTTTATTGCCAAATTAAAGAATTAAATTAGGATAAGGGGTTAAGCATTGCTCACTTAGTTGTGCTATTCTTTTCTGAAGGAAACTGCCCTGGGACTAATGGTCATTCTTATCACAGACTGAATTCAGTGTCTGCTCCTTAGAGGAAAGTCACACTGGGATTTCCCTCATCCCATAACATCCAACTCACTGCTGTTGTTGAGAAATTATTTTTGGTAAAGGCATCCTGCTCAATTTAGCTGTGTTAAAGAAAAAAACATCATCCTAGGTGATGTCATTTTGGCATCTCCACAGCTCCCTTTGGGATATAATTTGACTTGCATGTTGAAAACTCACACTTTAAACCCTAACCTATGTATCAGCGTAACCAAACAGCTCTTGAAACCTACACATGGGTATTGACTCTAAATTCTGGCTGCCTTCTGGCTACTGTTGGAGCTTCTAATCCCACTTCTGTTGGAACATAAACATCCATGTGATTGAAAGTAAAGCAAGAACATGTTTTAACAAGGGCCTGATCCTTAGACTACTGAATTTAAATGAAAATCTATTATTAATTTAAACATAATTTAGATCACAGCCCAACACTGTTACTGTTACTTAAGTATTAATGTCTGGATGTCCATTTCATTTTTCATGAAAACCAGGTAGGATCTGACTAACAGAGGCTGAGAATCATTCCCAATTGATGATCACTACTTTTGACCTCTGATTCATCAGAAGCATACCTAGAAACTACAAGTGCCTCTACTTATTTCCATTGCTAATGAGTTAATGCAGTTTTTGTTAGAAATGTTGCCAGCAAGTAGGACTACATAGATGTATTCACACATAATGTGTATGGACATCTTCAACTTACATAATTTATACAAGCTTTATAGTCAGAATTCTTATCTACTGTAGAATAGTATGTGGGAATTAAATAGATTTTTACAATTTCTCTCTAGTAGACTGTGCTCAGCTGCTATTGCTCCTTGCAATGTAAAATCAAGAAGTCGGTGTTGTCTCAAAGAAACCAGAGATGTTCTGTTTACAGGGAAAAAAGGCTTTTTTTTTGTTCTATTGATTTCAGAAAATTAGTTAATGATCAAAGCCTTTCGGTTGGAGCAATATAATTTCAGTTGTTTACAGATGAGATATTATCAAAATGCTCCTTTATTAATGACACCAATTAAGCTCTCCTTTGTAGTAAAATATTCAGTAAATACATTCAGTACATTCAGAACATTCAGTAAATGTTCTTGGTACTACCAGATGCTTATGTGTCCTTTAAATATATACTGAGAGACCTCCTCAAGAGCAAAGTGAGCCTTATGGCCAATATGCAAACAACAAACAATGCAAGCAGCTTTACTTGCGGGCAAACACAATATATTCCAAATTCAGAAATTCTTTTTTACAAAGCCATAATGGTGTAACACAGTTCTCTTTTAAATGAGAAACAGGTGTTTCTCTTTAAATGAGAAATGGAGGTCTAGCATCCTCTCTCTGTAGACCAGAACATGTACTACGTGAGTATTTCAAAGCCTAGAAAAGAGCTGAACCTAATTCAGGTTTTACATGAATATGTATCATAAACCTACGTAGTTGCCACACTGTCCCTTTTCACGACGGTGCCATGCTCACATCTAGTGACTGGTGTCTGTTCTTGAGCCATGCTGAGGAATTCAACAATTTTTGGACTCTGTGACCAGAATGAAGGTTACATTCAGCAAACAGCAGTGATTATGTCAGCTAGTACCAGGATGGTCCAGGCTGTGCAGGCTGTGATCAAACTTAGGCAGGCCTGACTCAGCTTAAAATGAGTTATCTTCAGTACTGTGACATTAAAGAGGCAGATAGAAGGAAATTGGCTGCATATTTATGCAGCTCCTACAAAGCTTACCTAAGCTTAAGTTTGCATCTGTTGTCTTTGCTGTCTCTTTGGTGGAAGGAGCATCTTGAATTGTTTATTCCTTCTCTCAGCTTTTCTGTGTTCACATAATCCTGTCTGTTTGTAACGTTTTTGACATTTTAGGTCACTTCCAACCCCAAGCCCGTCCTTGAGAAGAATCCCTTTTTCTAGCCTGCATGGGCTCAGCCATTTTATTAATACCCTTGTAAAGATGTTTATGAGAAAATGACTTCTCTCTGGCACCGCTTTCTCTTTCTGCTTAGCTCTTTAACTCCTTAAGAGATTCCTTTGATTTAACTCCGTCCACTCCAACAGATAACTCATATACATATTTGCAGTGCAGCTGCCTTCCTACCTGAGTCACAAGAGGCTCTTAGCAAATGACGTTTCCCGTTTTGTTAATTCCAGTCACCTATTGCAGTAACAACATCTGGGACCCCAGAGAGTTCAGAAAGCTTTTTGACACATTCTTGATGTTTCAGAAACAAAGGAGTAAGCCATGGGTTGTCATCTATAATTAGTCAAGGTGGCTCAGAAGAACATCTTTAAATCTAAATATACATTTTGTCATCATCTACAGGGGATTGTCATGGATTCATTTAGGGTATGTAAGTAAAAATGGATGTTTTATGAATGTAACCTGGGTACATGTGATAAAGGATATGCAATTTTAATTTGATACAAGTGTTTTAATTCCCCAAATGGAAGCACTAGGCTAATAGCGAAATCTAGTTTTATTAACTCACTTCAAAAACAAACACAGTTCCTCTTCAAATCAAAATCTGGCTTCTATCAAGATCAAGACATTTCTGCCACTTTTTGGCAGAAATTATGTGAGAGCATCTCTCGGTTTTTGCACAGCTGAATGTAAAGCATCACATGATTTAGCCTCAAATCAAATCCACGGCACTAACTTAAATATAGTTTGCTCTTTATTTTCAGCTGCAGTAGATCATTGGTTTCCTTGCCAGACAAAAAAATGTTTGGACTTGTGTTATGATGAGATTAGGCAATTGTTTTATAAATACACATGTTTACTTAGCACATACTTTGATACATCACGTTTGCACATACACGATTTTATTTATGATTCTTTGAAAAATTTCTGACTACGTCATAATAACTCCAGAAATAATGAAAGAATGAGGTATCACAGAAGCATGAAGTACCTGCTTTGGAAGCCTTTCATTATAGTTTTTCCATCTAGCAATTCTAATGTAATGGAAAAAAGTAAAACATGCATGTGCATGTCATCATTCTGGGAGGTTTTTGTTATTGTTTTAAGGGAAATACTGCCATATGCTGTGTAGCACTTTAATAGCTACCAAAAAAGAATCATGCATCAAACATAACCATATTTTTTATTTATTCTTTCTCTTACGCTTTCACTGAGAACAGCCTAAACTGGTTTATGAAATTCCAAAAACATCTGCATGGACTAGGGCTAGATATAATGTAGGAAAAGCTGTTCTCAGAAGCAGGTGCCTTTTTGCCAGCAGCAGAACAGATGCTGTTCTCCTTGCATGCAATAGCCAACTTGTTAAAGTACTGACCAGGAGACAAGATAGTTCAGTCATTGACTCTTGTCAAGAGATATTAAGAATTTTATTCCCAAAAGAAATGTCCTAAACCCTAGCAGCTTCTTATTTCAGGAAGGGGTGAGCCAGGATACAGTGCCCCCCTACATCTGAAGCTTGGACGCTATGCAGCTATGCAGTTACAGAAAGAAAATTGTGGTGAGAACGCACCTGCAAACACACATTTATTTAGGAGTTGGGAAATGAATGATCTGGGACACCTAATATATCTTTTTGCTTTTTTATATGTTAGGCAAGTGCTCTCACCACATACATACATGAAATTGGAAACTAATGCCAATATTACCATTTCAGTTTTGGGTTATTTTGGGGTTTTGATTTTTTGTTTTTGTTTGGTTTTTGTTTGCTTGTTTTGTTGGTTTTGTTGTTTTAGTTTTTTTTATCATGGTCTCCATTTTTACAAGTAGGCCAAATGTTTTCATATATGTCCAGTGCATTTTCAAGAGACTTGAATTCCTTAGGCTGATCATTTTTATTACAATGCAGGCAGTGTAACAGATACTTTGGGTCCCCGGAACTCTCCGGTTACAAATTGCTGTGCTAATGGCATTAAGGCAATGTCAGTCTTACAGATATGACCTTTAGTTTTCTTATGAACCGCAATTGCAAGATGATGGACTAGGAAAAGCTAAGTCTGCCATATGTTTCAAGAAGCAATTTTACATGTCCAAAGGATTTGCACTGTCCACAAAACTGAAAAATGTCCAGTGCGTTCACTTCAAAGTCAAGTGAGGACACCACTTTGACTTAGATACAAGATCAGAGTTTTGAAATATGCTTGAGTATTTTGAATTTTAATAATATTCCCCTTGCTGAGAGGTTTTAGCTTCAGCCATGGTTGCTAATATATATCTTCATGAAAATTGAAATTGTGTCACTACACAGAGAGAATTAAAGATCCATCTAGTCAAAAAGAATAAAACAGGGGAGAGAAATCTTTTTTGTACTACTGAAACAGTTACATTTGTACTGCTATAATTAACATACATATATGTTTCACTTATATGCACATAAATACATTATGCATATTGAATACATAACATACATATATTGTTTTATAAATATACATATTTATAATGTACATATGAATATGTTCATATGAACATATGTAATATATGAAAGTATTTAACATTTACCCATATATATCTGTATTAAATACATATATTTGAAAGATGCAGCAAAAACTGTAATGTCAGCTGGAAAAAAGGCTGGTTAAGCTAGAAAAAGTGCTTGTTTTATGAAAAAGTAAAATTGCAATTCACAGCATTTTATGTAATGCCGTACAAATTACCAGATACCAGAGACTGCATTTCTGGACCTGAATAGTACTAAAAGTTGCAACTAAGGGCAAATATAAAGACACTTGTTTACAATGCAAAGGCTTAGTCAGTACTATAAGCAATATGGCAATCTGCATAGCAGTAGATACAATGCTTTGTTATGTGTTTTTACTTTACCTATCAATTCCTACACACATGAACAAACTCAACAACAGACCCACTAATTTCAACTAGAATAATAAAGGGGGAAATACAGGAAATATACTTAAAAATGAATGGGAATTAATGCATACTGACGCATTTATACAATCATATGTTTACCTTATTTACTGGGTGGTGGCCACACATATCTTATAAAGACATCATGAAAGCATTTAAAAGTCTACTAGAGATGGGCTGGCAATCCTATTACCAGAGTTGCTGGTGGCACTTCTACTCTTTTCAGCTCTGATTTTGTCAAATAACACAGTCTGATATGAGACACACTAGGGGTGTGTGTGACCTCTGTGCATGTGTGTGACAAACTCCAAACAGAACTGCTCAGCTTTCTAAAAAATGAACTTGGAGGGGAGGGGAGGCGAGAGAGGGAAGGAGAGAAAAAAAGCAGAGTAAAGGGGCAAGGAGCTGAGTGACATGGAGAAGGCCACCATCTCCACTTGATGCTGCACTTCCACCCTAGAGCTTGGGATGAACACCAACGTGTCTGAATGTCATTATTCTGCTGTCAGGCAGAGGCTAGGAAGTCTCCTGGCAATAGGACATCTACCCCGTTTCTCTGTAGTCTTCTACTTTGACTATTCTGGAATGTCAAATGTCCAAGATGGGTGCCGTGAATTCAACTCCAAGTCTAGACCACTGAGGTAGAACGTGGCATATGACCATTCCTTGCTTTTCAGAAAAGAAAAGACTTGCAAATAAATGCAGAAAAACATACACAAAGACTCACAGACAGTCACTAGTTGTTTAAAAGCCAGTAATACTTAATGAAAAAGGTGGCAGAATCAGTGTTGAAAAGCTAGGAAACAGGAAAAGCAGCTGCTCTGGGAGATGTAAGGCACCTGCTGAGCTGGACAGAGTGGACCTGAGCAGAACCCTTGCCTGCTTCTTCCTGCCTCTTCCTGCAGACAGTCCTCTAGGAGGGGATACCAAAGAAAGTTTGATAATTGGATAACATTTGGATAGCAAAAGGATGTCCCAGTGGGATGTGAAGCACAATTGTGCATCTCATAGCTGCCACCCTGAAGTCATTGGAGCTCTCCTATGAACATGAAGGGTTTAATATTGTCCAAATACTTTGAAAAATGAAGTTCTAGATGTTCCAAGGAGAACACACAAAATTACTGAGAACCTGATTTCACAACGATTTAATTGTGTTTGAAAATATGGACAATATAAACTTCCTGCTCCCAAGTATTACTGAGAATTTCTTTACACCAAAGCACTGTTGGGATGAGCAGCACAGAAAATTCTATAAAGCATCAAGGTTAAACAACATGCAATAAATATAACTCAGGAGGATCCAGAGTGAACACTTGATTACAAATGAGGTGCCACAGAGTGAGGTACAAAGTATAAAATATATATGTGAGCAAATCATTAATAGGGTAATAAAGCATTTTTGGAAAAAAGTGTGTTACTTCTGGCATGTCTAAACTTTTGATAATGAGGTCTTGGAATCTTAATAATATTGTCTAAAAGTAGTTTTTATGGATGATAATATAACAACATGGACATAAAAGACCACATTGACTCCAAATAATCTTAATTATGTATTATATATATTTCCTCATGCTTACAGGCTTGTCTAAAGAACTACAACTCTTCTGATGCCATATAAATATTTAATAATGATAATGTAGAATATACTGATATTATATTACAACTGGTTATTTTACAGCCTTATTCCAAAATGGACTTGCTTTAGTTACATGCCAGCTCTGTTAGATTCACTGAGTGTGGTCATGGGAATAAGCAATCAGTACTCAGCTTCATTAAGTTTATATTTTTATACTTTCCACACTAGAGGAAAACATTACATTATGGGCAGAATTTAAATAATTGCTTAAAAGTTAAGAAAATGCTTCAGTGCTTTTCTGACTAACAACAAATTTAAATACTTGCACAAATGGATTCATGCACTGAACTGATCAACAGTCTTCCAAATTTTTTTTCTAAAAAACAAACTTCGGAAAAATGCAATAATATACTTTTCTCTTTAAAAAAAAAATCTCATTTTTTATATTGTGCATCTCAAAATTAAGCCACATAGAGTGTTATGTAAACAGTCCATGATGTGCTGAATAGTGATAGCCAAGTTATTTTCTCAAGTGAAAAGCTGGGTTCATGCATTTCTTAAAAAACTTGGAGTATTTTGAGCTTTTTAGACCTATCTTAGGCCAGTAAGCAAGCTATTTCCAAAAGATTTGCTTGTGTGCACACGGTACTCTTTCTGAAGGCAATGATTATTTCTAGAACCAAACAGTCCTAATACAGGAATTAGAGGTACTCTGTAAATTACTTTAACTAAATGCAGGAGTATTTATAATGGCAGATAAAAAATAGAAAATTATAGGACACAATCCCCAAAAATGAATGAGGCGACACCCCATATTTCAAATTCAGAACAGACACTGACCAAATACAGAGACAATGTAGAAACATGCATGAAAGGTCCTTGTATGGCTAATTATATAGCAACCCCCTGATATGCGTACAAATTAATATAATATACAGAGTAGTATTGTGTGGAGGGCCCCAAAAATATTCGAAACTAAACAAGAAGTTCTTCTCATGTCCTATATGCCAGTCCTTCATACTGTGATCTTGACCTCTAAAACTGATTTTATTTAAGTAAGAGCAAAATATATCTTGTTTTGGGATAGACCCAAAACAAGTGCTTCTAACTGGTATGATTCTGAAGTTGCTCAATTGGTTTTTCACATTGACACAGTACAGTAATTTCACATTCTTCTGCATATTTAAAAGTCTATTACAAATTCTAAAGAGTCTACTGCAAAATTATGGGCACTGACATGTTTGAACAAATCTATTTAGAAAATTGCTACTGGCTGTATATTTGGGATATACTGGTGTCTTCCAGTAAAGAACGTTCCACCACACTTAGTGGTGACCTGTGCTGTGCTCACAATGGCTTGCTGGACGTAAAACGGAAATTCACATTTCTTATGAAAATCTGCACTGTCATCTGAGCTTGACTATTTCTGTATTGTGATTTCAAGGTAAAAACCAGTTCTAAAAAAACCCCACAAAACCAAACCCAGGCATTTTGTGCGTGATATATTTTTTTCCCTTATAGGTAGCACGGTGGCTGCCTGGCATGTTTGTTATACTGAGGTCTGTTTACCACTGCCTCCTTCCTCTGCTGAACTGGCATGTTACTCCCAAACTGCACTGCTGTCTTGATGACCAGGAGGGAAAGGATATCTTTACGTGGAGAGATGACTGTGTTTATTGAGCATTTGCAACTTAAACGTAAGTTTAAGGTGATAATAAACAAGGCTATTTGCACTAAATACTGTAGTGCTCAGCTGAAAGTGGTTTGCAATATGTCACTATATATATGTGTGTATGTATATACATTATGTGTTACCTTGGATACAAGGCTTGCTCTGTAGGCAGCTAACTGCTTCAGATACTCCTTCTTGGCAGCTTCGGTTTTCTTTTTGTATACCTAAAAACAAAGAGTGGCACATTGGTAAATGAATCTGGTTTTGTTTTTGTACATCACCTGTGTGTCTTATGCATTTTCATAATGTCTTTCTAAGTAAACAGCCTTTCCTCATCAGATTGCCTAAAGCGTGAAATAATAAACATCAAATATTTTAAAGAAAATATTGTTCCAACTGTGAAACACCCTTTAACTAACCAGCAGTACTGAAAAAACAATATTCCTCATGGCATCTCAGGTTTAATTGCTCAAAGTGAAGTGTGGAGCGTACTTTTGAATGGGACCTTTGGGGATGAGGGAAGGTAAGTGTGACCCTCTCCTCTGGCTTCCACTTGTGAGACCAGTTAAAACCCTCTGGGGAAGACGAGAATCTGCAGAAAGACATTTGAGCTAAATGAAGGAGGAGATGACAGCACCACAGATTAGCCAAGAGGATTTCTCTCTTCCCTGGGTGAACTGTTGGGGGCAGTCAAAGAAGCCCATGGAGCTGCTAAGGATAATAAATGTTAGTCATTATTCCAGTCTTGATCCCATATCGGTCTAATTAACTTCTCAGAAGCATGGATCTATTTCTGTACATTTCTCTCAACTCACCAAATTATTTTAAATGTGGCATGTGCACAATCTCATAATAGATTAAAGACCTTGGAGAATCACTTCAATTTTGCCCAGATTTCAAGATCAAAGATTATCTGCAGGGTTAGGCAGAACCTCATAGCACTACAGTAACATGATGTCAGAAACACATGTGTAGATGTTTAGGGTTGAAAGCTCTCAGGAGGAGAACCAGCTTCTGACCCATGGAGCCTAGCTTATGACTTGCTGTTAGCCATGTCAGTGACAGATTCAGAACTCAACATTTCTGTTTGAAAATATTGTCATGAGTTTCTCACTACTTCATGTTTTGGGTTTATTTCCTGAAGGGGTAGATTCAGGAGTCATACATGCATCTGGGCTTCATGTAACTAAGCAGGACTGACTCCTCATCTTTCTTGTTGAAATGAAAAGCTTAAAAAACATTTAAAGGTTTAAAAGTGAGGAAGACAAATAAAGGGAAAGAAAATTTACTTTTTTATTGTTGCTATATTTCACAATTTTTAAGTCACATGCCAGAGGTTAATCCATGTGTGGACAGGCATTTGGGATTCATAATACTGCACAAAATGAAACTGCAGCTTTGTGTTTCTGTTGTCCACTTCTCCAGCCAAATGCACAGCCTGGGCACCTGTGGAAAGCCTCCATGAGAAAAGTAAAGACTGTTCACCTTCCCCCTCCCATTCCTCACTGCCTTGTTAACTGGGCTATCGATTCAAAGCTAAAAGACAAGCAAAGCGATTTAGGAAGACAATTTTGGGGTGTTCTTCTGAATTCAACAGCTAAAAGCACACATGAACATCTCCTCCCCAGAAAGATAAACTTTACGAAACTTTAAAGTGTTCTCTTTTGATCTTCCAATGCTTCAGTGAAACCAGCAGTCCGGTAATGGAGAGGACCTGGCAGCACAGAGTGTACACACAGAGGACAATACAATTGCAGACTACAAAGGGAGAGTGGTAATGTCAGGCTGGAAGGATCCAGCACAACACCATTTTTATAAGAAATGTGCTCGTGAAACAATTTTTTGTTTCACTGAGGCTTTGCTTTCAGACACAGAACAAACCTCACATACAGGCTGGCAAAACTCAGAGGCTGCCTAAAAGGATTAAAGATTTTGCTTCCCAGGGAAGGAAAAGATCATAATGGAAACAGAGAAGTCTTAGGCTTCTAAAATTGTAACTATAAAGACAGAGAGGGGAAAAGATTGGTTTTAGCTGTGCAACTGTATCTTTGCACCCTTGTAATTTCTCCAGATTAAGATAAATACATAGTGTTTGCTGATCTCCTATTGTTCTGCAAAGAAAAAAAAAAGGTAGCAATTTGCTTCTTAAGTTGTAATCGTTTGTGATTATTAGAGGAATTACTATTTGTTTTGAAAACAAATAAGAAATAGTCAGCAGTCTGTTCCCAGCTGCTAAAATGAATTCAGCTTGACCTACAGAACAAAGACTAAGTCATAGTGCTTTGTATATTGCAATGCCTCTGCATCATTCTGATAGCCAACTTAAAAAACAGAGCTGAACAAAGAATTTTACACAGAATAATGTTCTTCAAAAGATCATGTATCTACTGCTTCCACATTGGGTTTTATTTTGCATTACACAAATATAAAAAATAGACCCTCCTGCTGTGCTCTTACAGTCACAGCATAATTGAAAGAGTCCTCTGGGACCTGACTTTTCCTGCAAATAGTCATATTGCACAAGGTTAACTCAATAATATGAAGTTAACAACAATTCTGCAAATCTCCATCTAAAACATCACTACTTCATAGGAACACCATCAGACAGTTGTTATTTAATTATTTCCTACCTATGCATCTACCATGTTCAGTGTATGCACTGCCTTGCCCTCTTCTCTTGAATCTTTTGGTGAATGAATGATAATCACATGAATAATAATCACATGTCTTCCCTGGCACTATAAACTTTAACGATTTAATAGAAGGTCATTATACTAAAAAAGTCCTTACTGGGTGGGAAAAGTTTTAGATGACCCTGCTTTGATTTTTGTGTTGGCAAGAATGGTCCCCACAGGCTGGCTTGTCTGGAGGGTGATCAGCTCGCCCCACTTTGTCCCTGGAAAAGCTTCGGTGTGTCCTCTGAGGACAACAGCTTGAGCTCTCACTGTCTAAGTGCACTGTCCTTCTGAAGGTGCCCACTGCTTAGGTCAGCATACAAGTAGGCTGACGATCCTCATGCTGGTTTTGGAAATTCTGATTGGTCATGGCCTAGACTAAAAATTAGGGTAAGTTCCGCCTGTCTGGGGAATAAACACTTGGTAATATAAATAGCAACAAGGTCTGGTCTAGCGGTCAATATTTTTCTCTGAAGGCAAATGAATGTGGTCCTGGCAGCGGTACCAATTCACTGGCTTTGTGCTGGCCTGGACTTGCACTGAGGGCTTATGAAGGCAGAGCAAGTGAGGAGCGTCTTCAGCATTTGCAGCAGTACCTCTAACAGGTATGAGCAAGTCAGCTGCTCCTCCCAAACTCATTTTTTTTTTTTCCTGCAGCTGTGAGAATTTTTTAGCCCTCAGGCTTAAATAGTTTTGTGTTGTTGTAAGTATAAGACTTGCATCCTTGCAGCACTTTTGGGGAGGAAAAAGGCTTGTGTCATCATTCAAGTGTGCTCTAGAAAATAGCTGAAGCTCTTTCGAGCTTCATGCTTAAGACAGTGCCAAATTATAAAACACATCATATCCAATAATACAATGAACATTTTTCCAGTATCATGAAGCAGGGTTCTGTTCTGTTTCTTACCTACACTGTATACTGGGAATATTTAGTTTTATTTATAGCATCTTAGAAATCTCCTATAAGGTCATTTTCCTGTCCTCTGTCAAGCAAGAAACAATTATTAAATGAGTAACTTGACAGGAACATATAGTTATGGAATTAAGTAATTTCTGTCTTGCTTTAATTCAATTAACATGATAATTGAACATCAACTGATTGTCACTCAGGCAGCAAAGGCTCATTCTGATTCAGCAGCATATTTGTTTCCTTACACAGTATTTTATTTTCTATATTGTCCCAGTTGTGGAAAAATGAATGTTGGCAGAAAAAAACATCATTTTGTATATGCAGGGTGGGTCAGTTTAATTTATTCTTTTTCTCTTCAGCATCTTATAGAAACTCCAAAACACCAAGACTACATTCATTTGTCTATAAATGGAACTTGCTGGCATTATCTTCCTAGTGTGCTTCACACACGCAAATGTAGACAGCATAATACACAGGTCCTTATTTAATTACACTTCCAAGGTAGCTTCAAGTTCCTTTATACTGTTCAGCAAAGCACGCAAAAAGGGATGAGTATGAAACTCTACTTTGTGCACATAAATATGTAAGATAGAACTTGAATTAGGCCACCAGGGAATGCCCTGGGCTCTCACAGGCTGGTACCAGCCCCCAGGCCACTGGACCAGCAACCTTTAGCTCAGGTTTCCTGGGCTGACCATACATGTGGGCCACCAGAGCTGCAATGCTGTAGCAAGGACTGAACTCTTTTTATTAACAGTGCTACACACACATCCTTAACCTGAATGCACCAAAGTTCCACTTGGAGATAGAGCGGTGGTGAGTTACAGGACAACCACTCACAAATACTAGATTCACCAAATTAAAACCACAGTAGAACTTAAGCACTTTTGCATTATGCTGCCAAATTCTGGTCATGTTTTGCTTTACGTATTTCAACTGCTGTTTAGTTCTTGTCTTTTTGCATCATAAATTCCTTGAGGCAGGCTTATGTCTCCTGTGCTTTTCTACGTGTTCTAGAATATGAAGTTCATTACTGATATATATATAGTTGAAATTTAGCTGTCTTAAGCCAGGTTTTTGTTCTGGTTAGCCATTTTTTTACAATGAACTTCCTCTCAGCTTGCTTGTGGAAGATTATCAACACATCACAACACACTAGGCAGCAGGATTACTACCCTGTCACTTGTGGCTTGCACCCTTATTGCCTGAGGGGAACAGATACCCTTCCCCGAGTCATCACAAGAGCCAAAATAGGCACTCAAATGTCTGCAACCACGTCCTCAGTTTTGAGTGCTAATGGAAAAGTATTGCTGGTGACTAGAGTCCCCTTTGACATTAGAGGTGATACTAGCCTTGGAGACAGCAAACCAAATGGACTGATGATTTTAAGAGAAAAAGCGACTTTCAGTATTTGTGCTTCATGGAAGTCCGCAAAAGCTCTGTGTCTCCTAGCTGACAAAACAAATTACAAAGAACCATGGTACTTCCCTGGCTTTGCCTAAATAGATGGTATGAGGATGACAAAGAAAGCAAAGTTTTCCATTTATCTTGTGGATATCTCCTTAGAGCTGACGCTTGCAAGCAAGTTATATTTGTCTTTTTAAAATGATGTAAAAGTGCCCATATTTGTTTTGGTGGAAGTGTTCCAGAAGCCCCACAAAACAGTATATGCAAGAGTAGTAAATCAAAAAGCAACATGACCGATTTTGTATTCTTGGTCTCTGCAGCGTTATATCCCATGGGAGTGTCATTTTCACGGACTACAGTTACAGGAATGTCATCTGATAAAATACAGTAGGCCCCAATCCAGAATTAAATTCCACATTCAGATTGTCGTTTCTGGCCCTAAATACATCGGCTCATAGAGAAAACTTGTATTTTTTTCCAAGTGGGAGACATATCTCTAGTTTTAATCTCCTGATTTTGCAGCAAAGGCACCTAGAGCTTCACACACTCATCTAAAATATGGAGAAAGATATTCCCACAGCAGTTAGAAAAAAATCCTCAGAATTGCTTAATGGACATTGAAATATGTTACCATTTGATTTTTAATCTAAGTACATACAGAAACAGAAAGAGGCCCAGGGCTAGCTATATGGCTCAGTAGTCTCTTTGACTGAAGAGCATGGAAAAGATACTGATGACATATTAGAGGCTTAGGGGAAAGAATTCAGACTTTCTGGCATGTGGGGGAAAGATCACAGTCCAAATTCAGCTCTAGCACAAACAGTGAGACTCTATGGAGAACACTGGAAATTGCAGCCATTTGTGCCAGGCCTAAATTTGACCTTATAGTTTTGATGCTTACAGGAGCAGGACTGTACACTTTATCAGAAGCATACTGGATGAAAGTTGAGCACAAAACAACTGACATTAAACATACAATTTATGTGGTGATTATTTCCCCTTGCTGGTACTCTTTTAAAAAAAAAACTACGGACGTGAGGCTGAATGGAGGCATAATAATTGGGCCTAAATCCAGTTTTGCATGCAAATAACTTAAAAGTCATGTTCCTGTTGAGGTCAAATGTATGGATAAAAGCTGGGGAAGAAGAGTAAGTAGAAAATTAAGGCTATTATTTATGCACATTGCTACAGCAGTATTTGAACCTCAGGGTCCTTTTGGCCCACCTGCTTCCAAGTACAGTAAGAAGGTGAAGTGGACTTAAAGTCGGCATTTCATAACTCGGTGGCCTTGTGCAATGTTTCTCTAGGACCTGTGTTTGTTGTGTGCTGCAAACGGATGGTAGAAATCCGCCCTGGACAGGGAGTGTCTGATGTTCCCTGTGACTTCAGTGCTCTCAAAGGGCCTGATACTTCTCCCCTCTGAAGTCAGTGGAAGTTAAGGGGTTCAAGGACTGGCCACGTAGAAGCCAGGGTTATAGAAAAACCTGAAGATATAAATTTACATATCTGTACACATATCTGTGCATAGACATGAGTTGTATCTATGCTTAGTGTGTGCCTATTATTGGCCCATTTGTGTTCCAGCTCATTAAGCCCAGATGCTTCCTCCCTAGAGGAAGGGACAAGGAGAATAGACCAGGATGAGGATCAGTTGTTTTGAAATCTTGACACTCCAGTCTAGACCTTCAAAGCGCAGAGACGCAATTTCAATATAGAAATTTGTGAAGAAAAACAGTGCATCTCCCAAACATGCCTAAGATGCAACGCTGGTGAAAGCAACACTGCTGGTGCAGGTAGCTGGGAGGAGAGATGTAAGGTTGCTCTCTGTTGTGCCTATTCCAGAATCCATTTGGCTTATAATTCATTTTGGCAGTGCGCACACACAGATGTGCCTTCTCTTCCTATTCTCATTTACAAAAATAAAACAAAGCTAAACCTTGTGTGGTTGTTTATCTACTAAAGTGAAGGCACATTCTCATTCTCTTACAAGTGTGTTAGTTATTCCTTGGAGATTGCTTCATTAGCATGGAGCAAGTAAGGGTTTTTAAAGGGAGGATAAGAGATAGATAAACAAATATCTTTGTGAGTGTATCAGCATATATAAGGGAAGAAACTGAAGTTCTTAAAATGCTGCTGACTACCTTGACCTCATGGTCTGCACATCTTCTGAAGCTGTTTCAGCAGCCAGTCCCCTGAACCGTCTGACATCCTCACACCAGGCACCCCACATGCATGGCAATGCAAGGGGGACATGATGGCTCTTCCAGCTATGGGATGGATAATCTCATTTACCATGTCAAGATATGGGATGCCATCGCACTCTGGGAGGGAGGATATAGGTTAGGTGTTCCCAGAGGCCAGGTGGAGTCAAGACTTGTTGAAACACTGATCTTGGATCCACTTTGATGTGACTTGTGGTGCCTCACATCATGAGAGAAGCTGTGGAGATATGAAGTATTGGCCAGCATTACTTGTAAGCCCCCTCCTGATCTACCTGGTTCATTCCAGCAGTGGATAATGCGCTGTTATGACTAAAACTTCCCTGTGGTCAAAAGTGAAACTTATAAAACACACTTTGTTATTTTTCATGCCCAAATCAGTCTGGGTTATTTTTAGAGACAAAATAAAAAACCCCTGAAAGCTTGTGGGTTACAGTGAAAATGGTAACAGCATCACAAATATTGACACTAATGCGCAGGGACTTCATTTTACGTAAGTATTGGTAACATACAATCCAAGTTCCATCAGATGTTAGAGAATAAACTGCAGCTTTTATCTAGTGGGTCTTTGAGCACCAATGAGGAGTAAATGATTTGATTTTGTGAGCTCAGAGGATTTGTCAGCTGCCTCATATGTATAATTCTGGCTCTTCAAATTCCTGCTGCTTCTAATTTAGCAGGACAGGCTCATAATTGAAGCAAATTAACTATTTACACTTGCCACTTCTACCAGGGGAAGAGGACACATCAGCAGGAAAGAATGAGTGGGAAATTAAATTCTTCCCACTTGTGTCAGATCTGCCCTTATATAAACACATTAATGGTAATTTCATGAGGCGTCAACCATAGGAATAAATACTGAGAGATAAAATAATGAGGTGTTGCTATTGAGCTGAACTGTTGCAGCTAATATTACTGTCTATGAATAATGCAGCCTGAAAGAAAGCATCTGTCACAGCACTCAAACAGTCGTTTCACCTGCTTCTTCTGATTGTTAAGTTTGGGGTGCCTGAGGTGAATCCCTCCTTCTCCCAGCTGTAGGGCCAGCGCAGCGTTAAAGTAAACACACAGGAGCACATACACACACACAAGTATGCACACTAAGCTGTTCATAGGAGGCCAAATTAATTCCTACTAGAATTCCAGTTAAGTCACTGAAGTTACACCAGAGATTAATTTTGTTGAATGTTGAATAGACATTCAATTCCATTTTTAGAATAAAAGAACATTTATTAAGGTCTTTGGCTGAAGTTTTAGTTACAGTAATGTAAACAAGAACATTTTGTTTGTAATTTGCCACATCTATTATAGCTTTACTAGGACTTCAATTAGAAACTTAAGGTTCATTTAGTACATGCACATCTGGTACTGATTTAAAATTACTTTCCTTTTTCATCTAAGGACAGAAAATGACCTAAATAGCCCTTTTACCCAGTTTAAACCAGTGTTCTGTCTGAAAGCCTCAACCATTTAGCATACTGAACCCTCTCTCCTAGGGGCTGTTTATCTCCCCTTTGCAGTAAAAAAGTGTGCAAAGGGCGAAGATGTACATAGATAAGCTACAGAAATGGGTGCACAGAAGTATAGTACTAAGGAGAAAAAAGTGTTTGTGATCATTAGAGAAGAACTGAAAAAGTCACTAAAAAAATATCCCTGTGCTATGGCTACAGCATTGAGGAGAATGTACCTCAACATACTACTGCTAAAGCTGCCTACCATTCACAGATTTATTAATCTGAACGGTTTTGGAAAGCATTTACAGTGAAAAATGAAGGAAAATGCACAGTGCCTGCTTCTGATCGTGTGTAATTATTGTACTCTATTCAGAATTTGAGAAGTCCATGACAAAGTCCACCATGATCACTAAACTCCCTTTAACTTCTAGACTCCTCCTGTAGATAGACTTGGACAAACAAAATACAGTCACACACCAGAATTGTTTGCAAATGGGCCTTTTACACACAGAAATTAATGTGACTCAAAAATGCAAATGTCTTCATACGGTAAAATAGGAGGGAAGTACACCAGTATCTGCTTTAATCTAATAAATTGCATTATTCTCATGGTAAGAGTATCAGAGTGTAATCCATTTTAAGCATAACCCTCCCCTAACTTCAGTAAGGCACTCACCATCAGCTAGTTCATAATAACATGTCCTTTTTTGTCATTCAAATCCTATTTTCTCAAACAACACTTTCCTAGTTCTTCACAGTTTGAAAAACATATGTGGTTATTGCACAAATGTCAGATTATCAAAATTTTGTTTAAAGTCTTGGACATACATGTACTGCCCTTGGGTCATTATTGTACTGAGTTTCTATACTTTTATTTATTCTGTGGTCAATCTTCAGGAATAAACAAGAAGAATTCTATGCATTTCAGAAAAAAATGGCTCAGATCATAGGAACAAAGAAGATTTCATTTTAGCATGAAAACATGAGGGTATTCTTCTTTCTCAGTAGCTGCATTATGTTCTACTTTCTGATTCATTTATATTTACTATTTAAATAGTAAAAGGAGTTCCAATTCAGGAAACATAATTTGGAAACATACTTCTATTTAAATTCCAGAATAAGCATTAGCTTCCAAAACACAAGCCAGAAGCTTTATGATAATTGAATCCTTTTCAGCAAGTATAATTCATCAATAAAGTAGTCCTCTAATGATGTTATTGTTTCTTTATTTGACTATTTTTGAATTTCTGAAGCTTCTTCAATGCCAAATACCAAATGCTACATTAATCATTTGTGTTTCTAGAGTCCAATTTTCCTACCAGAGACATAGGTTTCATAACAGTTACGGATGCTCTGGATCTGAAAAATTAGGCCTCTAAAATACAGACTATCTAGTCAGTTAAGATGTCTTGTAATCATTACTTTGTGCTATTAGATCTCTAAAGGAATAAAAAATGAGTTTAAATTTATTCTAGAAAATAGGATTGCCAATTTTATTTTTTTAAAATGGAGACTATCTTTTATTATTTTTGTACAGTGCTAGATTAGAAATGGCTTGGGCCTGGAGTTTTAAAAATGTGCTTAATAGATGATAATGAATATGCAAAATGAGTCAAAAAGCATCAAAGATATGCTAACCAAATCTCTTAAAAAACAGAGTTCCAGCCATTTTTACATGGATGTGTCATGTGGATTCCATAACACATCATTCTGGTGTGTCTAAACTTAAATTAACAACAACAGAGATAAGGAAAATAAATTTTGTTCTTCTCTTACAACATAGGACTTACTCAGTTTTTGCTCTCAATCATGAATAGGAAACCAAAGTTAAAGCTGAAAATTTAGGGTTTCATGCACTTTTCTTATGCATTTCTATGGAAGGGCTTTAATATTTTGGTGGTAGGACACACATGACAAGCTCAAAGGAAATGTGCATTTTACAGTCTTTTTAGGTGGGCCTTTGCTGGGCATATTAAAAAAGGGAAAAGAAAGAGACAACACAACAAAATAACTCTAATGTGCCAGTTCAAGTGACTTTTCTGTTCCCTGTGTTCAGAAAGTTACTT
The DNA here is from genome assembly GCA_013397725.1 of Rhagologus leucostigma. Lineage (NCBI taxonomy): Eukaryota > Metazoa > Chordata > Aves > Passeriformes > Rhagologus > Rhagologus leucostigma. The sequence continues at coordinate 691,107 of VZTD01002213.1, read as the reverse complement.
TTCCTCCAGCTAAACTTTCCAGATGCTGGCCTTATTCAGTGGTGGATACTAGATAACAAAAGCTTTTTTTTTTTCAGTTAGTCAGTGAGTGCCAAATCTTGATTCTTTTTATGCTGGTATCTTTAACAAGGGTCTAGATGTACCTACACCACCCAGTTATTAGCAAAGTAACCCTTTTTATTTTTTCAAGCCTAAATAATTTTACATACCAAAAAAATAATAAAAAAGTTTTCTTTAATTCTTAGGTTTTTAACTGTAATTTTGTAATAACAGTGTATGAATAAATGAGATTCAGTTTAGTCCTAGTTCTTTTTCACTCTCTATGCTAACATCAACCCCAGCCCAAGTCTCCTGTAGCCAATATAACTCTCACCTAGCATATCCTTTCCTTCCATATCTGTGCTTTCTGAAAGTTCCCATTTTTCTATCAATCCAATCCATTCTGCTGGCAGTTAGTAAAAATGCAACCAATAACAACAGAAAAACAATGGTATGCTACAATGAGGATCAATGGTATTTGCCAGCTGTCACCACTTAAATGTGATGAGCTTCCAGGGTTGCCCACTTTAACACAGCTTTGACTGACTTCGAAGGATTTCTGAAAAGTTTCAGGTCTAGCTCTGCTGGCCTAGTTACAGAACCAAGGCCTTTCCATGGAAGATGGAAGTAACCTTGGAAAGTGATTTCCACAGCCCACAGGGTCCACCCTAGGTCTCTTCGGGTCAACACATCACTAACTTCTTTCATAAAAGCCAGGTGGTTGTGGAGCAAATGTGAGCCCAGCTCCCCTTCTGGCATTGTGGGATGATGGGGAAGGGAAACATCTGCAAGTGGGAGCTCAGATATATGTCAGGTCACACTGCACAGATATAAGCTTTGGCAGCAAGGTCCTCTTACACGACAGTTTCACATACGGGGCAATGACACTGTAAAATCCTAGGCCCACCAATTTCAGCATAAAACATTCCTAAATATAATCTTAAAACTTGTGTCACATTCCAAAACAAGGTAAGTTTGTGGCTAGTGGTTTCATACAGACGGTGGCTAGTGGTTTCATACAGACGAAATAAAACAATACTCTGCTTATCTCCTTATGTCTCTTTAAATCATATTCCTGAGATGGCACATATTCAAGTTTCATCCTGGCAAACAAAAGAAGCTGCCTATAGTGCTCAGATGACCCTGATAACACTTTCCTGAAACAAAGCCGCTGAGCTGCAGCACATATTGTACCTGTTTTTGTTCTTCTCCTAAGCCGTCCCACATTGAAGCTACAATTTTAGAGACTTCACCAAAAGTAGCATTGGGGTTTTGGCCCTTGATGGCTGCTTGAGTGTCTCGAAAGAATAATGCATAGGCAGACACAGGCTTCTGTGGCTCATTTGGGTCCTTCTTCTTCTTCTTTTTGGGAGTTTTGGGTTTCTTTCCTATATCTGAAGCAGGTCTCTTCTCGCCACCGTTGACCTGTAATATAAAATTAGGAAAGTACTATGAAAAAAAAGCCAGTTTAATTCACTCCAACCACTGTTACAGCCTCTGTGATGCAAATATTTTGGATTTTGCATGCAGAAGTGGAATTTTTTTGTTATCTTTGATAATCCAAATGTTGACACTATCTGCAGTAGTCACATGTATAAAATTCCTTATAAGTATTTCAGATAATGCTATTTTTTCCCTTAAATTACTTTATTTTCTCTTTCATATAATTGCTATAATCTCTGTAGTCCATCTGGTCATCTTTTCACCCTTTCTAAGTTTTATTGCTAGTAGCTATGACATGAAAATAATGAGAAAATTCAAATTGAATTAGTTTCTCTATAGCCTGAGTATCAGTTCAACAATATGAACCATCTGCAGACAGAAGAAACACTGTCATTTCTACCTTTTGCTTATTCTCATCCTTCCCCAGAATGACCCCAGACTACTGTTAAAATCAATTTCTTCTACAGCTGGTGGTACACTTTCCAGGAACTTTGAAGAAAATCTGGTTGTGAACCAAGCAATTCAAGTTATAGACATTCCCCTACACACCTTCTAATTGAAGTCTGAAGAAACAAAGCTTTACCAGTATAGACAGTTTAGAGCCCTTTAAAGGATCAGTTTTGACCTATCTGGATTTAGCTGAGTAGCTTTTATATCTGCTCATATAAAAGCAAATGGTTTGAGGAAAGGAGTGAAAGAGTAATGGTGTATGGAGGAAAGCTCATGTGCCTTATTTATGCACCACCTGAAAAAAACCCTGCACATGAGCATTTGTGCAGGGCACCAAATGCACCCTATTTTCCTGTGAAATTGATGAAGGGTCTGGAGCACAAGAGTTGTGAGGAGCAGCTGAGGCAACAGAGATTGTTTAGCCTGGAGAAAAGGATGCTCAGGGGAGACCTCATCACTCTCTACAACTACTTGAAAGAAGGTTGTAGCATGGTGAGTGTTGGTCTCTTGACCCAAGTTACAAGCCACAGAGTGAGAAGAAATGGCCTAAAATTGCCCCTGGGGAAGTTTAGATTGGATATTAGGAAAAATTTCTTCACCAAAGAGATTGTCAAGCATTGGAACATGCTGCCCAGGGAAGTGGTGGAGTCACTCTCCCCGGAGGCATTTAAAAGATGTGTAGATGTGGCTCCTGGGCACATGGTTTAGCGGCAAACTTGGAAGTGTGAGGCTAACAGTTAGACTCGATGGTCTTAAAGGTCTTTTCCAACCTAAATGATTCCAGGATTCTATGACTTACAAGCACATAAAGGGACAATGACCTGATTCTTCAACACATTGGAGCTCCATGGCAAAGCAGCTTTTCCTGATATGATCACTTAATTTACTGTAGCTGTAGAAATGGTGTGTGATCTTACAAGTGGGTTCAAAGGCTTTTCTCTTTTGTCAGCATGACCAAAGCACTGTGTATCATAAGCATTTTGAAGTATGAGAAGATCAAGAGCATAAACGGGATGCTCTAGGCTAAGGATCTACTAGGCATGACTTCCTTCCCTTCCTTGTATTATTATTTTTTAATAATGCGTATCAAGTGGCATAGGAGAATACAGATGTTCAAATCATTGGAACTGCATGAGGAAAACGGCTGGAAATCCTCATTTTGAGAAAAATAACTTTTTTATTTTCCTATATGCCTCACTATGTGGTGTCCAACAGAACCCAGGTGACTACAGTGAACAATCTGGATTTTTGTGGCTTACTAAAAACAGCAACAAAGTGATTACCACAACTTGAAAATGAAGTTGCTTGTTTTCTGAGCATTAGGTTACAATAGTTGCAACTTTAATACAAAGTTAATAGACGTGCAGCCTATTGCCAACATTTGGAAAATATGGAAAAACAGAAGTGTGCTACCCATTATTAAGTTTTCCAACTTTTTGTTTCTTGCTATTATTTAATTCTACAGGGTACACAAAACTAGTGGTTAAAGTATAATTAACTAGGGCTCTCTAGTTAATTTGAGAACATTAGTTGTTAAATAGTTAAAATTTTACCTGTGTGATTTGCTAACTTTTTTTTCTCCTTTCAGTTTATTTTCGAACCAATGAGATTTAAAAGTTCTGTGTACATTAGGATACCACACTGCCTCAACTACCCTTAAACTAGGTGATATACTACAGAAACTTCTGTAAGTGCCTTCTGGTAAGTTGTTCTGTGAACAGCTCTAAAACCTTATTCTCCACCCTTAATGATCAAGAGACTTCAAAAACCCACTGTTAAAAACAGAGTACTCACAGGGGAAATTCTGTTTGTCTTATATGAAAATAACAAAATAAAAAGAATACCAGAATTCCAGTACTAATAACCTTGCAAATGGCTGAGATGATAGCCTACCTTATGCTCCCATCAGTCTATAAGCTTCATAGACTCCACTTCTAACCACCAAAGCAGAGACAGATGGAAAATAAAATAAAAACCATATATATTCTGATAGGCATAGACTTGTGCCTCAAAATCCCTGGAGGTGTAGTTAGCTCATGGTAATCCACCTCCTGTCATGGCTTATTGCTTAATTATGGTGATGTATTTAACTTATTTATCACAAGAAAGCAATAATCTTTCACTTTAAAAAAATGTACATTAACCATGTTGCACACATAATAGATCACAAGAATACCTAGTGTAGATTTAAAACTATCAAGTAAGGCACATCGTTGATATCTAAATGTCCCTTGAGAACCTGGAAAATGTCTATAAGCATATTTAAAATAAACTGCAATAGTACCAAAGCCTTTAATGGAGCTAGGAGAGCTGTTTTATGCACACTATCTTGCAGTAATCGCTGTAGTTTAAAATAGATTTTAATCAAGCACCATCTGCATAATAGGCTGAACAGACAACACAGAATTCCACTTATAACTCCTATCATATAAAGTAAATATTGTAAAACCTCTGCCACATAAGGAGAATATGCTGCAGCAGTTCTTTAGTAATTGTGTTTCTGTTATTTAATTCTTGCTACTTGCAGTCCTCTTGCTATCTTCCCTCTAAAATACATTATTTGAATTTCTCTCATAAGTGATATGCAAATGAACATGGAAGAAAACCCTCTTATCCATCTATGAAGAAATACTTATTTACAAACCAGTAATGCTTCCAGCAGCTCACAATTATGCTTGGCAATAATGAAGTACATGTTTAATGATCCAACAGTGTGAATTATGACAAGAATTACATAAATGTAATATTCAAGTGTTGAGGTGGTCAGAATAAGGCATGTGCTAAGTGGCAACTTTGTTTAGAATGCTTTTATAGTTACTTACAACTACTACTTTTTAAGTTCTCCCTTTTTTCTTCTTCTAAAAACAGCCCCACATATGAAATTTCGAAGAATTAAGGAGCTTTAGTGATGTGCAACCCTTGCAGAGACAATACTCTTAGTCTGAGGCTACATTTCACATTTCCACGGTCTTAGCAGCTCTCTGAATGTATTTCCAGCCTTACAATTATGCTACAGTTGTTACTGATCTTATGGTCAAGCAACCTCAGCTGTCCTGCTTTTAGAGCAACAGCATGAAGGGAAACTGAGCCCTCTGTTACGCAGCTCCTTTCCCTTTCTTTGTGCAAGGACAGTTGAAGTCTGAACAGCCTATATGAAAGAGCCTTTATGAGAATGGGTATCGCCAAATAATATTTAGCAGCTGCTGCCATTAGTTCTGTGTATGTTGGATAAGGCTTACAACAATTTGAATATTTATCATGGAATGAACATCCAAGAAGCTCAGTACACGAATAATTACATCAGTTTGTAAAGTTAATATTGGAATTTGGAATATATACATTGAGCTGAAATGGTCATTTCCTTCATGCATGGAAATCAGTGATTCATAGGGCAACAATTATAATTTTAGTCCAAATGTGTACATAAAGTACATATTTTTTTATACCTTCCGTCACACTCTTTCTATAAATCCATGTAAATATGAACACGATATTGAGATTTATGTATTTTTTTCCGTAGATAGAAATAGGTATAGTTTTTAGGGACCTCTGTACCAAATATGCTATGAAAAGACCAGTGGCTTCTCTTCCACACATTTCAGCTGGTATAAACTGAGGGAGGTCATCTGACACTGAGGTGATTTTCCATTTGGAAATGTACTTTGTCTTTTTGATCAATGTGGGTACACAGGCAAGCATCTTGTCCCACTGGTTAAATAGGGAGATGATAGAACATCACTATTGCCATTAATGACACAGTGAGCTCAGAGGGAGTTGGTTTTTACACAGTGCTTGTGACAGGAACATCTCCGACTCCATGAAGTGACCTTCAACAGCGACCCCATGACTGTAACATGTGCACTTCTACTGAAGGACTGGCTAATGAGCTCTGCCCCTGGTCTGTTAAGTAATACCACACATCTGCATGGTAGTTTATAAATCAAAGAGAAAAATCCAAATTTTACGAAGTTATATTCAGTTAAAAGATAGATGTTCTCACCAGAGACAGAACAGCAGGTCTATCTGTTCCTGTCCCAATCCAGTGCCTTCTTTCACTGGGAAGAGGATTTCTGGAGTGAGAACTTTCACAGGCACCTCTAAAGCAACTCTGATAAACTGTAATACTGTTGTATCTGGGGAGAAAGATCTCCACAGAAAACAGATTTATTTTGAGTATTCATATCCACTCACTGGCAGCTTCCAGGAAGAGCAACGTGACACAAAGATGACCATTGGAGAGGTTTAAATCTTGAAGTACAACAATACCCTTAACCCCTTAGGCTGATTATTCAACTCCTTAAGCTGATTATTCAACTTCTCTTGTCTTTTACAGAGGGAACTACAGAAGAACCATTGTATGGGATCAGGCGTGCCAGCCCACTGCCTGTTTCCAGTGGTGGCCAGCCTCAGGTGTTTTCATGAAGCCCTAAGAAATCCCACAGAAGACATGTATGGCATTATCTGCTCCCCATCAAGCTTGCTGTTTAAACCATGCTAGTTGGAAAAGAATTTAAGGCCTCTGTCAGTATTAACCAAATGTAGTATCCTTTAAAACTTTTCTCTTATCAGTGAAATTATAAATATAATTGTAAGGCAATGTGTCTACTTTAGCACACTGGATTTAATTTTGTGTTGTGCATTGTGCCATTTGTCATCTTTTTCTGCTTAGACTGAGCATGAGAGAATTTTAAAGAGAGTTTTCCAAAATAACATGGCTTTTTAAAAGTTGAACACTATAAACTGGCTTTCACAAAGAAAGTAGCAAGTTTTACTTAGTCTGCAGTGCTTTGTATTTCTCTATTAAAAACATTAGCTTCAGGTAATAACTGTGTGCTTGAAACTACAACCCTACACTTTTGCTAGCACAAGGTGCTACAGTGAATAAGTACATGAAAAATATAGGTTAAATAACTGAAATACTTGATAGAAGTAGAAAGGAAATCCTAATTATTTGAGTGGATATTTTCTCCAGAAGTTTAGAGCACCTTGCACACTGCCAGCAATGTAAAAATATTAGCAATGCAACAGGAGTAGCAAATAAATTATTCTGAAAAAGTAAAAGCTGCCTGAAATTATTTTTACATAGCTGTATTCTAAAGTCTCCCTCAGTAAGGAAGTGCTCATTTAAAATATATGAATTATTCAGTAATTTTTAAAACCCAAAGTTTGTGAAATCAGGGGAATGTCCTGAAATAAAACTTTTAAATCAGAATTTATTCAAATTGTAGTAAAACATATGTCTCCAATTACATGATTATTTTATAGCTCGAGGCATGAAAAACAATAGAATGTTAAAACAAATCAGACTTACATTTCTTGACTGGATTATACCTCCTCAGTGACTCACAATATGTTTTCTTCACATTCCTTGCAAGTCTGCAACTTTTCTCCACCAGACATGGCTGTGGTACAGACTACAGTGCACGTGGCACACACTGCACTGCAGGAGTGCTCTAACAGGACTGGTATTTTCTAGTGACCACAAAACAGAGCTAAGGAGGCTCTCAGTTTCAATATGCTATTTTCCTAGTTTAAGGGATGACTTAGTACAAAGTCACAATCTTCCTGTGTTTCAGCTTTTCTGTCTGCAAAATTAAGATAATAGACATGTGTATTTTTGGGAGGTTTTCAGGATTCTGGGAGATTTGGGGGATTTTTGTATGCAAAACCTGCTAAATAGATTGACATTTATCCTTTAAAGAAATTTATTATGTAAATTACTCTTATCATTTCATTCCTGTACTGACGTTAAAATGAAGCTTAAACATGTCATGATGAAGTGTCAGCACCTCTCGAAAGTATAAACGCATACAGGGTCTTCCAGATTTTCAAGGTAAGGTTTTTAAAGTTCATAGGATCTTTCTGTTCTGGTTGCTATGATGTTCTGTTTACTCACCCTGTGACCAAGTAGCAAAGACTAGCATATTGCACAGACTGTTCATACTTTTTATAGCAGTAACTTGATCTTTAACTGGGAACAAACATCCCTGCTATGCAAGTGAGAAAACTCAATCCTTATATTAAAGTCCTAAAGGAATGACTATTCTTTCAATGTTTAACAGTATTCCAGTTTGCTCTCACAAAGAGGAATGATGTAATTTACTCAAGCTGCCTGAAGAATTGTCTGGATATTGTAAGTTCTGTATTCATAATCCTTTATTCACTTCAGTGAACCACCAATCATGTATAAAGTATCACCTTAATAACTGTGGCCATATCATTCATTTAGCAGGTCCTAAAAATATCCACCATTTACATAGTAATCCTAGCATCTAAGCCTACCTTAGAGCTATCTTCTCCTTCATCTTCATGGACTGAACTGGATGGTGAAGGAGTTGCAGATTTGCTTCCAGGTGGAGAGGGCGAGTTGTGAGGAACACTGTTTCCACCCATATTCAAACCAAGCTGTGCACTGAGCTGGGACTGGTTAATAGTAGTCAGCTGCCCGTGCTGCATCATTCCTGGCTGCCTAATATCTGCAGGTTGAACCCTTGGCCTCATGGTTGCCATCTGAGGATGGGAACTATACTGGGCTCCTTCTGTATTCCGTAAATCTTGCATCTACAAGAGGAAAAAAACTGTATTAAGCATATCACTAATAAAGTGTTCTGTTCCTTTAGACCTCGGTTGGCCTGATTGGCTATGTAAGGCTGAAAGGAAATGGCAAGTACTTAAATAAACATGTATATACTGAAAATAAACATAGTAAGGATATGATTGACATTTGCATAACACTGACTGTTATAAAGAATTCAGGCTCTAGCCTCAGCCCTTGGAAATAGCAAAAAAAGCAATGAAAGCTTGGGTTATTTTTCATAGGGTGAACAAAAGGGCACTGCTTTCTGTAACTGCGTGGAGAGTATTTCTGAAATGCTAACAAACAGGGACAAGTTTGCACTCTGAAGTTCAGACCTAGACCAGAACACGAACATCCTCAAAATTCAAGACAATTTCCAGATCCTGCTTTTTTAACTTAGGATTTTTGTGGTTTTGAGTTGTGAATCAGAGTCCGAATATCTAGTATTAGGTCCAAATCTATTTTACCTGGTGTTGCCCAATGAGACACTGGACTTTTCAGGATTCAGACCACTGACAAGAAGAATGCATTGATAGACTGATTAAATGATTTCTGAGTCGATTTACTGCTAAGACATATATGAATGGAAAGCCCAGAAATCGCAGGATTGACAAGTGAATCCATTGTGCTATGTGGGTCACTGCTTCTTAGCATTAACGAGACATACTATTTTAATGCAAGCAACAGATTCAGCCTCTGCAAGGATAAGAATTAAAAGCACTGGAGGATGAAACTCCTTTCTTGTCCAGAGGTCAAATGCACCATACACACAGACCTCAGCAGATTGCCTGTAACATCTTTTCAGTATATTCATACAGAAACACGACAAAGAGTAGCAGAGAGGAGCTCAGATTTAAGCTAAGGTGTTCTGTGGGTGATTTAGAATTGAAGTATCAATTCAGAGCTGAAATGAAATAGATACGGTTGTCTTTCTGTGCATCAGACAAACATGTATGTATGTATAAAGTAGAATCTGACAGGAGCTACCATTGTGTAAGTTCCATTATGATAAGGAGATGTGTTAGTGGCTCAGTATATTAATATAGCCACATTTATTCTACTGACAGTCTTTATGAGACATGTCATCTGAATTGTCTAAAGATCACTCAGAGTTTGTTTTTTTTAACATCTTTTTATGGCTCATGACTTCTATAACCTATCTCTTGCTCATATGCACACTCCCATATATCACAGCAATCTGTAAGATACCTTTCAACCAGTAACACACAGGAAAAAGTAAAGATAAACCTGTAACTTCACCTTTTCTCTTATTATTGACAGTGTAAAAATGTATCAAGTTTAGGGAGATATTTTATGAGCTTGGGGATTGATTTTTTAAAGGTGACTGGTTGGCAGTAAATCAAACTAATAATACCATTAGTTATGGCATACTTACCACTTTACATGTACTTGTGTCTCTGAAAAGCATTTGAATTGGCTTCTGACAATGTGACATCACAATTATACCTGTATTTATGTTGTTTTAGAAATTAATAGCTTTTGGTAAAAAAGAGTTATCAATACAAACTTGTTTTCCAAGTTTATTTAATGACTATGAAAGCACCGGAGGAGAGGAGCACAGAGAGCATAGTAGATGAAATCAATCAATGGCTGAAATTTGAATCCTGGTAGACACTCATATTTTTAAATTACTACTGATTTCTTGGTCCCTTCCCTCCAGTATCAGCTCCCTCCTTGCCAAGCATACTAGCCTTGAAAGCCATCATTATCTCTGCCTCTAGCAGACAACACGTATCAAGACAGTTGTGCCCATGAAGCTGTACCTGCTGCTCAGACGCTTTGCTCTGGATCCAGCTGCTGAGCTGAGCAGCAGCTGGGGAAGGTGGAGCAGCAGTGGGGAGTCTCTGGGTCCTCTTGGCCAGCATGTGGCAAGCGGGAAGGGGATGGGAATCCACACAGTTCCTCATGTGCTGAGCAAAGGGAGGCAAAACCCTTCCCCAAAGCCCTCCCTTCACCCTGTCTGCAGTGCTCAGTGCAGGTGTGTGCCGTCCCCAGGCACCCTCCACCCTGCAGGGACTGAGCCCTCAGGTTTTTACGGGGCAGAACCTCACAGTGCAGAATAAACACTTCTACGAAAGGCTGGAAAAGTTTGACTGCTTTTTAGGAAGAGTAGGCATCCTAATGATTTTATGAACTCTAGAAATGTATCGACAACTACCTGAAACTTCTAACTCTTATTTTGAATGAACTTCAAAATTATCTATCTCTAAAAGCAGGGCAAGGGCTACCATTTTAATTACCTTTCCTCAAATAAAATATAATACAATTGCTTTAAATGATGCACAGGAAGTTCTATCTGAATATGTGGAAGAACTTCTTTATTGTGTGAGTGAGTGGGTGACTGTGCACTGAAACAGATTGCCCAGAGGGGTTGTGGAGTCCCCCTCACTGGAGATATTCAAGAACTATCTGGATGGAATCCTGTGCCATGTGCTCTGGGATGACCCTGCCTGAGCAGGAAGGCTGGATTAGATGACCCACTGTCGTCTCTTCCAACCTGACGCATTCTGTGCTTCTCCAATTCTGCTATTATTCAAAAAGATCTCTCCTTTAAGAGCTTCAGACATCAGACAGATAATAAAGAACATTCTGTGTTTTTCTTCTTTAAACAACATATATTTTTAAACAGTCTGCGATACAATTTTAGCTCCAGTACTGAACATAGGCTGTGTTTTCATATAATACAACAACAGCTGAACAGTACTGAATGTACCCCCATACAAAATACGTGTGTATATATATTTGCAAGAGAACCCTTCACTAGGGAAATTCTGAGGACTGAAAATGTGGTGGTGGAGTGAAAAAAACCCATTTTTTTTCTTTTCACATGAATTCAGTTTGTCTTCTGAATTTTTAAATCAGGTGAATACCAGGCTACCTCCAGAAAACCAGGTGTAAGCAGCAAATAAGCTTATTTAGCAGTACATTTTCTCTTTCAGATGCTAAGCCAGAAACCCTCACCTAAGGGACCTGCCTGCAGAGAACAAGCCAGTTTAAGTCCATCACACAGAGCTGTGGCCCTCAGGATCCACAGATGTGATTCACATCTGCATACGAGGCTTCTGGCTCATCTCTTTACCATGCACTGCAGAGCCTGCCTTCTCGCATCCTGCCCTTACCTGGTGAAAAAGTGGGATTGTCTAAGAAAATGGAAACTGCTCATTCCTTGAGTAAGAATGGGCAACTAATCATATAAATGTAAAAAGTTGTGAGATCACACCATGGACAACCTGACGAACTTTCAGGTTCCTAAAGGATCAACAAAACCAAGAACTGTCCCTTCTCCTCTGTTGGTTCAAGAACTCACTCAGCCATGAAAACCACACACTCGGGTCACTGCTGTGGCATGATGGTATGCCCCTGTCACAGATGCTGTGACAACCTCATCTCTGCAGAATAGTAACACTAATCAGAAACACTCTCTGTCAAAATCACATGCAAAGTATGACCAATTTCTTCTAAACTGCTCCTTAATCTGAAACTTCATATTCCTTGTTCCTCCAGATGGATTTTTACAAAACTCACTGCTGTCTAGCTGTGCTGGAGCCATATTCAGTATGCAGAGGCAATATTGTGAACACACTCCTGCTGAACGCAAAGCTGAATAGAAATCCTGATGGATGGCAAAATGCCAAACGGAAGAACAAAGTTAAAGAGTTTTGAGCATTACAGAGGATAAGGACAGTCTTAAACTTACATCTTCAGTGGTCTCTGTGATGAGGTAATAATGATAATATCTGGCACTTTAATATAATTCTCCATCTGTCAGTCCCAGTATGTTTCACAACTTGAGTTATATTCAGCTTTAGAACATGCCTGGTTTTATTTTGGTTTTACTAATGGGGAAGCTATGATACATTTATTTTCACGGCTATTTTTTTTTCTGTTTGCATTTTGCTTATAAGCAGAAACTGAGCATTTACCCATATAAGTGTTTGACTGCAAGTTAAAAGACAGTACAAGTCACTAAATCTAAGGTGTGTACCAAAGCCCCTTACTGGCACATGGGTAGTGCAAAACCAGAACAGGGCGGTCTGGTTGAAGACGAGCTCCTAATGCCCTGCTCAAAGATCCTGAGGTACTAAGAATAAAGCTAAAGAGCTTTAAACATCAGACTATTGTTCATTCCATCAGCTTAAAGTAAAAACAAAGCAAAATACAGTGCAGAATACACTGATATCCTCCCTGTACAGAAACATCTTACTGCAGGACAATGTGAGTACCGTACCCTAATCACAGAATCACAGAAAATAGTGCTAGAAGGGACCTCAAAAGGTTATTTAGTCCAACACTATCTCACAGCAGGATTAGGTATACCTAAATCATTTCTGACATATGTTTGTCTAACCTCTTCATAACCTCCCTGGGCAATTCTTGTGCTTAACTATCCTTACAGTGGAAAGGGCTTTTTTCCATAATGTCTCACCTAAATCTCCTTTGTTGTAATTTAAACCTACTACTTTTTTCTCTTCTCCCAGTGGACATGAGGAATGTTTTTCTCCTTCTTTACAGAAAAGTTGTACACACTAGAAGGCTATTATGAATTTCCTCTCATTTTTTTCTTCTTTAGACTAAACAACTAAACCCGAAGATTGAAAGACTTTGTTCGTATGCTGTGTTTTCTACACCTCTGATCATTCTTTCTGCTGTCCTCTGGACTATACCAAATAACCTTCATATTTCTTGAAATATTGTGCTCCAAAGTCCACAAAACACAGATATTTTCATCTGACACAGCATTCAGATAGAATCCTTCATCTCTCACAGGACATAGCACATAGCAATAAAAAAACCCAAACTGAATTATCTGCCTTTTTGATACAAGCTGGTTAACCCATGCAAGATGCAGAAAGAGTCAACTTGCAGGACTCTTAACCAGTGTGCCAGAATGTGGCTTTAGGAGGCAAATAATTTTTTTTCGAAGAAGCATTAGACAGGCAGTTTCAAAGGGAATGTGCTGTTAGCAAAATAATTCACATTATTTTTCTAGTTATAATTAATAACCATGAGACAACATCTCTCTGAAAAGCTGTAGAAGTCCCAATTGTCCCTCCCTATTTAGATTCATTTATAATAAATGTTATTACTAAATGAAAGAAGAAAGACAGGTTGCCTTAACAGATCAAAGTAAATACAGTAGGTCTAAGAACATGCAAGAAACACTAAGGATAATTCACTGGAGACGAAAACATTAAAACATAAGGAGAAATACACAAGGCTTATTCATTGAAGCAAGTAAATGTTCACATATCTCACTTCTCCAAGAAAATTCATATCAAGTAGACATTATTACTGTTACCACCATTAGGTCTTGCAAAGATTTCTGCTTAGTTTTCTACTAGTTGAATGCTCTTGTGAACATTTTTGATGGACATTGCAGAAGGGGCTGATGGTTCTTTGCTTCTTGTCTGATTGGTCAAGGTAAGTCAGAGAGTAACAATTTTTCAGACTATAAAAGAAGCTATGGTTTAACCAATTAACTAAAAAAAAAAATGGGAGAAAACCCCAGGGTATCTTAAGTGTTATCTATGAAGATACCCACAGTGTGCTTCCCCACCTGCATCCCCATGTAGGTTTCTCGGACATTTTTTGGTAGGCAGAAGGGGTCTCTGTTAGTAGTAGTATTCTCATTTATATTCCCAGGAAACTTGTGCTACTACCTGTGCCATATTAAATCTGAATGTTTCTCTGTTCCCAAATAATACTACATTAAAATGCAGTATTAGCCCTGGTTGTGCTAACCTCCTGAAAAGCCATGAAATTTGCTTAGAAATGTTATTGCTTTTATTTCAGGCATTTTAATTGTCTTCTACCATAAGCCAATGCACATCTGCAAGATGTTTTCCAGTGACAGAGAGATGCCCATTAAAAAAAAGAGGAAAAAAAGTTAATTCCTACATAATCACCTGATTCTCTAAGAGAAGGTTCCAAAAGAGAAGAAAAGATAACATTAAAGTTGCCAGCCAAGTTTGTAAGAACAGGCACACTGAAAAGGGCTTGTGTTTGGGAAATGATACTCACCATTTATGAGCCAGACAATTGATAAACCAAAAAAACCTAATGATTTTTTTTTAGTGCTACAAAATCCAAGCAATATTCATCATACAGATGATGAGCAGGTTCCCCAGGGAAGTGGTCACAGCACCAAGTCTGATAGAGTTCAGAAAGCGTTTGGACCATGCTCTCAGGCAAATGGTGTGACTCTTAGGGATGTTCTGTGCAGGACCAGGACTTGGACCAAATGATTCTCGTTGGTCCCTTCCAATACAGGATATTCTATGGTTCTATACAACCATAAGTTCAAACTTAAAAGAGTGTCTAAAAGTATAGAAATGTCAATTTTAAACACCTTTCATTCAGTTCATACAGGTGATTAAGCAGTGGTTCCTCATGGTTGTTCAATGCATGTTGATGGTCAGGATCCTAGATTGATGGCAAGCGAATCAACAGCAAACCATGCAGTTTCATCTGTTGTTTCCCATCATGGCAATGCTCTTTCATGAGAGAGCTTAAAACTTGACATAAATTGAACATCTGTATTTACACACCAGAGAAAAACAAAAAAGTGACCCAAATATTTAGAGGTCTGAAATCTGACAGGAAGTTTGGGTTTACTGATTAGAGTGACTAAAACTGGTACTTTGCACGTATGTCCTGTCATGGAGAAAGAGTGATCAAACCCAAAGATTCACATTTAGTCAGGTCCTTGTTTCCAGTCAGTTGAAGCAGAAATGATACTTGCAACCAAGTCTTGTTTTAGCACACCTATAAGAGAATGAGTGCTAAAGAAAGATTTTTTATGAGAGCCAAGGTTACTGTAAAATGATCACAGAGAACCATTCAAAACACATTAAACGGAATAACTCAAAGCACCACCTAACAGAGGGAGTGGAGGTGTGTTTTCATCATCTTATTTTTATAATTCTCTTCTGTATCAGCTAACTGCATAATGAAAGACTAAGTTTTAAAGTAAGTGGGTATTTGGGGAATATTCTAGTGCTTTACACAGGAGTATTTTATATACTACACCCACTGCATTTTTAGAATAAATTGAGAGGATCATTCAAAATTTCTATTGATTAGGAAAACAGTCTTAAAGTTAAACAGCAGAAACCTCACATGTAAAGAGAACCCTAAACGAAAAATAATAAAACCCCCTACGCCTATTAAATCTACTACACTAATCTCTTCAAAATCGTTCTGTTAAAAATTAAACCACTTCAGGCTGTTTTATATAGTACTGGTTCTGTAAGTGATCTTAAGTCCCTTTAAAGCTATTATATACTCAAAATTTGACTGCAAAATTTTATAGTACGATCACATAATGACAAAAATGCAGTCATATACAGTTTCCATACTTCTTGGTACACAGTTAATTTGGTGACTATTAACATTCTTTTCTACTTTATGTTTTAATATCCTTTGAGTCACACAGGGCCAAGGTCTCAAAACTAATCATAAAAAACTACCGACTGCTATTCACTCTAATATAATAACCCTTTATTTAAAACAACTTCCAATAAATTTCATTATAAGAAGTTATTAAAAGGGTTAAAAACCTATTAAATGTCAAAGAATTTGCCTGACTCAAACTTCTAATAAAGAAACAGAATGGGCTTTCTTTCTGAATTATTTAAATCTTTACTGACTGTGCACTGAACCATGAAATTAGAAAAGTGTTATTAGAAGTGTTCTCTGGTTTTTATAAAAGTTGTAGCATAGAATATATCAAACTACAGTCTTTAACTAGACTAGTTAAAGAAATAGGTTTTTAATCCTGAATACATGGTTTTCACTGATATAAAGGGTCATAATTAAAAGTCTGGCCTGGAAGCTGAAGATAATAAAATTATTATTACAGGAGCATACATGTTCATTTGGTATATTCTGGATGCATGTTTTCATTTTAATTTTGAGAAATATCTTCAATTTTGTTTGATCTTGCAAAGTCCACTAATTTGGACCCTCTCAGCAAACAATTAAGCTTTTAATAGTGACTCATTTTAAAGAATTAATGGTGAATAATTTGTGTTATCTTTACCTCTTTTTTAAAGTGTCTAAGGCTTAACAGCAGGTATAGGTTAACAGCAGACAAATGGAATCTAGGAGGTACAAGCAAATATTCATCCACACATCTCCTGATAACATTATTATCACTAAACTGGTTTTGTTGCGTTTTTTGGTCTGTTTTTTTTTTT
>VZTD01002213.1:633768-674366 GCA_013397725.1 Rhagologus leucostigma | reverse complement strand
TTTTTTTTTTTTTTTGCAATTAACAACAGAACAATTTTCTATTTCACCAGTTATTTGCATAAGGAAAACAATCATGCATTTCACATTTATTTTAGTGATGCTAAGGAACTCCTGAGTAAGCAGTATATTCACAGATTCACTCAAACACACCTGAATCAATAGCCTTTTGTTAAAAGAGATGAAGTCAGAAAGATGCCTGAGAGACACAATACTGTCTCCACTTCTTTTATACAATAAAAATAGAGGCATGCAGGCGACATGAAATGATTAAGTCTACGAATACAAACTAGATCGTTGGAAATAATGCTAACAGTGTGCTTGGTGTAGGGCAGGAGGGAAAAGGGGATGCAGGCAGCTACTGTTGCCTTTGCAATGCTTTGCTCCTGTGACTGACCAACAACAACAGAGTAGCCAGCGTGAGGTTGCTGTAACCTTCGCTGGCTTCTGCTCTATTGTACCCCATTCTATTCTGTTCTGTTCTGTTCTGGGTTTTTTTCCTATGGTGTTCAGCACAGCAGTATCAAACTATCTTCCTGCAGTGAGTTGGGCAATGTGACTATTACCTGTCACATGTTGTTTGCTGTGTCCGCTTTAACACACAAAGGTACCCTGACCACACCACCAAACTCTCCCTACCACCAAGTAAAGGAATTTGTATCGGGTACATTTCAAGTAATGTACAGCAATGTATAGTTATGCCCATGTGGGAAGAGCCAAAAAATTCCTTCTGGTTAGAAAATCACACTAAACCAGCTGTGACAGCTGAAAGGTTGATACAATACTGGGGTGTCTTGTGTCTCCTATCTCTACAGGAAAACCCTAAATTATCTAAACTGATATCTCATCTCCGTCACAAGAAATGTCAATTCCTTCCCAAAGGAGTAGCACATTAACTAGAACAAGAGATTTTTGAAATACTGTCGATGAGATTTAATCAAAGTATGCTACTTCACTGAAAAATTTTTTGCAAGGGAGGAGTGGCTGTCTTTTCAGTGTCACCCACCTGTTTAGGCACTGAACAGAAATATAGGGCAGAAGGAACCTCAAATGAAAATTTCTGTCACACAGATGGCAGAGAAAGGACTAAAACCTGAGTCTTCTGTGTGCTCTAGTCGTCTCACTACCCCCATCATTAAGTTTATGAGAATTCCTGCTGTTCTGCACAAACATTTAACAGATCTTGTTTCCACTCCAATGTGATGTGGATGACGCTGGATCTTTGAAACCAAAGTCACACAGTCAGATCTAGTCTGCCATTGCCTATACTTCCTCTTGGGCATTGTGATGTGCAACATCTTTGAAATTATTTCCTAGAGTCATAGGATCCTGTCTGGGGTTGAGACTTACAAAAGGCATTGTGACTGCAACAAAATCTCCTACAGAATTAATCATAAGCAGAACATGAGTAACTTTAGGCATGGCTGTATTAAGGAAGACTCATCTGTCTCAGCTCCTTGAATGCCCACTGATAAACTCCGCCTCTGTCTAAGCAAACAGTTTTGCCAGCCACTTCAGTACTGGGTAGGAACTGTGGTGCTGTGCTCGCTCTTACATTCCCATATGCAGCAGTTTCATTACACCAAAGGAACTTTCCTGTAACTCCCTGCCACCCTGGTACTAAACTGCATAGAATTATGACTGCACATTATCCATCATTCACCTAAAAACCAGAGTCATCCAGGTTTTGTTTGTGCATTTTGTGAGTTTCTGGACTAAGTTCATTTTTGTTGAGAAAGATATTTTTTCCGGCTGATGCCAGTAGCCCTGAAAAAATCACACCATATCCCACATGAGTCTACTTTTCATTGAGTACAAAATCTTAAAAAAAAAAAAAGTAATTTAGACTAATGAAAATGAGTTGAATGGTTTAAATTACATTAGTGAAAGAATCTTTTAACAAATCTTTTTGCTGCTATGTTGAAGCCCTGTAAATTCTCAGCATGAGTGATAGAACTAATGGAAGTCGAAACAAAAGGTCTGCAAAATGTTTAACTCAGAAAAGATTGTTTTTCATACACATGATCTTGTTATGAAGTGATAAACTCACTGATATTTGTAACTGTATTGTCATAATTTCCTCTGCAATATAAACTTAATGCCATTGTCAAATATTGTGGGTTTTGCAAATGTTAAGCACATGTGTTACTGCTGGGCAAGACACTTTTTGCAAGCTATGAAAAATATGCTTGGCTCTCAGGGAAAAAGCAATTTAATGATATGCTAATAAGTCCATCATTCTTCTGTATTGTATTATTTACAATTTCGTCTCTAAAACCTATTTAACATCTCCAGTGTAATTATCCATATGCATCTTGCCAAGTTCAATATTATAATTCTGAAACAGGAAAAATCTCAATTATTTTATTTTCAACTATGTAGAAGATGAGCAGATATCCAGCAGTCTCAAAAGACGAAAATGAGTAAATTTATTTCGCTTAATGTCCATTATATTGGCATGCAACTAAAGATAATCTGGGGAACCATATTTTTAATTTAAGAATATATCTTTATTTTCCTGATTTGATATTTCTAAATGTGGATATCTTAATAAAGCCTGATCAACTTACCAAAACAACTTAATAGAAAAAAGCAAAACCCATAACTTCTTGAAAAGGAATACTTTGGGCAGCCACAACTTCTTATTTCTTTTTGAACATTTGAACTCATTATTCAGTCTATTTTTGATCATGAAGCCTCTTATTGTCCCATTAATCTTTAGAATAAAGCAGCAACCTTGGTTTGGCTGAGAAAACTCCCTTTTTTCCTTCATCTTACAAATTTGTACTTTCAACTGGTTGCTGAGCAGCAACCAACACCTGGGAAAGCAGTATTTTATGATTATATATACAGTGATTTAACTCCATCCCTGAATGCCAAGGAAGCACAGCGAAGTCTTTGGTAAGAATGTGCTGTGATATAATGCTTGTTTTGCATATCCTAACACAGACAGTAGCAAAATTCAATGAAAATCATGTGTTTTGTATGAAATCCACCACAATACAGAAAAGTTTTATAGTGAAAATTGGGAGGAACCAATTGCTATCTGCAAGGGAGAAAATAGTGAATAAAGAAATTCACAGAACATGAGCTCAGGACATTAAAGAAGGCCACGCTGAAATACAAGAACTTTCAAGCTTTGGAAATGACATCTTCATGGTGAAGAAAGAGATGGATACCAAGATAACATGGCAGATTAATGAGATCCTGCAAAGTTGGGCTTTAGAGAGAATTCTTCAAACTAGAAAAGGCTGTTACCACCGTGCATTCAGAGTGGTATTGTCCAGAGAGATGACAACATTTCAAAGAAATGGCTCTGGTGTTTCCTCAGCATAGCCTCACAGGCTCATCAAAGTGTGAAACACTTTAGTCTGGATGAATAGCCGATTCATTTTATAGAAGACCTCTAGGATGTATTTCACCTTTCCTTTTCCTCTTGGATGATGGTCTAGTCATATTAATATACTTCTAACTTCTGTTTGGGACCATCTAACCTACTGTTATCTGGAATGAAACATGATGATAGGTAATAAAATTCATACAGCACAAAATAGAGCTTCTTACATTTCCCAGGCTTGTGAGCACACCAAGCTTGTTCTGAAATCCCCAAATTCTTCTGCTGCATATAAATCCGATCTGTTGACAGACAGAGGCCTTGGTTCTAATTTTCAAAGTCTTAACGGGTCCAATCCAGATTAGTGTAATTGGATAAAATGAACCCAAACATAAGATAGGATCTACGTGCCAAACTTTTACACTGCCAGAAGGTAACCCTGGAAGCCTCTCTGACCAGGTGAGTATTCACACGCTATGGAAGAGAACAGTTAACAATGAGAAAGCTTAGAATTCACATAATCTAAAAATGGCATGACAGATGAACATCCCAAATAACACAAAGGCGTTTCTGCAGTCTCCTGTCTTGTTCCCATGCCACTGGCTGCCTTCGTCTTAGCTGAGCTCTTCACACCAGTCTACCATTCAATCAGCATGTAACTGTATATGGTGTTACTACAGCTCTTTTAAGTTTCGTTAATAACCGAGAATAGGGTCATCCTCTACTAGTAATCGTGAATTTTGTAACTAGCTTATCCTCTCATACTGTTCTAAGCAAAGTAATGATTTTAGTCACTTCACGAAGAAATTTTAAAAGGTAATTGCTGTGTGTGCAAAACTGCATCCATGACTGTTCACATAATTGCTGCAATTATGAATGCAATTCAGGTAAATATGCAAGCAGACTACTAGATAAGTCTCTAACTGGTAATTTATGTGTGCCTTTACCCAATTTGCATGGGCAATTTTCATAATTACCTTCCTAGGTTTAGTACGTAGATCTTGGGACTAATGAATACTAATAACTAATAACTAATGAAGGAATGATGAAGGATGCATGAGCAACTAGTGGAATAAGCAAATTAGAAGCATATGAAAAAAAATGGAAAAAATTCAACTTCAACATATACATTTACCTTTTCGTACATTTCATTTTGAAAGAGGAGGAGATGAGTAATGCAACTAGAGAGGTCAAGTTCCTTCAGTTATCCTTCCTTCTATTTTCATTATGCAACATACCCTTTCTGGTAGCCATGAAGCCCAGTGATTTTCAGACAGACAAGCTACATATGTATAGTGTAATTTACAGTAAGTGAAATTGTCATTTTAAGTGTCTAACGCTTCATCTGAGAAAAGCAGACGTGCTCCTCATGAATGTGAGGCCAAAACAGGGTCCCAGTGGTGTTTACAGATAGGCAATTGAATGAGTTTACAAATGTCCTCCTTCTCTGAAGAATAAAGGAAACATACTGCATTTGACTGAGAGTCATTTCAACAAATTGTACCTCTGTTGCTACACTTAAAACCATATTGATAAAAAAAAATCTTGGCTTGCTTGTTTTGCTTTTTAGGAAGACAAGAGAATAAAAGAAAAACATACCTAGATACTTCTGTTAGCCTTGATCATCAACTATAAAAGAGTTATGTATATAATGCATTGGGATTACATTTACATTCTGGGATTTTAAAAACTGTACCAAAATAAATACAAAATATTCGTGTTAGAGAAAAGTAAGGATCCTAACGTGCCTCTGTAACACTCTGTATAGAAACTGCATCCCATTATGGAAACCTTAAAATCAAGACCATGCATTTATTAGTCCTAATCTTTTGTAAAGCCATTTTTAAAGAATTTTAATTCCTATGTCTACAATATTTAGGAAAAAAACCTGAAAACTTAAAAAAAAAATTATATTTATAGAGAATTTAGAGATTTTTTTTGAAAATTCCAAACAGCTTTTGCACGGTGCACATGCACATGCTATGGCTGACATTTACGGCACCTGAAAAGACCACTTTTATTCTCAAAGTTGAGCAAACAACATCTGCCATAAGAAGCGTGGGTTTTTAAGAGAGATTGTTCAGATATGGTCATATGTAGAATACTTGCTTCCCTTGATAACTCCAATTAATCTTTCTACCTTATTAAATTTTATTCCTGCCACCACTGTAGAGTCAACAAAACCATAGGATACTAAGTGGTGCCATATTTTGCTAAGAAATGGTAAATTGAATTCTTAAATAATTTCTAGATGACTAACCAACCTCTGCCACCTAAACCAATCCCATTCCAGCACAAAAAAGAGATAAGGGCTGACACATACAGTCAAATCCCTGCTCAGAACCAAGTAATACTTCTACCTCCTAAAAGTATTGCTAAAATAATTTAAAGTACTGATAAATGATAAGCATTGGTTCATATCATAGTGTATCAGTGGTATTACAATACTCTGAAAAATAACTACACTTTGCAGTGTTTAACAAAACAGATGCTAAATCTTATGTTTGAACTAAAAATATTTTGCATTTAAATAACTACCACTGCTAGTTAGGAAGTACAAGAAAAAGAAAAAAACCAACATTATGAAAACAACCATAGTAGTGGTGTCTTTATCCTTCTACACTGAGGCCTAACATCCTCTGTATCTGTTGCAGTCTGGAGTCTGACAAGCTGTCCTTGCATCCAAAATGCTTTCCTTAATTTTAGAAAAAGATAGCAGATTTGTAACCGATTAATCTTGATATGTTTGCAAACAATGTTAGTAGACTGAACACGCTAGAAGTACTTTTGAACAATATCAATGTGATGCTCAAATTTTTCAGCTTGAAATTAATTTTGTAATTTCAGGACTAGCAAAAATAAACATGCTCAAAGGGCAAACAAGAACTCTACAAGGTGTTAAAATTAATTGGATAATTTTCATTTCCCCAGCTGAAATATAGGTGAGTAGTTGTGCCAACATACAAGCCATGCTTTTCAGCTTTATCTCATTTTTTAATTATTTTGCTTTAATGCTTTTTTCCCCTACACCTCATTCCATGCTATTTACTAACGTTAATATCATGGCAGCATTCTAAGACTGAAATTTTAGAATATGTAGATTAAAATTCTGAATCACCAGAGCATCCCTTTATTGCAGTTATATTCAATTTCTACACTTACTCAGTGGTTGTCACTTGTGATAATCTTTAAAGTCTGACTGGACCACTGTAGCTGGCAACTACTGTGAAAATCTTTATGACTTTAAAGAAAATGTTCTGGTTTTACTGTCAACAATTTAACAAGAGTCATCTTCCTGTTACCGCCTCTAGCAAATCCAGATGCTGTAATTAATATTGTAGAAAGTATAACAGCAAATCCTCTCCTTCCCCTGGAAGGAACTTATAGAATCTGAACAAAAAGATGGAATCAGGCAGCCCTGCATCTGAGAATGGTTCTTTTAGAGTACGTTTTTAGCACATAGATTCTGATTCAGGGACAGAGAAAACCAGCAATTTTTTCTTTCCTTTGATATTGACAGGATCTAAACCAGGGCCATAGTTTCTTATATATTTAGAAATACCAATCTTAATGAGTTATTTGCACACTATCTTGTGGACATCTTGTTTTCCTAACCATATTGGTGAAATGCAAAGCGCTCTCCCACACAGAGAAATAAATGCATTTTTTTAAAGAAGCAGAACAAGTACTTTATATCTACATTCTCTGAATTCAGTTCTTGTAACAACAAAGTTACAGTGTTTTCCCATGGGAGAAATCAATATATTTCAGTACTTAATGTAATTAAATTAGGGAGATCATCAATAAAAGAGAGTATTGAAAAACAAGCTATGTATGGAATAATATATACTGACGGCTAGATGAGAGATGATTCAACTATATCCCATTCTAAATGTAAGGAAAAAAATGTCTAATAAAATGTTTAACAACTAAATTAAACCCTGACTTAAATGAAGAATTCAGCAGGCATGACATAGGTGTGCACTTTAAAGAGAGAATTTTGTACAGTTTAGCTCACACTTCCACTAGGAATAATACAGCAAGTGGAATTAGAACACAGCTTTCAATTTCTGTGATAACTCCTGGAAACTATTTAATTTATGTAGCAGATGTTCCCTGAAATGAGTGCCACACTACTTAGCCTTCTAGAAACTGCTGAATGAAGCAGCTTTTCCTAAATTGCTATCCCACTGTTACCTAATTTGTTCTTCCCAAATTGTAGTGTGTAGGCTGACCTGAACAATCTATCCATGTGTCCTTCTCAGAGGTGTGGGTACATGACACACAGCTTTGGGTTATTTTCCAGTGTAGCTCTGAGATGGCAGGTCTGGCTAGTTAACTCGTGAGCATTTGCAAAGCTTGATCTCATCTGACATGCTTAAGAAGCAAAGCCTCACTGAACTGCATATGAATCAAGGAGCTAAGCTATACTTCGGTTCCCAAGGCCTCAAAAAGTCAGGATCAGAAATGTATGAACTGCAATGCTACAACATATCAGGATGATCCTCCAACATAACTCACATTTAAATGTACACATTGATTTCCACTGTTGTATATGGTTTTGCTTAGCTTTAATATTAGTCTAAAATATTCTGCACAATGAACTCTTGTGTTTTGGACTCCAAGCTGCTGCCACTGGTGCCCATCTCCAGAACTCTGTTTAGAAGCAGCACTGTTCTCACCATCTTTTACGTCCAAAGCTGATTTGCCTGCCTCTTTGGAAGATTGTGTTTCGCATACGTTTCACACATTACAGCACAAGTTAGATGCTAGAAGTGAAATTGTCATCTGGTTACCACCGAGCTTCACTGTGAAAGTGAGCAACTGCAGGCCATGGTGCACATGAATGGTGGAAGAGCAAGATTCTTCCCACATTTCTAGAAGTACCGTGTCTGCCTCTGGCACTGTCATGCCTGAAGCAAGAAGAGAGGTGATCGCTCCTGGGGACGCAATATATCCTTCCCTTGAGATGTCTGAAAAAACATTTATGCTGGATTCAGCCAGACCTCAGGGGTAATGTGGTAGCACACATGCTGGAGGGTATTCTTGCCTCTTTTCTTCCTGTCACTTTGTGAATCCATAGTGTTAATTATAATTTAGCATTAAATGTGCAATTTCAAGCAAATTCCTTTCAGATGGATACATTAACAAAAACAAAAATGAAACCAAACCCAGTAACAAAACCCAGCTTTCTTCCTCAGTGTACAAATTCTCACCAGTATGGACTTGCCTATACATTTCTTCATCAAAACCAATATAAGCAAAAAAGATGAATTTGAACAACTTCTAAGTTGATAAAATTTCCCAAGTTTTTTATTTGTCAACAAATGTACTTCTCTGGCAACAGAAAATTCTATTTTTTGCTTCCAGAGCAGAAGTTACTGAGCAAAAGAATCATTTTAAGACAATGTTATGTGTATGAAGACTACATTTGATCTATTTAATTTTGAAATTTAATTTCTTTCTCTAGATCATTACATGAGAGTTTAGAAACAATCTTCCACATTCAAACAAAATAACATCTTCAAAGACATTTAAAAAATCTATTAATGCTTTCAATTTGCAATGAACATTTGGAAATGGTAATTATAGAACTGTGATAACTAACTTAAAGTTCAAGAAGACATGATTGGCACAGTAAATAATTGGTTTGCTGCTACTTAATCTACATTAATGTAAACAATAAATCTTCTCTTAAATAAAGATTGTGTGAATCTTCATTTATCTTTTATGACAAGAGAGCAAAGGTTGTAGCTTAATGAATGGAAAGAAGCAACAAGGTCAGATTTAAAAGCCTCAAAGGTCAAATTTCTGACATCTCTGAACACTGGAAAAAAACGCTAACATGGTAATTACTATTTTGGTCAAGCCACTAAGGTCTATTTTCTATTCCAAAAAGAAAGGGAAAAAGCACTATACTTCAGAAACTTGAGAATCAGCACTTGGTACATACAGTCTGTAACATATACTTCCCTGTATTACAGACTCCTTCCATCACAGAAATAAAATTAAGGATACAGCAATAAGAATTCCACTTGAGTCATCACATGTCTATTAAGTAGCCAGCACATATCCACACCTGGAAAGTGTTTAGGGGAAAAAAGAAACAAGCAGTCTCTCCTAGAACTTTGACATTGCCTAACTTTGAATATAAAATATTTCCAGGGATTCCTATTCCTGAATCACCCCAGCTTTGGTGAAATTACAAGTAGTTCTGAATCTTTGCAGACAATGGGAACACAGGCACTGATAAAAGATCCAGAAAGCCACACAATTTTATTTTACATATGGATTGATTTTTGCCCAAATGGAAGACCTCTGTCATCTAACAGGGTTATCCATAGATTCAAAGAGTTGATCAGGGTCATTAATAACAATAGTAAACTGATCATCATTCCAATAGGACTTGACAATGGCTTTTTTTCAAAGTGGATACTAATGTATTGATGCCTCTGAAGTTCATTACAGCAGTAATAAATCATTAGCCTCCAGAAAATGATTTATAAGTTGGTTAAAATGCATTAGAATGGACTGTCAAGCTACTCTACTGAGATGATGAGGCTGGTACTAAAGATTTTTTTTTTCAGGTTCTCTAACAAAAATGGTGATGACTCAAAGTAATCATATCACAAAGACAAAAATAACAAAAATCACTGTAATGATTTACTTTAACAGCATGTTTCAATCTTCATAAAAGGCTGAGTGAATTTTACTTTGAACTGCTGGATACATTCCTTTTATTCACTGCTGGCAGAAAACTCTTAACCTACAAAGCTCCAGTACTGACCCCAATGATTATATTTGTGTTTACTTTAACCAAAAGAAGGGTACTGTGTGTGTAACTATGGTTACTCTGCACGGGTGCCTGTGTAATAACAGTTTATTATAATGTATAAGTAGCTTGTCAGGCATGCAGCTCTAAGCCATAAGATTAGCAATGATAATATCACAGGAAGTATATGGGCCACAACTTGATACTCACAATGTTTATGTTATGCAAATCTTTTACTATATTACATACACTACTTCTAGTTACTACTTAAGTAGCTTAACTACAGCTCAGACCTATCAATATGCAACTACAGAATGTTTTTACTTTCACATATGCTTTTAATTAATACCCATTGAACACCGAACGGTTTATTCATGATATTCAGCAAACTTCGCGTTAAGTCCAACGCTCAGTCTCACAGTGGTTCCTCTGCAACATCACTGCAGTCACGCTAAAGGCTTCCTTTGTTAAACAGGGTACGTGACCAGTCCCCTCCTTGGCTACCACACACAGCCTTGTTCACAATGGGCTGTGCAGGCCTGGCACCTTGTGCTCTTTTTCGTTGCTGCCTGCTGTGAGCATTTCACGGCCACGCAGCGTGGGAGGTGTGCGGAAAGACCCACAACCACACAGGACAAGGCAGGATCACAGCCCCGTCATTTGGACAGGTACAGGCATTGCTCTCTTTTCCTCTGGGACCGTGCACAGGATGACAAAGATGGGTTGGAAAAGGCATAGGTGGTCATGCTGCTCCTTCAACCCAGGTGCTGGCTAGTAAAGACAGCACTTGGAGAGACACAAATGCCACCATGGCTCTGAGCTTCCATGAAAAGCTCTTTCCACTTCCATTTTCTTCTTCTTGCACAGCACTGTGCTTACGTGTCAGAAGTAAGCCCCAAGTGATTTGTCTTCACCCATTTGAACAGTCCTTGCTTGAGCAAGTAGCTCTTACACAAGCAGCCCTTCAAGACTAAATACATTAATGGCTTGTCTGTAATGCCAAGAATAAAATAAAATAATGCCTTATGGAAATACATGATAAGAATTATTATGAACCCTACAGAAGACAACACAGTAACATGTTATCCTCTCTCTGTAATTCAATTATAAGGGTGCATTGCATAAGGGCCATGAAACATTTAGGACCAGATATTCAAAAGGCCAAGTCTGTACGTTTACAAGCTCAATTTTGTGTTTGCAGTCTGAAGTGGGAGGAGTTGTGCTTTTATCTAACTAATCTGCTTTTCTTAAGGTATCATTAAAGGTAGAAATACTTTGGAAATAAGAATGCCTGCAAACAAAAGAACAAGGTGATCTGAATAGCTTTGAATAATATAGTTAACAGCACTAATGTTGTAAGATAATTTCCCTTCCTGTATTTACAGTGGAATCTCTACAGGCCAACTCTCCGTTCTTTAATTTGTAAGAAATCCCCCACAGGAGGATGACAGGTTCCTCTGAATGCAGAAGGAGAGGGGTGGGCATGTAGTCAAACTTACAGAAGGTTGGGGGATTTTTTAACTGCAAATTAAAAATGCCATTTCACACGAAATGGTGCTCTCAGACCAGCCAACATGGAAGGGTAGAATTAAAACATCCCACTGACAATTTCATCGCAAGTAAGCGCTCAGTGAGAACCAGAAAATATAACCTTAAAATATGATCATCTTACTCTTAGTTAACATTTCACTGGTGTATTTTAAAAAGCTTTTCCTCCACAGAGGCAAATGGTAAAATAAGGATGCCAAAAGTATAAATGAACACTTGCACATGCTAACAAAGAAATCACCAAGTAACCAGCACAGAAGTCTTCAAAAAGTCATGAAAATATGCTTAAAAACCTCTAAAAATGAGAGAATCTCTATTAGAAATGCCAGTAGAAAATGTTTAGCTGGTTCTAGTTAGATCCAGTTGATGTGTATGTTTTGGAACAAACCCCAGGTCTTTTACATGGCTATGAAATTACATCTCACAAAGACTCCTTGAACCATCCTAAGTCAAGGCAGTACTTTTACACTTGATAAGCATAAATTGGCACAGAACAGAACAACTACTAGTGGCCAACACAAGCTCAGTAGCACATAATAAGAATTTTCAGCCATTCAAGACATGGCACACAACTTGCTGGCCAGGTTACCTTTAGAATGATTAAAGTAGTGCAAATCACATCGATCTCTATCTGGCAGGAACAGCAGCCAAAATTTGCCTAACTCTGTGCTGCTGCTACATCCAGATACAATTCTAGCAAAACAAACTTTTCACGTGGCACTTTGCTTATGACCAGTCTTTGCAAATGAGTCTGTGGCTGTTCTCAATTCCTGCTACTGGACTGCTCCTCCAGCCAGAAGTGGATGGTTTAGCGGGCTTGTAAAAACATACAAGGACTGAAGAATAGTTACAGGTCTCACCATGTGAGCTATAAAATCTTCACAAAAGTATCTTTATTCACACCAGGAAAAAAGCCAGTGGCAAAACAGACAACAATCTGTCTCACTGCACAAATGCTTCCCAACAACCAAGACAATAAATAAATGATTCTGATGCCAAAGTAAAAGTTCTGCTATGGAGGGAGGTTGAAAACTTTTCAGTTAAACTAAAAGGAAGCAAAGACATTAGATGCCTCTCCATCCTCATCCATGTAAAACTTGTGTTATCACAGTTTTATTAAAGCTAAATCAAAGAAAGACAGCATCTGATGCATGCTCCTTATTGCACTTTTCTGGGGTCCCGGAAAATGCTACCATCAAGAGAAAACCTAAAATTATGTACTCTAGAACTAATGAAATGAGAGTACTGCTTACTTCCTCCAGCAAACATATGAAGAGCTAAGTGAAAAGGCACCACATGACAACATCTCCTGGCATCAGGAATGAGTCTGAGCATTACAGGATAGATTTTGGACAGCCCTCCAGCTGCTCAGAGTGCTCCCCCACAGGTCACCACTATCCCTCACGAAGCAGTTTGAAGGATTTTCACGTTTCCCAGGCATCTCTTACTACCATGTGCTGCCACTGTAAACCTGTAGCCCCACTTCTTGAACCATGCCAGCAAGCATGAGGATTTTGGTTATGCTGTCCTAATCCAGCACACTGCTTGAGGAGGATTCTCTGGATACCACATTCAGGCTAAGGAAAGGAGGGATGGCCCACGAGCAGAAGTGCATAGGCATACATCAGGACACAGCATTGCACAGATACACAAACACACAGCATAAATTCTTGCTCGCTTTTATAGGCCATTCTCTCCACAGGGGAAAATTTTGGCCCTTTATACTCTGTCTATCTAACACAGACACTTACTACCACCTCCTCCAAGTGGAATGTGCACCTGCAATTGTTGGGTGATAAAAGACATTTATCTCAATCTGCTCTGGAAATACTGACAATGAATGAAGATGAGAAAACCTCGATTAAGACCTGGGAAGCAGAGACTGACACAAATTTATGAGTTTTTTTACAGGATCTGTATTGTTTGGTGGTGTGGTTTTTTTTCCCTGTACTCAGATACAATAAATGTAATCCTTCAACTCAAATTCTGCATTGAGGAAGAATACAGAAGCAGAATAGCTTCTGCTTTCTCTAACAAAACAAACAGGTATAAGGTTAAGAAAATGAATTAACTTCACAATGAGAAAGGTAAAGCAGATAATTTATTTGTACAAGGGATCCATAATACAGGACTTTTAAGTACAAAAGACTTTTAACATACAGCATTTTTAATCCCACCACTCTATTTTACTGCACCCTCTAAACCCTATGTGCTGGTAATGCAGATAAACATCTTTTCCCCTAATTTCAGACTGAGAAACAGAGGCACAGATAGAAATTTCTCAAGCAAAAGTAAAAACCAAGATAAGAGCACTTCTATGCATAACAGAGGTCCATCAGAAGCATTGCAAGCCTTTCCAAATATTTTTATGGGATTTGAATCACGACCTAGAAGACTTAGGAGTAGCTTTCTCTGTCAGTCATTAAGTCCCCAGTCTGATCTCTTCTTCCATCATTTGCTTTAACCTGTCTGTAGTTTGGACTGTGACCTTGCCAGAGGAACTACGTGAATTGCACAGAAATGCAATGGAAGCATGAGAGCTTCTCTGAAGAAACCTTCATGTCTCCATTCTGTACTTAGCGCAGTAGGCAGTAAGGCTAAAGATGGAGATAAACACCTGTTCTGAAAACACCTTAACATGATTTTTCAGCTAAAGGTAGCTTTGCCGATTGCATATGCTTGGAAACCTGAAGGTTCAGGGCTGGGAAATCAAGCATGAAAGACCTCATAGTCCCTCTTTCATATTATCACTAAATGCTCCTCATTACTTTTTCCATCTTTAACTGGAAATGACAGATTTTTACTTGATCTTCTACATTAACACCCAAGGAAACATCTCGCCTTTCAGATATGTACACACACTATCGTTGATGGTAGTGTCAGTATGAATGCAGAATTCACATCAATCATTAAACTTGTAAATTCATGTCTGACTGTGATACTCTCCTGCTCTGCATGTACATGAATAAGTACTGATGAATACTATGATTTACATTTCCTAGTAGCTGGATGTCCATCTAACTACTTGAAATGACATATTTAACTGTTTGGGCATCTAAGAAACTCAGGCAAAAAAATCGTTATTGTGGGCATACAACATATACAGACTGATACTAAGCTGAAAAATGAAAATACAGTCTTATTTTAAAAGGAAATGAAATATCCCCCTAGGTAAACAGACAATATGCCATATACAACTCCTTTCTGTGTTTTGGAATAGCTGCTTTTCAAAACTTGACATGGGCAGTTTCTTTGCCTTTTTTTTTTTCCCCTCTGCTGCTGGCCTCTATGTCAGTTTTTGACACATACTCTGAACCAAGCTTGAGATTTTGTTTTACCATATGTCTCCTTCTGATGGCTAAATGGGCTAGTCTTTTTAGCCAATATTTTAAAGGACTTGGCATAAACCTAAACAGCAATTGTAAAGATGATAGGAGAAAGTTGTCTTTGACTAAAACTGGAGGCCTTAAGACCCTGAATCAGCACATATGTTTTAAAGAATTGCACTGAATAGAAATTTCTAAGGATTCTTCATTTACTAGTGAGAACAGTAAGAATGTGTTAGCTGCCTCTCTGGTCACTACCCAGAATTTGCCAATGTTTTCTGGTTAGTAATACAGGAAGCCGGCATTTCTTGGCATGTCTGTGCAAAGAATATCACAAGGTGGTTTTCTTGGCTATGACACTCCCGACAGACTGCAGCATGTGTCAACAGAAAAACCAGAGTGACATGCCTTCCACTTCAAGCGACAGATACATTACATGCCAGTAAAAATATCCTTTTTAATGTAACCACTAAGAAGATATCTAAAATTTGATCTATGAAACAGTTCTACCAAATAAACCATGTTCACTCATGATGTGTTTGACTGTATTTAGATTACTTATTATATAAAGATCATTATCCTTTTATAAAACTGTCACATATTAAAAAAGACCTTATATGCAGATAAAGGTTCCCCAGAGAGCATCTCAAACCCACACCATATTCCAGATCTCTGTATCTCATATTTGGGGCTTTTGAGTTAACCAGAAGTCACACAAAAGTACATGTAACCAGACAGCTTGTTATTGACTTTGTTTCTGAGGAGGCTTATGTACATTATTTATTCAGGGAGCTGTAAGAAATAGAGTGCTTTTATGCAACATACTTCACATTTGACAGATTCACATAAATGTATGCAGTGGTTATGTCAGTGCATTTGGTCAAATCACACCCTGATTTTATTATATTCATGCAAAAAATGCATTAGGCATCTTGCTCTGATATAACAAGTTCTTTTGGAAGAGGGCCACAACCAAAGCACGGCAACAGTTTTGTGGTTACAGCTTTATTCACACACAAATACATACTTTGAGTCCTTTTTTGGTGCCGTTTATGTCCGGGCATTTCATAAAGTAAGCCTTCTCTACTCCTTTAACTTTGCTCACTACTTTACTGCAAGAGTGGTTAGTTCCTTGTTCAATAATTCTTGCTGATATGCAACATCAGACAGGATTGATTCTATGTTCTCCAGCTGGCACAACTGTACATTTTCATAAATTACATTAATATAATTCCTTACATAATGTAGCTGTGAGCAAGAACTGCAGACCTGGAACTCTACCTTTTTCCACAAAGCATGAATAATGATTACTTCTTAGGTGGGTGTCTGCACATTCTTGTTTTATTAGATCAGTCTCACAAAAGAAAGACTGCACTGTGAATGCCAAGACTATTTTTATCATACTATCAAAACCTGGCAAAAGTAGTGGCTATCTGAGGTTACTAATTTATCACATTTTACCTTTATCACTCCCGATTTATTCGCTTTTTTTCTAGGTCAATATCAGCAATGTGTCCTAACTAAAATGTGGGGAATCTTCCTGACAAGAACAAATTTAAAACCTCTACTTGCCCACCTGACCTAAAAGACTTGAATATGTCACTGCAGCTGGGCTGGAAAAAAGAGGTCACAAATTCTAATTTTGTAATACTTGCCAGTCATTTGAGAAGTTCAGTAGGACTCCAATTCCTTTCCTAAACTGCTATGAATTTCATGTGTTCATACAATTTTGAGACTTTCATACAAAAAAAAAATCCATAAATTAAATCCTCCAGAGGGTACTGAGGAGTGGAACACAAAACGGTAAGTAATATTGCTACTAAATCATTGGAATCACAAGTGGAAAAGAAACAAACATCTGTTCTTCTATACATATGAATGGAAACAATGGAACATAGTAAATGAGCATGAAAATATCTCCTTGAGAAGTAGTATTAATCCACCAACTTCAGCTGAATAATCTCCTCATAACACCTTAATACTAATAAGAAAATAAATTATCTGTTTAAATGGAACATTTAGTCTGCATTCAATACAGCCTTGTCATGTTGACACTAGTAAGTTAATAAACAAGTGGGTATTAAATTAGAACACAGGAATAAAATATACACTACTTGAATCATCTGAGGGGAAAATACTTATTTTCAGTCATCATTTTAAATTGTTAAAAACCTATTAGACAGTAAGATCACAGTAAATACACAACTTCAATATGCTCTAATTCTGTACAATTTATGAGATTTAAGCAAATATCAGTGAGAGTTTTAATTTGGATCTCCCAATAGCTAGACAGGATTATTGTGAGTGTAATAGTTTTATGTTCAAGTGGGATTCTGCTGTATTAAACTCTTTGTTAAACAAATCAGTCAAGCTCTCTCTCTGGAATTTTAATTTGCACCTTTGTAGATGACCGGAGTTTCACTTTTAATGTTTGATTATTAGCATGTACTTTAAAGAGGCAAGATCTTACTGCTTAATATCAGTTTCCTTTCATTTTCACTTGAGCGGAATTATATTTTACCCCAAAAAAGGTTATCACTGCCTGTAGTTATATATCTCCCAGGGCATTTCATTTGCAGTAAAAAACGCTCTGTAAAAAATGTTGCCATGTTGTCAACATAACTAAAATCTGTTTTTTGTTAGGCTGCCAACATTTGCTATCATGTTAACTGCAATAGTTCCATCCTTTCCCAAGAGCAGTTGATAGCAGTACTCTCAGCAGCATCACCAGAATCCATATGGAGACAGAAATACAGGTCGAAAATTTCCATGACAAGGCAGCTCGCTGCAAGAGTCTTCAATTTTTTCGAAGCTGTCTCACACTGATTCTGACAGGTAGGTAAGACATAAATGAGTAATCTCACCCTGATTTTTAGATTTTGCTTTCTTACTTAGCTTCAGTCCAGAATTTGAGATACACTTCAAAGACAAGAAGGCCTTCTCCACAGCCCTGGCTTCCCAGATATTCCCCTCAGCTGCCACCCGGACTCACTGTGCAATCTGCACCTGCACAGCTGTGTTAGGGTTGCCAGAAAAGTCAACAGTGACTCCAGCTTGCACCAAGGACTCACACAGAGCCCAGGACACTCTCAACAGGCCACAATCTACTGACTTACCATGCCGGAGCAGGGTTATGATCACTTCTCACTCAGATGTTCACACTGGAGTCAGTAGAACTATTTTCAACAGTAAAATAAGGTCTGAAGCCTTTGAAAGACCTTTACTAAATTGTGTAAGAGCAATTATGACATTGCTTGAGTCTCACAAGAAAGACTAAACTATTAACTGACAATAACTAATCATTTGGGCATTCTTATGGAGTACAAAACCAAAAGGTTAAGTTCTTCATCTAAATAATGCTGTGTAGAAGCCCAAGATTTGGTCTCATATTTCCAGACAGATGTTCTGGATATTTTAGAATGGGCAGGTCTCACTCTCTTTTGATCGCCCTTGTCTCATGTCCTGACCATGCAGACCCAATTCTCAGAAAATATTGGCAATAAAAGATTAAATGCAACTGATACTTTCCCCTTGCCTCAACTCTGGTTTCACTGTTCCGGTGTTTTCCAACAAAACCATTTTCTGCCAAAAATGCTCATCCAACTCTGACTGCTGTTGAATGCCTGGAGAGTCCCAGTGGAAAGTGAAGCATCTCCTCATTGTTGGATGGAAGCCTATGATGAGCACATTTTTAGCACAGAAATAAGTAGTGAATGCTAGATATGAATGAGCAACCACTTCTGACCTTCTCTGAGACATGACTACCATACCACCTGGGAAGAGAGAAGGAAAACTTACTTCACTCATGATGAATCCATGAGATCAATTCTAAACCTCTCCTTTTTGTCACTGCATATTGGGTAACTGTCTCAAACTTTCCCTCAAAGGTAAAATTGAAGTTTAAGTCCTAGCTAATGTCACTCTTAATTAGAAATGAGTAATGACATACCTTATATAAGATTTTATTCCCAACTTCAAAAGGAGCTACCTAGGTTTCCTTGGTGTCTTTACTTTGAAGAAAATGTCTTTTATTACTTATTTTAGTACAACACATTAAAATCAAATATCTCCTGTAGCAAAACGATTCAAGTCTCTGGAACTCAAATAATTTTCTAATAAAAAATGCATGAGACAAATAAATGCACTTTATGTTCCACAAGAAAAAGCAGTTTCAACAGGCTAATGCTCAGAGAAAATTCATTTTATCAACCAGCCATTTCATTCTTTGGTGCTGTTACAAGCTCCCCGCGGTTGCTAAGCAACCATAATTCATCGTACCTTTTAATGGATACTCTGCTACTGCTGAGAACATTAAGGTGAAGAGAATAAATGCCTTGGGTGAATCTTGAAATCTTTCATTATGCATGTCATTCTATTTCTGTAATGCTATAATGCTGAAATGTTTCTGTGGCAGGAAACTGAGTTGTGGTAATTGCATATTCCACTCATACATGTTTTGTAAGCAGAGCAGCACGTACTTGTCTAAAATGAGCTATTTCTAACATGATTGAAATTGGACTTTTCTACTTCTAAAGGTAGTAAATAAATCTGAGGGGGAAAAAAAAGAATGAGTCTGGAGGAAAATGTCTTAAAATTTTCAGCAAGAGCGACAAAATCCTATGGCAAAAATTGGAAGTAATCAAACAGGCTTGATTGTAAGGCAGAGTGGTATGTGAATATATAGTACACAACTGAAAATGCAAAAAACCACAATGAAGAAACCATATATCCTGTGCAACTTCCATATTTTTAAAACACATGACATTCAAAGACAGGCACGTGTGCTAGACCAGACATCTCTCTCCGTATTACTAAAGCAAACCTCAGTTTTCAGCTGAATGCAAAGGTCCGATATTATGTACATTTGACACCTCGTTGTTTTGGGCCTTTCCTCCTCTTGAGAAATACTTCCTTATACCAGCCAAGGGGGCCCTTGTATGAGTAAAATTTTGCAGTTAGATCTGTATTTTTCAAATAAATAGTGAAGACATTATAAGGTAAGATACAGTGCTCAGATAGTGCCACGATGTATACCACTACAAAACCCTAAGATGGATCTGTTTCTTTGGGTTCAAACTGCATTTCTTATCCTGATTATCTTCTCCTTCACACCTATATACACCATGTGATGTGCTCTTAAAAAAGTCACTATATGCAGGCCAGATGTGAATTAGTTTTTCCTTGTTTTGAACATTAGACTTAGACATACATGTCCTTTATTTAAGAAAAAAATACAATTAGTCTTGGAGAGAATCTGGTTACATTTTTTCTTCTATGCATGTTTTAATGTCACTTTCCTATTTACATGTGTGGGCTTGTCATTGGAATTGCTCAGTGACAAGCAATATTTTAAGTTCTCTTCCTCAATCATTTACAATCTACCAGAGGCTGGTGACTTCAAATTTGTGTTAAAGATGAACAGGCAGTAATCCTGTGTTGTGCAGGGAGGCCCAGTCAGGGAGCTCTTATAGCCCTGTTTGTTTTGATGTTGGAAAGGAAGAGCAAAGTCAAACCTTTTGCTTATCCTATCAGATGTGGTTGAGGTGCAATTTAAAATTTCCTTTGTTAATCTAC
Organism: Rhagologus leucostigma; assembly: GCA_013397725.1. Lineage (NCBI taxonomy): Eukaryota > Metazoa > Chordata > Aves > Passeriformes > Rhagologus > Rhagologus leucostigma. Next base: position 653,815 of record VZTD01002213.1, on the reverse strand, counting down.
TGTATTTTTACGTGACCACTGAATTTCTGAGTGTTTTGGCAATACAAGTCTTTAACCACAGGGCACGAAGGTGGAAGACCTCTACCTCTCGCAAATCTTTTGAAAGCTATGCCTCAGGAAAATTATCCATAGGAAAAAGCCCATATGCACACAAATGAAGAGAGGAAAACTGTTGGGCATGCAGTACGGAGTCAGAGACTGAGCATCAGCTACTCTGCAGTGATTGTACTTGTTGAACACCACAAGGGGAAATCAACACACAGTTGTAACAGTAAAAGTAGGATAGAATAAAGAGGTTCCAAGTCAAGGATAGTGCAAAGTTAAAATAAATACATAGTCTGTCAGAACAAATTCTTTCCATTTTTTATTCTGCTCAAGTATTCATACAGCTTCACTTTTCACCAAAAGAAAGCATATTTGACTTTTCTTACTCTTTTTTTCTTCTCTTTCCCTCCTTATTTTTATCTTTGTCAACTACTAGTGACAAGAACCAAGAATGTATGTTTTATAACCACTGCCTGTTTATTTTCCAGTAAGGAAAATGTTTACTTTTCTCAAACCACTGATGTTTCCTCCAAAAATGTCCCCCACGGTAAAAGGAACAATAGCTTTGCTGTCTCATTTTCAAAGACTTTCACTCTTTGCTCATGCAAATCACTCATTCCTTTTGCTCCAACCATTTTCTCTGTGGAGTTTCATTAGTGGGGTTACATGCGCACACCTGAAGAACGGCCCAAAAATTGTGTCTCCTAATGATTCTTCTTGCTCTTTTTTTACTTCTTAGAGGGTGGTGATCTCAGAGAGAAGTTACAGCCTGAAAATGTCTTAAAAGGCAGAATACTGAACCACTTCTGACTTTATATTTTTGTACTTAGTTTATCAAAACTATGGGAATAAATAGCGGATTTCCACATGTTTAGTTGATAAAAAAATTACAATTCCTAAAGTTAAGAAAATTTATGCTTAGGTAATTCCACATTTCCAATGGTGCAAACCTGCTTTGGCCAGTGTCACACAGTTTTAACAAGCTTAAAAAATAATACAATAAAATAATGCAAAATTAATATTTTAAGCTTCACAGTGAGGTAAAGAAAGAGAATACTTATTATCATGCATCCAAGTAGGAAGAGAACAGCAAACTGAGACCTAACCACTGGAAGGTCACAACCAATAACGTTTCTGCAAATGGAAATTGGTTGCAGAAGCATCAAATGCAAATTACTGTTTGCTGGAGAATTTTAATAGAGTTCTACGTCACACTATAAAATGTTTAATTGTAACCCCATTTTAATAACACTATCTGATTAAATGAAAAGACGCCTTGCTGATTGCAATTACAATCTGTCAAACTGCATATTTATTTACAGTTTGGTTTCCTAAAACCATAAGATAAAAAAAGGAGACTCTATTCAGCTTGTCAGCAAACTATAATTATTGTATATCCTTCTGTCAGTTTCTGCATAAAACTTTTGGTTCTAAAATGGATCTAATTATAACTACACAAATATTTTTGTAAATGCTTGCTTTCCCTTCTTTCCCCATCCTTCCCTCCATCCCTAGCAGTGAATTCTTTGTTGCAAAATCAGAAGGCAAAAAATTCATCTAAGTAAATAACATTTGTTTCTCTGTTTTATCTTTTCTATCCCAAATTGCTGTTAGAAAACAAAAGACTGTATTCAATGTAAATATTATTTATGGCAATGCACTGTCCTAGCAGTGTACTCAAGCAAAGCCATGGGATTAGGACTCTATTGGGTTTTTCTGCTTTGGCATTAACGTCTGGATATCAGCTGAAAAACTCCTTCCAAGAATATCATGTAGCTCATCTTCTGCAAAGTCTATCTATTGTAATTTATAACCTTTCCCAAGAAACAATTTGCCAGACAAACAAGAAATGAGTCCAAATATCTGAACACCAGTGTATGTATCAACCAGTTACAGAAATTACATCTCAAAGAAAGGTCTATTAAATCACCCAACCCATCTCTCAGCCAGTGCAGGATTTTCCCATACGTACATGTTCCAGTGCTTTAACACTACCTGGCAGACTATTCGGATGCCATTAAAAGGTTTTTTCCCAACCTACACCCACTGCTTATTTTTATCCCATCACTTGCGGTGACATTCCTTAAGTATCATAAACATCCATTCCTTCAGCCTAACTTTCTAAGTAATGGATGATGATAAATAGATATAATATTTAAAATATGCATATAAACAGTTTCATAAAATAACAGTATAGCTGAACCTTCAAAAAGAATTACTTTGCTCAGTGTAGTTTATGGGCTAATACAGCCTGGATCATGATTATATGCTAATAAGATTTGGGAAAAGCTGATTATTTTTCTACTGTTTCTTAAGTGGTCAAGTCAGCTACAAACCAAAACAGTCTAAGTTAATATACATCTTCTTGATTATTTATTTCCTAGCTGTTCCATCAACATCTATTACCTATCATACATTCTTAGATTAATATACACTTAATAAATATAAATATATACATATGTACATAAGCACACCTTAAAAATTAATAACAGACAATTGAAAATATGAAATGGTCTTCATTAACCTCCACTGCCTGCTGGGTGTTATGTATGGTGATTTTTTTAAGGGTGAGAACCTCTATCCAGAGCTTCCCTGAGGAGTCTAGATGAATTCTCTAAAAAATAAGTTAGATAAACATCTGTCAGAAATGACAAACCTACGGAGTATCCTGCTTTCAGTGAAATGACCTTTTAGAATCCTATCTTGGACTACGTTAAGGGAGGGACATTAAGGTTCCCTCTGGACCAATTTGTGTGATTTGGTAAGTAAGACAACATTAAGGCTGCACTGAGTCAGGATCTAAGAGGTCAGGTTACTCACGTGACTTTTTTCTGTTGCGCAGCGTTCCTATATTGTCTTTAATTACATGAGAATCAAAACAATAAAAGTTGTTTCAAAACAGGACATTAGATCATGATTTTTCTCTTCAGTCTTCTTACAAGCTTGCACTGATTTTCCAAATGTTACAAAGAAAAACATTTCAGAATTATGATGGCATTATGAGTGTGGATCATTATTGACAAACAATTTTGTTGACATACCTCTGATGTGATATAATGGAAAAACTAAATGCTCACAATTTATGAACAAATGAAAGCATCTGTTATAGGGCTAATTCTGTTTCTTTCGAAAATCTGGGATAGCTCCTGTTAAGAGTAGGACAGGATCAACATTAGGCCAGAATATTTCTGCAAATCCCACTGAGGTTTTCAGTCAGTCACAGAGCTCCTAAAATGTAGTTCAGAAGCAGAGGCCACAAACGATGAAGTCAGTGCAACAGCGCCAGCCACAATTAAAATTACACAGGCCAGGCCCTGGGCAGAGAATTTCCCTGTTGTGAGTTTTCCTCTCCCTGCATTCACGAAAGCTGATGACAAGTGAGAAGAAACACGTGTGCTATGGAACTGGCCTGTAAGAGCTTGGCCTGGGAATCTGGGGCAGTGGAGCATCACACTCTGTGGTTAAACAGATACTTCATTTCTCCCTAGAGCTGACGGCATTCCAAGGACAAGCAAAGCAATCCCTGCATCTTTTTCATGGCTCTTAAATAAGGTTGCTGTATCACTTCCAGGCTGCTTGAGAGTCTTGAAAGTCTCACCTACCATAATATGCAGTCACTGTAAAAGCTTTATATTAGATGTGTAGCACATGGCAGTTAAGTCCTGCTTTTATTACATGTGAGGACATCTGCTAGTTCTAATACTGAAAGCGGACTCTCACCACACTGCTAACCACCTTTGTTTTACTGAGCATCAAACATGAAATCAGCTCCTGGTAAACACTTTCATTATTACAGGTCCCCCTGCGTAGTCATTTTCTTCCTCTTCCTTTGACATCTTTCTTTTTCAACTTTGGATTCATTTGTCTTTGCACATTGTGAATTTGGATTCATTTGTCTTCGCACATTGTGAATTAAATTTTACTAGCTTTTTAATACAGAACAAATTTTTCTCTCCTACTTCCTTCTCAAGTATAGTACTTGACAGACAGGAGGGACTGATACTGCAAACATCTATTTGTACTGCTATGAGTAAACTATCTTCTTAGCTAATTAGTGACTGCAAAGCACTTCAAGGCACAAGAAAGATGCTGAAGAAGAACAGAGTGCCACTTTGCATTATTTTTCAAATGCTGTCAGTTGTTTTGTGCACAAAAAATAACTTTCAAAAGTTTTGCCAGCAGTTATTTTACACTGTATACTTTCTGTCAGGCAACTTAAGCTGCACTTAATAACCAGATAAGGACTAAGCCTATTGCACTAAACACTTTTTATACTACTACATAAGAAAGGGGAGTGTCATAAAATTCATTAAACTGAGATCCCACACTCGAGTATTAGGGCATGTGTTGGAAACTAAAGCTTAGTTAGTGAGTTAATCTCTGAAATTCTTTATGTGTGAATGAAGGTAATCTTAAAATGTATTAGAAGGAAGTCTCATCTCGAAATAAAAAAGGATTGCATTCTCATCAAGGGCCTGATCCTGTAAATACTCCATGAGCAGGCCTTTTTTTTTTTTTTTTGTTAAAGGACCAGAATATCTAGTTTTAAAATTTTTTTCATTTTAGATCAGTTTTGTAAGGATGAAGTGAAGGCACCTACAGCCCAATATTATTACTGTCAGGAAGCAGAATTTTGAAGATGTGATATGGAGTTGTTTCATCTTGTTATCCATTAGGTATGCCACGTCTAGCAACTAGGCTACTTTCTTCATTAACTCAATTAGCAAAAGTAGCCATCATTAAAGTTACTGTCACACACTGTAACCTCACTTATAACTCACGAATTCGGTAAAAAAATTGTACAATGCAGCCATGTGCAGTACATTAATTAAATCCGTTGCATCTACTTCAGTAATTTGGCTCTAGTTTCAGTCTCTGTTTAACAACAACGTGGATCCACAATCTGGAGAGATGTGGGACGCTGCAGATGCTACATCCTGTCTGTTACACCCCCTTTCCAGCAGAGGGCTTCAGTGACTGAGTGTGAGACCTACTCATACATATACATACATATAAACGTTCACATATATGTATATATGTGTATCCAGGTATAGATGTTTTTGTGTTCATACTCTGAGCACTGCAGTCCGCTCCAGGTCAGCTCAGGCACACAGACTGCTCGTCACCACCTATAACATCTCCTTTGACTCTTTTACGTCCCTGCATGTTGGTTGAAAGAAGAATTTTGGATACACCCTGATAATATACGAGATAAACTGAAACTCCTTTGTTCAGTTTAGATGAAAAGCAGTCATTGAGGGGATTTTGTAGCTGAAAGATATGTATGAGCATGACTTAGAGGTGTTCCTTACTCCATAATGCTTCTTTCTGCTACTCTATACCTTAAGTCCTTTTTTGTGATGGCATCCATCCATGATATACACAGAAAATAAACTCAGGACATTCATTTTATATCTTTAGTGTTCAAATATAAAGGCAGCAGCATGTACAACATGCAAAAAGTGCAGTTCAAGAGTGTGTGAGTGAGGCTACAGAGATCCTGAGTCACATGCTTGTGGCTGAAGTACAGCACCACAGTAGCAGTGGAGGTTAGAGATTTACATGCTGCCCAAAGGGAATTCCAACATGGCATTTACACAGAGCGTCAGTACAGGCTTTGTATAAATGAAGAGGAGGTGGAAGGGGGAACAGTGGGGCAAACATCAATTTAAAATAAATCTTTATGTTATTGAAAGGACTAGGAAAGAGTAGACATCCTTACACCTTTAGCATTTCTTCACTGCCTTGTAAAAGAAAAAGGGATAAAAATAACAAATGAGTAATTTTTTACTTCTGATTATTTCTTCAAATCTCAAAACGCTACCATGTAGAACATTTTTCTTCCATTCCTCGTGTAAAAAGTCACTGGTAAACTCAAACAATGATACTTAAAACTCTGTAAAAACCATTAAAACAGATAAAAAACCCGTAAGACTATTAATTGGACCATTTTAATTCCTTCAACTTGGAAAGCCAAAAATGTGCTTTTTCCCTCAAAACGAAGAAAAAATTTTGCTAAACATCTATGACTCTACATATGCAAGATTGAAGGAGGGAATTTACACTCTAGCAGGTGACACAGCTGAACTTCCAGCATGCACATGCCACCTTGGGTTAAGACAGAACATTTTGTAGTGGGACTGCTTTTGTCCACACACCTTTCCACTACTGAACAAAATGGGATGAAATGGTGAATACAGTACAAATCTGTGAGGGATGTGCAGTCTTCTCAGCTGCTTTTGAGTTTCAAGGAATGCAAATTCATGCATTTAAATGATGAAACAGGTGGAAATAGAGGTAACTCCACCTGATGCACAAAGCCTTTCCTTTCATCTGCACTGTGGGCTTCTCCTTCCTTTTACTCTTCATAGAAGCATGTTCACAGTTTTTGAGAAAGACATTTCACTTCTATTCCATATACAGGACTTAAGATCACTAAGATTATTCTGCCTAAGTGTGAGTCTTCAGAAACATGAGTTCTTCAGAAACATTTCATTATCATGCTGTTCTCGACAACTACACGCAATGTTAAAAGCAGCAGATTAAAGTCAACAATCTCTGCTGCTGAAACCCCTGAATTTCTGACATTTTCTGAGAGTTATGTTTCCTCTATTTGCATACTCTATTATCTGTTTTGTTTGACACTTGCAGCTATGATGCTGCTTATGCATTAATCACTCCTGTGAGTACTTCACATGTGAGGTGTTGTATAATCTACCACCCACAACTGAAGTCTTTCTCTCTGCGCCACATTCATCATGTCTTAGCCTGTGTCTATCTGGTTAAAGTCTAAGAAACAAAAATTAATACAACTAAACTTATTTCTTTTTCTTACTTGTTTTATGTAGCAAATAAATTCCTATTAGACAATGGGTAAGCACTGTGAAAAAAGGTCACCAAAGCATTTTCTATAGAAGGCTGCTTTCAAAAATAAAATATATGCCACCTTGTTATTTCTCCTTGAAATTATGCTGCAGTCATTTTCTGACTGAGTTTGTGAAATGTGTGAGCCACATGGAGTCTCAACAAACACACTCAAATAAGCAGGATGCTGTATTTCCCAACTGACAGTAAATCAACAGCTTCATTTTCAATTTTAAACATAAGACCTGGAATTATTCTAAAAAAGAGTCTTGGTCATTGGTGTACAAATATTTTCCTACAGTTACGTGCAAATATTGACTTGATCTATCTTTAAGGTAAGTTCTTAGTACTTAGAGACAGAAAGTATAACTTTACCAGATACTACTTTAAGACCAGGAAAATAAAGCTCCACAAATACTTTCACAAGAATTCTTGTCCTAGTTGACCTGAAGAAGGTGGGGTCCATCAATAGCCTGCACCCACAGAGCGCTTTCTTTTACTCTGCTGATGTTCTCTTGGGAGGGAAAAACTGTAGAGGTGCCACCAGCTAAGGTGGTACCAGCCATGTTGCCCCTTCCATGAATGCATGGATGGATGTGTACTGATGAGAACACCCCAGGGACACTGTGACCCGTGGGAAGGTTCTGGTCCCCCTGCTGTAGTGTGGGGTCTGTAAGTCTAGTCCCAGATTGAGCACATCTCTTTTGAGAGATGCCCCATTTGAACTTAATCCTCAGGCGCAGAGAACCAACCACCTCCCGCAGCAGACTACAGCTAAATGGCATATCTCTATCACTTCTAAAAATGCACGCTTTGTTTCCACTCTGATTTTATATGGCTGTAATTTCTGACATCAGATGTTTTTTGTAGCACAGTAAAGAGCCTTCTAGTAGCAGATACAGAATATTCAGGTATTTATAAACGTTGATCAAATTACATCTTAATCAGCTACATACCCTTTCCGTTGTCTTTCTGATGACAAAAGAGTGGAGCAGACATTGGAAGGAAGGAAAGATAAAAATTATATCCCAGAGCCCTTGATGGAATAAATTATCATAATTCTACTAGAGACAGTAAAGTTATGCTGACGGACATGAGCTGGTTAGTCTGTTTGACAAAACATACGTTAACTATCGTAACCTTTTTCCACACAAGGCTTATTTCAGTGAAAAAAAACCCAGCTTGGAAAACATGGTGTTGTTTTTTTGTTGTTGCTTGGTTATTGTTTTATTATAGGGAAAACAATGATATTCTGCAAGAATATAAAGTTGCTTAATAAGAGAAAAAAACCAAACAACTTTAACACAAGATGTTCCATGACCTTAGCTTTATGATTTGGTGGTTCTGATGGCAATAACTCACCGCAATAAAATTTGGGGTAGCAGCAGGTCTGTGTAGCATAACAGTAAATTTTGATGTAAACTGAAGACCAGAGACTGGTAATGAGGCACAAATGCAAAGTATTCACCAGAGACAAAACATATCTGCTACAACTGGCATGCAATACAAGCTAGAAAAAAGTATCCAAACATGACTCAAATCTCAACACTTAGGTTAGGAGACACAAATCTTTTTTTTGTTATGAAAGTTATTCATCTTGTTCATCAGAAGTAATGAATTTGTGTTTGACTCAGTAGTTTGCACTAACACTTAAAGGTGCAAGAAAAAAGAATCAGCTGTATAGGTCAGACTCGAGATGAGCCACGAATACTGAATTTAAACTAACTTGTATGAAACTAGTAAAACAAAATCTCTTAAATGCATCCCAGGTACTACAACAACAATCTCCTTTATTGGATTTATTAGCAACTGTACTGTAAATAAGAAATACTAGCTTCATTCTACCTGAGATTAAAAATGGAAAAAAAAAGTAGCTGTCTTCTTTCTTCCCTGTTACACAATGCCACATTTTGTTTAAGATATTACTCTCTCATGGGTTGCATATCTAAAAAATATAATTCATGAAAAAGTATAATGTAATTGTTCAGGCTTTGATGAATTGGGGCATAATGTTAAATAATTATTCATTGCCTTTATTCTTCTGTCTAAGTGTGCAAAAAAAAGCGCAGCTTTTTATTTCCTTTTTTATATAAGGACATGGGCCTTTGTGACATGCATTTTATTTTAAACTAATGCTTCTATTATTCCACATCTGAATAATTATAGCTGACATCATCTACTCTTCTGTGACCTAGAAGATCTTTAGCTCTAGCACACTGTTACATATTTTATGCATTACATGAAATAAAACACCCCAAGATTTCAAAAATATTTATTTTAAAAACAGCAGTGAAATTGTCTGTAATCACATTTTCTGCTCTGCTTTGAAAGCAGCATTATTCAATATGCCAGTGGTCTTTTCCATAAGAGCAACATATTAGAAATTCATGCTACTCTAATATATCTGAATTCCTTGATGTACTGCACTCCCTATAGACCTAAAGAAACATTTTTACTTCAGTTTCATATGTCCTGCACATTACCTACTGATGTGGTGGTTGTCAAAACAGTTGTACAGTAGCCTCTGAATTCAAAGTGTGCCTTGACTGTATACTAAAAATGACAATAAACCTAAGTATATACATTATGCTGGCTTTTGTTGCCAGCACAAGTAGAGCATTTGGGAAATAAACCCCAGAATTTTATTGTCTTTTAACATCTTTTCCACTTTAAACTTAAAACCCAGAAATTTGAAGCATTTTAAGACATTGAAATCTTTTATTTCTTTCCTGTAAATTTTCTATAGTATACCATCATGAGCCACATTTTCAAAAATATCATCACAAGATTACAAATGAAAGCATTCCAAAAATAGGTTGGGGGTTTTTTTCCCACTATGTAAAAACAGCACTGTGATTTTTAACCCTGGTTTCTTCTGGAAAAACCAATCATCTGTAGGATACACTAAAGAAGCTGGAATGTCTATAATTTTATTTATAAACAGAAAAACTCATTTCGTAGAACACATCCAAAAGCATTTTTACAGATAAATACACATTCTTATACAACAGGTATTTTTTTCCAACTGTTAGAAGGGTAACTGTTGTGGTCCTTGAAAATATCCTTTGGGATATCTCAGGAAAACTCACACCAACAGAGAAAGGCTGCCAGGTCAAGCCCCAGCTGGGACCAAACCAAACCCACATGGTTTTCAACTGGTAGGAAACCAGGAAGAGATACCTATTCCATTATATAGAAGCAAACACATTTACAGGACCATAAGTACATTTTCATTAAACAAACAGTTCCATCTATAACAAATTGGATCCAATTAAGAAGCAGGAATAGAAGTCACGTCCATTTTGAAGGAGGATTTTAGAGGGCTCCCATGTTGGGGCTGGACCATGTGTTAATACCACTGTGACTCACATTCTGCACAAATTCTGTAGACTTCTGACCCCCTGATATCCAGATATAATGAGCATCTAAAGAAATCTGTATGTGACAGCATGATATAAATTAGTGTGCATGTGTGTGTGTATATGCCTGTATGTGAACTAAGAAGAAAAACAGAAATACACAAACATAGAAGTAAATACGTGAACTGACAGCAGAATAATAAGAAGGAAAAATTTTAGTGATTTTGCTGTTTGATTTTTTTTTTAATAGTGGGTGTGCAATATGAAATTTCAATCAATCAAAAAAACTTCAAAGAAGGCTAATTCCAAATTTAAGACACAGTCAATGGCAATGAGAAATTTCCATCTCCTGGCAGTGCAAAATTCTTTATAAAGAATTCCCACAGTGTAAAAAGTCTGTAAAGCTGATCCCTAATACCAATTCACTGAGCTGGTAGTGGGCTCTTATTGTGTGTGTTTAAGCACTTCCACAGAGGAGAATTCTTACAGAGATTGGGGTAAATCCTGCCATCCTCCTTACTGAAAGGGATTTCATCTGCAGCTTGAAGGGAGTACTGCACCGTATGAAACAGGGACTTCTGATGGTGGGAGATTTGAAGAGGTTTTAGAAAGGGTACATCCTCAATTTTCAATCTGTCCAAAATCACAGAAATCCTCGTCTGAAAACATTTGGTAGTTGAGACGGAAGAAAAACACTATACCTAGTGTATGAACTATTTTCCAACTGTTTCTGAGCTCAGTGAGATTCCTTTCTCATATTTGACTAGCATTAATTAATGCTTTGGCTATAAAAACACAAACTGAAAACACTCACTAGTTCTAATACAGACCAAAAAAAAAGGTATTATTGCTAAAATACCAACATGGGTTAAAAACTGGCTAAAAAGAAGGATGCTGAAAGTAAAAAAATAACCAAATTCAATCAGAGGCACATTGCAATGCAGCTGAATTTGTCCCAATGTAAGTAAAATTTGCTGAAGATGTGAAATTAATTAGGGATAGAGAACAGCCAACAGATTCGTTTCTAAGAATATTTTTTCTAAAAATACCCATTAGTGCCCTGAAAAATGAAGTGAGACACATGGTTTCCAAATACACCAAACAGTACTTGATATACTAGAAACTATATGGAACCAAGAGTTTAGATAGATTGGAGAAACTTATAAATTATGTTCTATATGAGGCAATATAGGAGTGATTTAGACAAGAACATGTTAAATGGATCAGAGTTTGATGAGATAGTAAAAACAAAACTTGGAGATGAGTAATAACACAAGAAAAGAGTCATATTGAAGAAAAAATGTTAAATGTTCTGGATTATAAAGAAAAGCTTCAAAAGTAAGAAAAGAATATTAACTCTACAAAATCCCCTGGTTTTCATCATCTGTGAAAAGCCAAAAGAACAATGGGGTTATTCTATTCACTGAAGAAGTCACTGAATGCACTGAAGAGTTAAATTATTTCCCTCAAGTTAATTTCTCTCAAGTTATCAAATTCAAATCTGAGGAGCTATACTGCCAAGCAGTGTTTGAACTGTACGAAATCGAGGCGTTAACATTCTACCAGCAGTACTAACATGAGCTGTAACTTCATTCCCTGCACAGACAAGCCAGCTTGAGTTAAAACTATTGCTAGGTAAGAGGCCCTCTTGTGCAAAAAGGGCATGCAAGTTAGGGATAACAGTTGACTTAGAGCATGACACTTCAAGGATCACGCTTTATTTATCGAACAAATCCTCAGAAATTACTGTCAAAATTTAGCACGCATTTTCTTGACATCTGATTTTCATCTCTTCTGATCTTCACTAAGTTCCAATAGCAAAATTGCCTAGTTATACTATTCAGATTTTTTTTATTTGCCCTCAATGCAATTATTCACTGTGATGATCTACGCACTCTCAAGGCCCTTTGTTCCGAGCTTGTTGCAAAAGGTTAATGTGAAACATCACAGCTTAAAAGAATGCATAGTTCTGAGCCATAACCATGGCTCAGAAGAGGTCAATTCAATGAAATACTGTCTGTCTTGACTAGAGTCTCAAGCATTTCTCTCACTTTTTCAAGTCCTTTCATAGTTCTGATTTGCAGAACTCCACACAAGACTTCACTCAAGCTCTGATGCATGCCATCAGCTTTGCAGACATGCGAGAAACATATAGGACCGCTCCATGGAGTACATTTATATTTCTCTATATAAATCTGCCTCTCCCCCACTCCGCCCATTATTGAACATAACCCCGGGGTCAGATTCTGACCTCAAATACAAAGTGTGCAACATCCTAGTGAATCAATTACAACTGTGCAACATAAAGAAGCCAAGACTTGTGCCCTCTGCTTTTCGGACAACCTCAAAGGGAATGCATAGCTCCTCAAAATCAAGGTAGCTTTATTTTAATTAAGCTGCAATGAAGCCATGGGACAAGGTAGATTTTTGTTGTAAACTAAGTCTTTCCCAGCCACCATGGCCCCTGGCTCTGGGGCTCTTAGACTGAGGGGCTGATGGGGAGCTGAGCCTAGATCCCACACTCCCCAAACATCCATGTGTTGTGTCAGCTCTCAGGTTCCCAGGACTGATTTATGTTTTTTAGATAATGTGGTGAGGAGCTAGCAAGCTGGGAAACCTAAGCAGCCTCAGTCCCTAAGTGCAGAACTTTTGGTGAGAAGCCCAGACACTTTATCTCCAGGAAAAACAGATTCTTATCTTTGACTGTTGGGATCTGCAGCTCCTGGGCAGCCCACCTAGCCCACCTAGTGCTTTAAGTGCCACGAGGCGCACACAATGTCAGGCTCCATCCTCTTCCATGGGATTTCTTAACTCTTTGGTTTAGAATTGTACATCAACGTGAAATAATCTTGTCTGGAGCTGCTATACAAGAAGTATACTGATTAACTGTAGAGCCCACTTGAAAATGTAACATGCAGTGTAGCTCTGCAGTTGTTGCAAGCAATTTAACATTCAAAGAAGTGATTTATAATATCAGGCTTCACGAGATTACGACCATAATGACTATCTGACAGACTTTATAAGCAAGTTGTCCAGTCATTTCAATTGGATTCTGGCTGGCTAAGGACTGGGAACTGTAAAAAGGCTGTAAGATTTGGCCTAGAATCAGAAATAACATTTGCTGTTTTCCAAATGTGCGGTAAACAAGAAAGGAGATATTAAATTTTTGTACATCTCTCAGCACATGCAAATGAGAATGGAAAGAGCCTCATCAGACAAATACAGAACAACGTATCCATCTGGATCCAAACTCTGCTCCAGCAGAAGTCAGAGCCTTGAGCCTCTTTTTGTCATTATTTACATCCCTGTAAAGCAGGAACACTTCTACCCAAGGCAGTGGAAGGTAACTTCCTGGCTTTGAGGAACTCAGCTGGAAATCCCCACCACCTCCTCTGGGAGGAGGATTTGACACAGGAATGCAATGTAACAATCAGAGTCAGGCCAGGGCACTCCAAAATTTGCGTGGTGCAGGTGTTGGCCCCTGCAAAGGATTTCAAACAGGTGCAAAATAATTTCCATGGTAAAATCAGGTCAAATCTTTTCCATGATTTTGCACTTACAAAAAACCAGAAGGGAAGACTAAGAGCGCTTACCACAGAGAGCGAATTGGAAAGCAGTGTCCCATCTTGGCCAAGCATGTTGGAAACTGTAATTTCAGGTAGATCCATGTTTTGTGGGTGGAACGGAAGGAGGCCATTGTGGTTCATGGGATGACACAGAGAGTGGTACCCAGACTCTATCTCATTCAAGTGCACCAGGGAGTGGTCAGGCAATGATGGAGGAGTTATAGGAGGTATGTTAAAATCTTCACTTTCGAGACTTGGGCCAGGAAAAGACTGGAAAAAAACCAACAGATGGAAAGTGCTATGAAAATCACATGAGCACTGATCAATAATAATAATAAAAGTCATACAACACAAACAAAAAGAGCCCAACTCACATACTTCTGAGCACGATTTACAATTTAACAAAGAGAACATTTTCAAGACCCATATATTATACAAGTGAAGTCTCACCATTATGTATGGAGGAAAAAATGCCTCTAAGGCATAAGAATCTATGATACTTTCACAGCTTCCACTAGAAATATTTTTTTTTAAGAGGGTGAACTCAAACAGATTTCAAGGGTCCTATTAAAATTTTCCAAGAGTGTTCATCTAGCTGAATACCTTTTTCATGGGAATTGTGGAAAAGGGAATGCACTTTATAAAATTAACATTGGCACAAAATGGTTCATTTTACTCCCTGCTACTCAGACCAAGAATTACATAGCGAAGACAGATACCACTTTTATGCTTATGAGAGTTCCATACATTTACTTTGCTACAAAGAAAAAGAAACAGTACATAGTTAGTATGAGTATACTTTGTGTTTATAAAAATATATTTGAAGTGTCTAAAAAAATCTAATTTTTTTCTTTCTTAATCTATAAACTAAATTATACATACATTTTCTCAGTTATCTGAATTAGTAACTCCACCAAACAACTGTTAGTCTTTTGTTGTCTGCTGCCATTAAGTCATCCAACTCAATCTGATCCAGGGAAAAGCCACAGGCAGTCAGAGTAATGCACCAAGGTGGATAATTGCTATTATTTATCTATATAAGCAGGCAGGTTCATTTGTAGGATAGGGTGGGTATGCAAGTATTTCTAAAAGTAAAAGGTGAGCATAACAAAGAGTTAAAGAGATCAGTTGCAATGGCTCAGCCGGAAAGCCTGCTCTGCTTTTCTGAGAACAGCCAACTCCTTTGCAAAGTGATCAGTCTTTGCACATCCCATGCCCACAGTCAGGAGATTTATAGCACAGAGACTACTCCCACCCTTCCTGCCCCTCTTCAGCACAGCAGTCCTGCTCTGAGTGCTGCTTTTGTTAATTCTGGAAATGCAAAGATTTAAATACATTCTGCTCCTGAAAAGTATCACCAGAAAGGATGAATATGAGGGCACAATTTCAAAGAGCAGCTATTGGAAGAAAATGTTTTCCCCAATATGAGTTTCCAAATGGAGGACAGTACGGTGTATGAATTCATGCAGAAGGACTAGAGAAAAATCAATGACCAATTATAAACAAAGGGGTTTTTCATTAGTCATCATAGTAATAATGTCCTCCTGATGCCTGAGGTTACTCTCCTCTGTATGAGCACGTATATATAAACTTAAATCAGACCAAAACCAAACATTATAAAATGTTTTCAGTGAGCTGCTGAACACAGAAAAACCTCCTCTAATGCACATTGCCATGGTTTTGGCTGCTTTGGTTTTTTTCCAACAAGGTTTTAATCTCTTTACCAAAATCTTAGTATGAAATAGAACAGGAAGTCTAGACTGGAAAGGCCAAAGTAAAATCCCAAAGAATGAAAACAACAGAACAGGGAGACGAAAGGGTTTGACAGTGATATCATCACTGTTATGTGTGAGGACTTTGATTCTACCCATGTATTCCAGCTGTGTTTCTCACCTCCAGCATAGGAGTTTGCTCTCCCTTTGCCCCTGCCTTCTCCTTAATGGGAAGCTGGTGTGAGTCTACTGACCTCTGTAAGTTGCATATGCCCCTGCTTTTAGAAGTCGTGATGCAGCCATCAGTGGAAACATCTCCAAGGGGAAATATAGTAAAAATAGACCCTCACTAAATGGAAAGAAGCCTTAAACATGGCAAAGAGAATGTCACATTTACTCAGTAACAATGTATAAATTTTGCAAAACCAAATAAAACTATTAGGGACAACACATACACTAGCTAGTTGCTAATTACTATTATATAAAATCCATGATGAAGAGAAAGGTGCCTAAAGTGAGTTTAAGGTCTGATATCACAATAAAAAACCAGCAAGGAACAGAAATGAAGGAAGGGATAACACCCATAATACACTCCTGGACCAGCATGATCACTGCAGGTACCCTTAAATTTGGTAACTGTAATCCTGGTGAGCTTGGATCCATGTAGCCTACAGCTACCAGGAGGGATTCATTAGCTGTGTAAAGATGACATTTATGTTCAACAGTGTCTTTTCTACTGTCCCAAAAGACTTATGGCCTCAAAAGAGTTTTCTCTCCCATGATTTTGCAGGTACAAAGTATTAACATCTGTTTTCTCTCTCGCACTGTCCTGTGAGACTGATGTGCGCTACTGAAAGCAAATATTCCTAAATCAAATATTGACAGGCTACTGCAGGCATTTAGCATATCTGCTTCTTTGCACACCTCTTTTTGCACGTCAGATACAGATGGACCAGGTTTTACTTCTGATTTTTTGTGTTTCAAATGTGTCTTTAACTAATAATACTTCAAAAATGGTGGAAGCAATTGAACTGCCACTAGGACATTAGCTTCACTTATTAAGAAGGAAGAATAAAGCACTAGCAATTCCACAATCCAAGTTGTGTCATGTGTAAGTATATAATAATGTTATATATATTATATGGGCTAAGCTTTTTAAATAAATGGTTGTTCTCTGATTAATTATTAAAAAAATATTCACACCATGGTTGTTGCTTGTGAACCAGTTAAGAGTGTATTTGATCCCACATCACCTATAATATCATTGTCCACTACACTTAAACTTAGGATTAGAATAGCAAAAGCAGTAAAAACACACCAAATAACATATAATTCAAATTATAGCATTTCGTATGTTTCTCTATTTTAATTTTTTCTTAAGACATAAACTATTGCACTATTTCAATAAAGTTAGGCAGCATCCAAGCTATATGCTAATGGTACGGACAGATACTTGAAAGCATCTGTAAAGCACCCTATTCACCTCACATTTTCAGCCACTTTGATATTTTCATGCTCAGTATTATGTGTATGTAATGCATACAGACATAACTTCCTCAGGGAAGTTGCTTCAACAGTGATTTGTTGTTACTCATTTGTCTTGTCCAGGAGCTTGGTTCAGATGCTTGTAACGACTTGGCATACTGGCATATCAAAACCCAAAACTCCTAGATACATCTGCTGCAAACCCAACACATCCGAGGAACACGGCGCTTGCAACTGTGCCTGGAGGAAAGGCGTGAGGAACGGGACATGTGCTTGTCCTGTGAATGGCAGCTACAAGCTTCAAACACCCACTCCTACTTTCCTGCCACCTCTCCCCTTGCCCCTGGAAAACCTATTTTAGTAACCATCTCAGGTCCCCTTGATGCAACTGATCCACTTCTGGCAATGGGTTCTTCTGAAATGTTGTAAAGGGAAATTTTAGGGAACTTTAGCAGAAAGCCAGGCTCGAGCTTAACCCTGCAGCAAGAACTCCCACTCCCAGACCAGTCATCATCCTGTCGTGGCCTCTGGGCTTCCTTAAAGCGCCACTTCTTCCAACACAAGCCATTTACCTGGAATTCCTAATGAAAGCAGTTATCTAGCATCCAGAGCATCAGGGAAGGCTGTACTCCCTGTATCCACTTGCATTTCATAAGTACAGCTCATATGTATTAATAAGAAATATTAATAATGGCTTGTAACTTCAGCTCTGTTAGGTTTTTCTTGGGGATGGGGAAGGTTAGGGTCTTTTCCCTCCACTCCAAGGGTTTATCCTTTTCCTTCATGGTTGGTTTTCCTATCAGCAGGACTTGGTCTATTTAGAAAGACATGGAATAGCTCCTTTTTATTCTACTGGTCACAGAAACCTTAGCAAGCTCACCTTTCCACTTTTGAATAAACAGAAAAAAAGCCAAAACAAAACCAACCAACCAAACAAAAACTAGCAGAAATGCTTTATTTTCTTTACCACAGAACTATTAGGAACTTTGCCAGTGGTTTCACTTTTATCTTGTGACTACAGGAGTGGAAGAGGTGTTAATCAGCTCTTCAGTTTAGGGGAACTTCCCAGGCCTTTGTTACGTTCCAGAGAGAAAGCCCTCTGCAAATCAACACCATTAAACCAACTGCACAGCACTGAACAGACACAGGCTTAAATTTTTCTTTATTATAAAGAGCATTTTCATTACACCTGTGTTTATTATAAATATATTTGAGTCTAGTTCAGATGGAATCTACACAGTGGGAACCTCAGAACGGATTATCCTTAAGATTGAACGATCTGTAGACACACAGTTATGGAAGATTTTTCTATTAAGAATGTCTTCCCAAATCTAAAGGAAAATATTCTATGTTTCTGGCTAAATATTTGTGACATTTTTGCTTGAAATGATAAAAACTTCATTAAACAAATGATTGAGATGCCCACTCTGAGATCAAGAGACTTCATTGTCTATATGCTACCTTGGCGTACAATTTTATGAGAAAATGTTTCCAGAATAAAATGATATGAACACTTAACCCTGATTCACTGTCCAACCCAAACCCAAGCTTTCGTTTCTGAACAAGACCCCACTGGGTCCCCTGCAATTTACCTTTTAAGCCACTTAGCCTGGCCAAATCCAGCAATAAGCTATGGAAGGAAGGGCAAAGCTGGGATATGGAGAGGAAGTGTATCTCAATAGTCAGTTCTTTATTTTGGCAACACATAACTCAGATTAGGGCTATGCATCCTGCTGTGCTGATAACACAAACACAAAAAAAATCTAGTATTTACTTTTGAGGTTACTCATCAGAGGAATAAGGGAAATGCTAGCAGGAAATACAAATACAGCCCCTTTCCTTAAGTACTCTACAGTGATAACTGCATATTGGCCAGCAAAACTTACTGATGTTTTAAAATAATTTTAATAGAACTTTAAAAAGTGATCAGAGAGGGAAAATCAAAGGAGAAGGCTCAAACAGACTGACCAAAAGGGGCAGCAAGCTTTCAAACATCCAATGTAAACCCCTCTGGAAAGAGCAGAACTGTTCCTATACGACAGTACAGACGATAACATGCACTAAGTAGGTCTGATTGGTGTGCTCAGTGGTTGCATCAGTCACCATGCATTTACTCAATAGAATCTCATATTAACAACAGTTCCTTAAAAATTGGGAATTTGCCTATAGATATTTAATTTAAATTATATGAATGGTTCTGCCAGCTATGTAGAGCGTGTCTTAATTTTTCATTTGCACCAAGGCTTCTGCATCTGAACTGTGGAAAGATGCCAGTTTTTAAAAGATAGATGCTTCAGGCTGTCTCCTCTTCTATTATTGAACACATTGTTACATAACTGAAATACTTATGAATCGAGAATAATGTAAAAACAATGAGCTCATTAGAAGCCAAAAACCAGCCACGTACCTTACACACATTTGAAAGTTAGGATAACATATTTGACAATGCATATTTCCAGGAGTTTTAATAGGATCAACCTTATCTCTAATTTCTAAACAGAGGACCTTCAGAAGCAAGCGTTTTTCAGCTGCTCTTGTCTCTGCATGAACAAGGCTTGATAGCTTGAGTCTATAATGCATTACTGTGGAAACCTTCGGTCTGTTACATAAATCATCTTAACACTCAGCAAGAATTGTCCAACAGTGCCATTGATATGTTCAAGTCAATGATCCTGAAAACAATTTTTTTGTGTTTCTTCATATGGTAGACAACAGCAATAAATCATATTCATTTAAAAACACACAATATACTAATTTATCAAGCCACAGCTATCAAACGTATTACAGGGGAAGGTATAACTTTTTGTATTGTGTTAATCAATTTCTCTAATTTACATTAGTTAAAGGCCAAAGCCCCAAGCAAAACATTAATTTTCCTGTACCAGATGAATTCTGTTTTCAAGAAGGAGAATGTGCTGACAATTATATTATTAATTTTAAACAATCATAATTTTCAAAGTGTACAGAACTATGTAAAACAACAGACTTTTTTAAGATTTCACTCTCGAGAGTCTTT